>CM070562.1:75029241-75230184 GCA_036346405.1 Phyllostachys edulis
GACCCTATAGAATGCCGGCCAATGAACTAGCAGAGCTGAAGAAACAAATTGAAGAACTAAGGAGCAAAGGTTATATCCGACCAAGTTCATCACCTTGGGGAGCACCCGTACTATTTGTCAAGAAGAAGGACAATAGTATGAGAATGTGTGTGGATTATAGATCGCTCAATGAGGTGACGATCAAGAACAAGTATCCGCTACCTCAGATTGATGATCTGCTCGATCAATTGAAGGAGCAAGCATCATCTCGAAGATCGATCTACGATCCGCTATCATCAACTAAAGATCCGCCGTAAGATATCCCAAAGACCGCCTTCACGACCGGATATGGGTTGTATGAAATTACTGATCATGTCTTTCGGTTTGACAAACGCCTCGCCATTTATGAATATGATGAACAAAGTGTTCATGGAATTCTTGGATAAGTTTGTGGTTGTTTTCATCGATGACATTCTCATTTATTCAAAGGATGAAGAAGAACACGAGAAGCACCTAAGGATGATTTTGGAGAAACTTCAGAGAACACCGACTTTTACGCCAAATTCAAGAAGAGCGACGGCTAAAGCAAGTGGCCTTCCTTGGTCATATCGTGTCGTAGGAGGAGTTCTTGAGACCCACCAAGGTTGAAGCCGTTATGGATTGGAAGCAACCAAAGTCATCACGTAGTAAGGAGTTTCCTTGGACTAGCCGGCTATTACCGTAGGTTCATTGAAGGATTCTCCAAGACAAAGAAGGCCTATGACACAACTTCAAGAAGGAAAAGAAGTTTGAATGGACGGATGCTGCGAGAAGAGTTTCCAGAGTCAAGAAGAGTTTAGTTTCTTTTGTGCTAGTATTACCCGATATTCATAAGGACTTTGAAATCTTCTGCGACGATCTCGACAAGGTCTTGATGTGTCCCGATGCAGAAGGCAAAGTCGTGGCTTATGCATCCCGCCGCTTGAGGCCACACGAGGAAATTACCCAACTCATGATCTCGAGTTAGCGACAATTGTGCATGCTTTGAAGATCTGGCGGCATTACCTCATTGGTAACCGTTAGAGATTTTCACGGATCATAAGAGTCTGAAATACATCTTTACCCGCCTCAACTCAACCTCAAGCAGAGAAGATGGTTAGAGTTGATAAAATATTACGACCTCGAATTCATTATCATCCGCAAAGCAAATGTTGTTGCAGATGCCCTAAGCGTAAAGGCGACATTGCAACACCATTTTGGTTCGTAATAATCGGCGTAATTATATAAAGAACTCAAGCACTGAACTTGGAGATTGTCAAGCAAGGCTATGTGAATGCTTTGGAAGTTCAACCCACTCTTTGAGTCGATAAGGGAAAAACAGGTTAGAAGACGCATTTACATCAAGGAAATCAAGAAGAATATGAGAAAAGGCAAAGCCCTAGGATTTTCTGAGGATGAACAAGGAATAGTGTGGTTTGGAGATCGCATATGTGTGCCCAACCATCAGGAGATAAAACAGTCGATTCTAAAGGAAGCTCACGAATCGCCATACTCCATCCATCCCGGAAGCACGAAGATGTACCAGGATCTAAAGGAGAAATATTGGTGGGTCAGCATGAAGCGAGAAATCGCTGAGTTCGTCGCTTGTTGTGATGTTTGTCACGAGTTAAGCAGAACACCAAAGACCATTGATGCTGTTACAACCATTACCAATTCCCGAATGGAAGTGGGAGGAAGTTGGTATGGATTTCATCACCGGACTCCTAGGACCCAAACAGATGTGATTCCATCCGGGTGATAATTGACCGTTAACTAAAGTAGCTCACTTTATTCCGGCCAAGACCACTTACGCGACTAGCTAAGCGGAATTGTGTATGGCCAAGATTGTCTGTCTACATGGAGTACCCAAGAAGATCGTGTCCGATAGAGGCTCTCAGTTCACATCAAGATTCTGGCAGAGTTTGCACGAAGCTTTGGGAACAAGACTCAACTTCAAGATCGCCTATCACCCGTGAGAGACGACGGCCGACCAACGTGTCAACCAAGTTCTTGAAGACATGCTTCGAGCACGTGCCTTAGATTATGGGAAAAGTTGGGACAAGAATCGCCCTATGCACGAATTCTCGTACAACAATAGTTACCAAGCCACCTCTGAGATGTCTCCATTTGAAGCTTTGTATGGTAGAAAATGCGAACCCGCTTCTTTGGGATGAAGTAGGAGAGCATCAATTCTTTGGACCGAATTGATAAAAGAAGCTGAAAGCAAGGTTAAAGCAATAAGGAACGTTTGAAGGTGGCTCAATCTCGATGTAAGAGTTCTGCCGATAACCGCCGAAGAGAATTAACCTTTGAAATAGGAGACTTTGTTTATCTCGTGGTTACTCCACTTCGAGGGTAAAAGGTTAGGACCAAGGAAAACTTGCACCTAGATTTGTGGGACCTTACAAGATTTTGGCCAAGAGAGGTGAAGTTGCATATAAGCTTGAACTTCCAACCTCCTTGTCGTGATCCATGACGCCTTCCACGTCTCTCAACTCAAGAAGTGTCTCCGAGTGCCAACAGAAGAAACACCCTTGAGAACATCGACCTTCAGAAGACCTCACGTCGAGAAGCGACCAATCAAGATTCTCGATGTGGCAAAATGAGTCACCGAAGCAAAGTCATCCGCTCATGCAAGGTTCGATTGGAGCAATCATTAGGAAGAAGAAGCCACCGGGAGCGAGAAGAAGATTTGAAAGCCGAGTATCCCCACCTTTTGCTAATTCAAGTCTCAATCTCGGGTCGAGATTCCTTTAAGGGGTAGGTTTGTAATGCCCAAAATTTCAATTTCGAGAAAATTTAAAACTTATTTATTTTGGTGGTTTTTCCAAATTTTCTAAAGCTCTTATTATTAACCTTAAAGCTAAAACAAATTTAATTACAAAAACTATTACCAAGTTTAAGTTGAATTATTTTATTTAAGTCCAAAATCCTTCTAGGAATTTCTGTGAATTTTTCTAGAATTTTTGGGACTTATTTGCTATTTTCTAAAGCCTCTTTTAATTATCGAATTAAAACAATTAAGAAAGGAAAAGAAAATCCCTCAACGATAAAGGGCGAATCCGACACGGCCCATTTCCCTCAGCAGTGCGCGCCAGCGTAGCTCTCAACCCGCGCCTCTCTCTCGCCTTTGGATCCCGATCGTGTGGTCTCGCGACCCGCCACTTACCTATTCGCGAAATCGTCGTGGTCATTGGATTGCCATCTAACGGCTAACGCTCATCCTTCCTTTCTTTCTTTGTTGTCACCGCCATGTGGGATCGCCGCTCTGGTCGTCCCTTACCTTCCTTTCTTCCCCGCGCCTCTTCCCTTTCTCGGCCGCGTCCGCCATTAACGCTATTTCGGAAACCTTCCTTACGCGTTCAAATCCGGCCACATCCCCATGATTGACACGCGCATTCAATTCCCTGATCGTCTCCGCCTCCGACACGGCCCTCACCTTCCATCCTTACGCCCAAAATCCTGATTTAGCTCCACTGTGTCGGGCGACCATCTTGTGCGCGTCGATCCGCCCACACCGCGCCCTATAAAGGGAGCTCGGGTGCGCCTCCTTCACAACAACCCAAAGACCACCACCCATTGCCCTCCTCCTCGCTCCTAGCGCTCGAATTTTGGAGTTTCTCACGGCGATCGAGCTTCGTTCTTCTCCAATTCCGGCACCACCGCCCCCCGCTCCGCCTCCTTCGTCTACACCATCAAGACCACCGCCAACATCGCTGGCCGAGAGCCAACCCACGTTGCCGGAGGGCCTCGGGACCACCCACTCCGTCGACAACCGAAGCTCGCCGCCGCTAAACCTCGTCGCCGACGCTCCCTCCACTGCACTTTCTTGAAATCTCGGTGAGCATCTTACTCAGCGTCGTCTTCTCGTTCTTTAGGGCCCACCCATTCAGCTCGCCGTGGCGCAACGCGCCGGCGAGCCCAAAACCCTAGGGTCGCCGGAGCTTCACTAGCCCAAGCCTGCGTGGCATGGCCACATCGGCACCAGGTGTACGCCACGTACGCCTTAGATCCAACGTGGCAGCCTACGTGGCGCCACTGAGCCAGCCCCTTCACCCGCGTGTACTGTTTGGTACACCAGGTCCACCATGGACTGTTGACCGGCCGTGGGCGTGGTCCGTTGACCACGGGCCCACCCGTCAGAGACACACCCCGAGGCTGACGCCATGATTGCGCAATAAATCGGGATTTCCTTCGGGAAAATAAATCCTTAAATGAAATAAAAATCTGATTTAGGGTTTAAATTTGTAAAAATCATAACTTTTGCATCCAATCTCCAAATTGGGTGTTTCAAATTTATAAATTCTTACAAAATCATTATCTAGCTAACTAAACCAAAATTATTTAATTTGAAGCTATTTTGAATCTGTATTTAAATTTAGAAATGCTTTTAAATATCAAATTTAGGTTAAAACTTGTAAAATTCATATCTTTTGAACCACAACTTCAAATTGAGTGATTCAAATTGCTAAAATCTTAGAAAATTATTATCTAGCTAAATAAAATAAAATTATTTCATTTGGAGTTAATTTGATTTGTCTTTTTGGATTTATTTGAATTTCATTTGAATTTATCGTACTTTCGCGTATAGACTTTGATGATTCCGGAGAGGTAGATCCTTCAGAGGGTTTAGAATCTCAAGACTTCAACGAAGGCAAGTTACATTCTTGACCATTTTGATCCCAGTATTTCAAAGTTAATTAATTCTATTTTAAAAGTTATTATTGCATGCATATTTTTTTTATTCAAGTTATCTTAAATTCCTGTTTTCACTCTTAGTTATGCCAATTCCTTTGTATAGCCAATATTGATGTTTGGAATGCCATGCCTTGTCACCTTAGTAAAATAATTAAGATAATTATGCTTAGTCATTGCTTAGACCAAAAGATGATTTGGGGAATTTTGCCAAAATACAAAGTTATTTTGAAAAGGAATCTATGGTATTGTTTTACCATAGGTGATTGGAAAATGTTTTGACAAAGGAAAAATAAATGAGATTGGTTTAGACTTGGGTGAATTGGATTGTTGGTGGGTGCAAGTATATGTACGGGCTCAATACAGTGAATGGTTGAGGCCTGTGGTTTGTTTTGGAAGTCGCCTACCATATAAGGACCGGTCACAGTCGCGGATGTTAAGCCAAACTCGTACCACCAAGTCCGAATGGGACAGACTTGGCCAAATAAGCTATATCATTTCACCATGTTTATGTCTTGGAAAGATGTGGGAGTCGTGAAGACTTATTGATGATACCCACATGGCGCAAGAGGGGTAGTCGTTTGGTGTGAAGCCTTCGATTCTGTAAACCTTAGCGCATAATTATGTTGAAATAATGTAGGGTAAAGGCCTCGTGATAGTCGCTTAGTCGCACGCCTACTAAGCGTGTATTGGCCGACATAATAAGCAAACTATCTCTTCGGGTAAAAGCTGTACCAACTCGCAGAGTATTAATCTATTCAATAGTCGTGTCCACGGTCATGGACATGCTTAATGAAGCCACTCAAAGTTAGTCTCGCTTTTGTTTGAAAAGACTTTATCACCGGTTTATGAAAATGGGATTGGGCGAAGCTCGGTGTAAGGGGTAGTCCTTCACCATTTGTGTATGGAGGTTCATCCTACACTTGACATTGAGAAATCGAAATATGATTTTGATCTTCTTAAATTGTAAAATGGCCTTGGAAATTACTAAGAGTATTTAAACTGAAAATCTTTGTCTTATGCAAATAAACCCGCCATTACCCTTTGCTCCTTTATGCATGCATTCAATCACATTACTTTACGGGTGTAACTTGCAAGCACAGTAGTAGTGCTTACTCTTCTGAATAATCTTTATTCAGAGAAGACTTCTATCAAGACGGTGAGGACATCGATGCTTAGGCCACGCTTCCCAGCACGATTGCTGTGGCGAATCGCTGGGTCTACTACTACTATTTTATTTCATTTGTGTTTTACTTTATTTGGCCTCGGGCCGATTGTAATAAACTCGAATAATTATTAATAAAATGCGTGATATGTTTTGATTATCACTTTTGTTTAACTGTGTACACTAGAAATCCTGGACTAGTGTATGAACACAGAGAATTCGGGATCCTTTGCTCCCGGGTTCGACACATCGCCTCCAGTGGCCTAAATGGTGATAGTGTAGACTTGGAGAAATTCTTACGGATTTTGCATTCCGTCAAAAGTCTCCATACTCCCAGGCTTGAACTTCTCTGGCCAGGTGACATTTCTCAGTCTGAGAGAGAAAGCTTTGCACTCTGCATAAGGTCCGACACATTGTCGTGTATTACAACGACTATCATGACCAACAGGATATTTGGGACGTCTACTATGTCCCGAAAAATGGGTGTCATGCTCACCTCAGCCTTGAACATGACGGCCAGGAGCATCGTAGTTTTGGTCTTGCCTTCGTCGTCCAATCGAGGACCCTTCTAGGTGTGAGTCCATTTGGGAAATTACAATAGGCGATCAGGTAGAAATATTCTCTGCCACATCCTGTAGCTCTTATGCAATGGCACGCATCACTTGCACTCCTTGCTCTGGAGGTCGTGCGATAGTGCTTGCTATGTAGCGAACACGTTCAACAGGGGAATCCTCCTACATGGGGGATGGTAAGGTATTTGGTTCTCTTACCATCATTCCCCACGGCGGTGGCGTATGCATCGCCGTGGCACCCTCGGTGAGGAGCTAGGGGCATCGCAATAGTAGTGTTCACGAACATGCGAGATGTGCGCTTGTGTGGCGGCACGTATCTCGTCTTGTCGGGTCTCTTCCTCTCATTGGAGGCATTCCCGTTCTTCTCGATCCTGGCATTGCCTTGATGCTCCGGGATTATCACCGGGATTGGGTTGATTGCCACTGATGGCGGCGACCTGACGACTGCTAGAACAGGCAGAAGGGGTGAACATGCTATCGTCCTCTCAAGAAGAGGACGAGTTGTATTGTAGGGTGAATAAAAGATTCTCCCCAGATGTTCTCTCCAGGCCTTCAATGTGGAGGCCGCTAGTGAGATCATCATGGTTTGCTGGACTCTAGGGACCTTCTGAATCTCCTCCTCCAAGGGAGACAGGCTTGAGATAGTACTCGCCCACAGCGGCACTTGTGGACGAAGGCACGGCTGGCGAGGAGCCAGCAGATGCGGAATTGGTGGACGACGGTGCCATAGCAACGGCCCTGGAGGAACCATGGGTGTTGCTGGATATGAAGACAAAGTTTTCCTCCATGTCATCATCGTAGTCAGAAATGTCGAGGATACTTTCTTCTCTCTAAGTAGGCAAATTGTGATTCATCAGCAAAGCACGGGACACATTACCAGAATTGAGTAGGCAAAAATGGTGATAGCACTCCCCACGGACAGTGCCAGCTGTCGACGTCTGGGACTCTCGTCACAGAATAGACAAACGAGAATATAAAAAGGAAAATGGAGATTACTATCTGTTCACCAAAGGACTCAAGATAGTGAATGTGTATTGTAAAGGGTATGCTCTGATTACAGGGAAAGTGGCTATGAATACACGTGGATTAGGGCTTGGATCTGAATCTATCTTACAAAGGTGCGTAGGCTGGACTATTTATAGTACTACAAGTGTTGGCAGTTGGTAGTAGTGGTGCCTCTTCGTGCCAATGGTTGCGGCTCTTCACGCCAATAGTGGCGTCCCTTCGTGATGACGGTTATAGCCGATATCTACACGTGCAGTTCTTATTAACCACACGTGGGTAACCACCTTCTAGGACCTCCTCTACGGGGGAGAGTTCCTGGAGAGGTCCTGGGGATGTCCTAGAGAAAACCCATTGAGGAGGTCCAACTGGGCCTCCGGTAGAGGTTTTGGGAACGGTCAAAGGAAAGAGTTTATAGGCCCACCTTCCGATTGCTTGATTGATCTTGGGCCCAAAAACATCGGCCTAGTAAAAATCTAGCTTATCTATTAATAAGCAAATAAAGATATACCCGGATAATTGAGTAGTCAACAATCCTCATCAAACGGGTACTGAATTGGTTTAGAAACTCCGTTTGATATGAATTTTCCTTTTGATGACGACTCTACTACAGCCACTTCTTCTTTTAGCTGTAGTCCTTTCTTCAGTAATTGATCTTATGCCATAGCCGACGACTATTCAAATTTTCTTGATCACTTGCGCTGTCACTTCTTTGTTCCAGAGAAACGTGTGCTCGGCAGAGAAAATCGCTTGGGTTTTCTCCGTGAAATCTGCTTCTTGCAGCGACGCTTAGAGCAGCACTTGTCCTCCCGATGTGACTCACTTCCTGGTTCATGTCTTCACGTGATCTGTACTAGCTACATCTCCTGGTCTTTCTTCACGCAATGTGTGTTAAGAAACCGGGCCTAGGCCAGTAGTCCTGGCCCACGATGGGCTCCTCATCTGTCCAGTAGCCTATATAAAGAAGAGGGGACCCCAACCATTGTACTACCATTTACAGAAGAACAATAAATAGAAGCTAGAAGTTCCCTCATATCTCTGTGTTCAATCTACTATTTTTTTTCTTGTGTTCTTGCATTGTTCATATGATTCTGAGTTTGTCCACAAGGTAATTGCTCGGACTAGACTCACCAGCGATGGTTCCTCAACACGTTATCAGCATGATCGACTCTCCTAAGATCGAAAGGTAACAATCATAGCACGACACTCGTAGATCGAACCGCCTTTTCTAGATTACTTTCAATTCTACAAATTTGGCTTTCTAGATTGTAGCCTATGGTGAAAATCCGCTCTAATCTACCGCGAGCCGACTTGAAGTTGTCGGCACAATGCTGATCGGTAGATTGCATGAAATAGTGGATGTAGATTGTACCGTAGATTGGAAATTGCAAATACGTTCTAGTTTACCACGAGCCGACTTGAAGTCACCAGCCAAGCCGATCGGTGGATTGCATAAACAGTAATTGCGCATGAAGAGTGACACAAAGAAAAAAAATCCTTCGCACGTGGCGATCGGCCCGAAGCCGCCGGCCACCCGAGTCGCCGTCGGATGCCACGCCCGCATGCGTCGCCAGAGCCGCAAGTGAGTTCCACCAGAGCCGCCCGCTCGGCCACCTCCGCAGAGGCGCCGCCGCCCACATGGTCGATGGCCTCGCATGGCCGCCTGCCCCACCCGTCTTCGGCGACGGCCCGGCATGGCCGCCAGCCTCCACGCCGTACCACCCACGTTACTCGTGCAAGCTCGCTGTGCCCGGCTGTCCTCCGGCCTCCTCTGTATAGGTGCCTCGCTCCGGCCACCTCCGCATGGGCGCCTCGCTCCGGTCGCCTCCACATAGGCGCCCCACTCTGGTCGCCTCCGCATGGGCGCCCCACACCTGCCGCCTTCACACGTTTTCTTTTGCACGCTGCCGCCTTGCGCCACTTTGCACAGTCGCGCATGCCCTCAAGCCACCCGCATATGCGCCACCGCCTCGTTGGCCTACTACCGCCGGCTCCGCGCCGCCCACGCACGCATAGGCGCCGCCGCACGGCTGCCTTGCACCATCGAGCTGGGTTGCTCATGCTGCACCTGCCACGCTCACCAGAGGACACTCCCGCTCGAGCCACTGACTCATGGCCAGCCACGCCGCCCTCGCACGACCTTGTGCGTCAGTAGCTGCCACCGCCTCCTTGAACGGGGGCAGGGACCTTTAGGTCCAACCGTGGTTGGCTAGAATGGGCCGGCCCAAGTTTTTTTCCGAAAGAAAGGAAAAAGAAAATGGGAAAATAAAATCCCAATTTTGCAAAAAGGCATGCGAAATTGCAAAAAATTGCGCGCAAATTTTTCTCAGAACTAAAATTTTGTGTTTTAACCCCTGGAAATTGCAGAATTCGCCGAAAAGTCATTTTCCAGCAGAAAAGGGTCTCGGGAATTCAATTTTTTTGGCATATTTTTAACTTTTGAAGCATATTAAACTTTATCATTATTATTTATATGCAATTTATTTATGGTATTTACTGTTTTGATTATCTGTGATTGTTTATATTGCTTTTAATCGCTGAGAAATGCATAGAAAAATACAGGAACATTATGAGAATATTTGCAACCATTGTATGCAAATTACTAGTAGTAATCTTATGAACTCTTTGCATGAATATGCAGATGACTAGCATTATGAACCAGGAGTTCAAAGAGCTGGCCCGGCATGGATAGAATTACTTAACTTGGACATCAGATGTTGAAATCGTTCTGGGAGCCAAGATGCTCCGTGCTGCTATCGGACTTGGCACCTCGAAGGATGCCACTCCAATTGCTGAGGAAAAATGATCAGGCACTTCATTTCCTCACACATCATTTCTGCCTAATGCTCTTGAATGAGTATGTGGCGGAGAAGAACCTACTAGCTTTATGGACCGCACTGAAGAAGTGGTTCAAGAAGCTGAAGTACACCATTCTTCCTCGAGCAGAGCAAGAATGGAACTGACTACGTTTTGCTGACTATAAGACTGTGGGGGAGTACAACTCTGCTTTGCACAGAATTTGTACAAATCTTCAGCTCTGTGGTAAGGTAATCACAGATGAGGAAAAGATTGAGAAAACTCTCTCTACCTTTCACTCGAATACGGTGCAATTCTTATGCAACTACCGTCAAGACGGCTACAAGGAGTATGCTGAACTGATTGACATCATGCAAGTTGCCAAAGCTCAAGATGCGGTTCTAAGAAAGAACCACATCTCATAGCCACCTAGTAGCAAAGTTGGCCACAAAGTCAATGCTAGCAGCTACAAGGTGAGGAAGCCTCACCCAAAGAAAAGTGGCAAGAAGGGTAAGGTCATAGGTCGCAAGACCAAGTAGAATACTCAAGCCAAGAAGGACAAACAAAAGAAGCACGATGAGAAGCCATATGGTCAGTAGGACAAAAGTTTCTACAAATGTGGCACATGGGGACATTAGTCACGTGTTTGCCACGAGCCACAACACATGATTGATGCCTTCAAGTCTAAGAAGAAGGGCAAAGGATAGCATGAGGCATACCTCGCCATTATAGGCACAAAGGATCCATAGTCATTCGTTGCACCCCTGGATGTGGACAGCCCCAAAGCAGCCCCCATCACCCCTTCTTTGGACATCGCAGCAGTCGCAGTCGTAGTTGCCGAAGAAGAGAAGATGGACATGGAGCAGATTCAGGCAAAAGTTTCTTCATACTTCGCTGATTCGATCTAGTGCACGCATCGTACTTAAATTTTTATAGTCATTTGTAGTTTATGGTTGTGATAGAACATTGAATTACTGAATAATGGTTGTAAGCTCTAGGAGAGCAAAGCATTAAATTCCTATGATGAGTCCTGCAAGACTTTTTCCCTTATTAATAATAGCAAGTTATGTTATGTTTTGGAGTAATTTATTTATGTGTGGATTGCTTCCTACCCCATATTAATAAATACTTTATATATTAAAACACGTGTGGCACCCTATGGAGGAAGTGTGCTTAGCAGGTAATGGCACAACGAATACCATCTTGAGAGAGACGAAGTTTTTTCAGTCGATCAGCAAGAATGCTGGTAGTCTTACAACAACCACAGGCAGTGATACTTGTATAATAGGCTCAAGAAGAGCCACAATTATACTCCCGATGGGCATAACATAGGTCATTGAAGAAGCCTTGTTGTACCCAGAATCGACAAGAACTCTCTTAAGCTTTAAAGATATTCACGCTAACGGTCTCCACGTAGAGACTAAAGAAGAGTATGGTAAAGAATACTTGCTCATTACAAAGCATGAAGAAAATGAAAAAAGGGTATTAGAAAAACTTCCTTCATATGAATCCGGGCTATACTACACTAACATTAAGGCACTTGCAGCCTATACTGTCATGAAAGCTACATTCAGAAGCTCTAAACTTTTCTGTCTCTGGCGTGATAAATTAGGCCACCCCAGTCTTAGGATGATGAGAAATACAATTAACAATTCACAAGGACATAATATCAATGTAAAGAATTTTTTGAATCAAGAAGATTTTGTGTGCCCCGCATGTGCCACTGGAAAATTAATTACAAGAACTTCTACTCTGAAAGTGAAGGATGAAATACCTGCATTCCTAGATCGTATCTAGGGAGTCATTTGCGGTCATATACAGCCCCTGTCAGGGCTATTTAGGTACTTTATGGTGCTCATCGATGCTTCCTCGAAATGGTCGCACGTACGTTTATTATCCATGAGAAACCATGCTTTTGCAAAGCTGATCTCGCAGATAATTAAAATTAAGAATAATTTCCCCGATCATCATGTGAAGTCCATCAGAATGGACAACGCCGGAGAATTTACTTCAAAGGCATTTGATGATTATTGCATGGCAATGGGAATTACCGTTGAGCATTTCGTATCACATGTCCACACCAAGAATGGACTAGCAGAGGCATTAATTAAAAGAATTAAATTTATTAGCCGACCGCTTTTGTAGAATTGTAATTTACCAACTACATGTTGGGGACACGCAGTCCTGCACACAGCAACTCTCATCAATTTGAAACCTTTGGCATATAACATCCATTCACCTATGCAACTAGCGCAAGGGTCAGCACCGAAAATTAATCATCTTCGTAGGTTTGGTTGCAAGGTTTATCTACCTATACCACCACCGCAGCGAACTGCAATGGGACCTCTCCGAAAGTCTGGGATATACGTTGGTTATGAGACAACATCCATAATCAGGTATCTGGACCCTATGACTGGAGATTTGCATACAGTCCGCGTCGCTGATAGCATATTTGCTGAGGATAGTTTCCTGTCATTAGGGGAGAAAATCAACCCCTTGATGAAAATTGTTGGGAAATAACATGGCAAGCCATGGGAATCCATGCACATGACCCGCGCACTAGTGAAGCAAATAGAGAAGTCCAAAAGATAATTGATTTGCAAGCATTAGCGAATCAATTTCCTGACCACTTTAGTGATATGAAGAGTGTGACCAAGTCGCATGTGACTGCACGCAATGCACCGGAGAGGGTTGAAATATCAACGAAAATTAAAGGTATCCCTAATACCGTCCAGTGGCCTCAAAATAAAAGGATGAGAACTCCAGCCCCTCGAATCCCATGTAACCGGGGACTCCTAGCGAAAAAGGATAAGAAGAACTTGACACGGCCGATCACTGAAGTTCCCTAGAACCAGAAGGGGAGCCAGTTGAGACCTGACACCAGTATGGAACCTTCAGTAAAAGGCATACTAGATTTGAACATCCCCATGGAGGGAGACATCAGCATGGATGTGTGCGCACACATTGGATCTAAAAAACAAAAGGGACTTGCCCTCGCAATTGCAAGCGGTGGTGAGCGAGTAGAAGCTTTAGAAGAATTACCCCATGAATAAATGGCTATAAATTATGTGACCACAAGAGAATCTATGAATAGAACAACAGCCAATGTCGATATTTATTTTGCAAAGAAAATTTCCACAATCATCGATCTTGATCCAGAGCCTACATCGCTCGGTGAATGTAAGAAAAGACCAGATTAGAAGAAGGCAATAGAAGCATAATTATTATCTCTGAATAAAAGAGAGGTGTTTAGGCCTGTAAGCCGCACGCCTCCCTATGTGCACCCCATAGGACATAAGTGAGTATTTGTTCGAAAGAGAAATTAAAATAATGAAGTTGTAAGACATAAAGCAAGGCTTGTTGTACAAGGTTTCACTCAACAACCAGGAGTTGATTATGAAGAAACCTATTCCCTGGTCATGGGCGGAACTACCTTTAGATATTTAATCTCAATAGTAGTAAACCTAAATATAAAAATGAAATTGATGGATGTGGTAACTGCATACCTTTATGCAAACTTGGATTCAGACATTTATATGAAGGTACCTGAAGGTATCCCTGTCCCGAACCAAGATAGAGCAAATAGAAATATATACAGTGTGCAACTCAAAAAGTCACTGTATGGACTAAAGCAACTAGGTAGAATGTGGTATAATCGCTTAAGCGACTTTCTCTACAAGAAAGGCTACACGAACAATGAGGGTTGTCCCTGTGTATTTATACGACGATCCTAGGATGGATTTTGTATAATCTTAGTGTATGTAGATGATCTGAATATCATCGGGACCCTAGAAGATATTAAGAAAGTAAGCTCTTACCTGGAGTCGGAGTTCGAAATGAAGGATTTGGGTAAAACAAAATATTGCCTAGGCTTGCAGCTTGAGCATACCCTTGAAGGGATTTTAGTACATCAGTCAACCTACACTCAGAAAGTGTTAGAAAGGTTCGGTTTTTAAAAGGCATACCCTTCAAAAGTGCTGATGGTCGGGAGATCCTTGCAGTAAGACAAGGACGCGTTTAGACCTAGAGAAGAGGGGGAAGAAGTCCTAGGACCAGAATTCCCGTACTTGAGCGCACTAGGGGCACTCATGTATTTAGCAAACTGTATACTAGACTGTATATTGCATTTGCCGTAAACCTATTAGCAACGTATAGTACAGAACCTACCAAAAGGCATTGGTAGGGAATAAAGGACATTTTCCGATACCTCTAAGGAAGCAAAGATCTTGGTCTATTCTATAGAAAGAGCCAAGACCTAACTATGACTAGCTATGCAGATGTTAGGTACATGTCAAACCTGCATACAGCTAAATCGCAAATAGGCTATGTATTCCTGTGTAGTGGAGCTGCAATATCATGAAAATCGTCTAAGCAAAGTCTTGTATCAACTTCGACGAACCACTAGAAAATCATAGCACTATACAAGGCCTTGTGCGAATGTTCTTGGCTTCGGTAGATGATTCACCATATCCAGCAATCGTATGGATTGAATACCGCGTAAACCCCCACTATTATCTATGAAGATAATGTAGCTTGTGTTGCACAGGTCCAAATGGGTTATGTGAAGAGTCAACTCACAAAGCATATCAACCCAAGTTCTTCTATGCTCATGAATTGCAAAAGATAGACGAAATTAAAGTATTATATACTAAGTCATGTCAATAAGTCGCTTCCAGCATCTAGTTTTGAAAGTTGTATATGTGGAATTGGAATGATGAGACTTAGAGAAGTACAGAATTTAGGGGGAGAATCTTCACAAACTCATTATCGAAACTTGATCACAAAGATTGAGTACCCAAAGAATAAATACTGGAGATTAAATGAAATTGGGTGGATTGTACTCTTTTTCCCTTGACGAGTTGTCCTGAAGTTTATCAGCTAAGGTTTTTAATGAGGCAATTCGTGCAGCACAGCAGAACATGTTTCATGTACTCTTTTTCCAAATTTTTTCCTACTGAGTTTTTATGGAGTTTTGATGAGACATGAACATGTCGGATGAGTACCCAAGGGGGAGTGTTAAGAAACCAGGCTTAGGCCGGTAGTCCTGGCCGATGATGGGCTCCTCATCTGTCTAGTAGCCTGTATAAAGGAGGAGGGACCCCAACCATTGTACTACCATTTACAGAAGAGCAATAAAGAGAAGCCAGAAGTCCCCTCATATCTCTGTGTCCAATCTACTATTCTGTTCTTGTGTTCTTGCATTGGTCTTACGATTCTGAGTTAGTCTATGAGGTAATTGCTCAGACTGGACTCGCCAGCGACAGTTCATCAACAATGTGCATCCTTGGCAAAAGCTAAGACCTCCTGCCTCGTACTTCCTTCCTTTCCTACTACAGACCAGAAGCCACCGAGACAGCAAGCGAAACAAAGAACGAACGTACATTGCCGAGAATAATTTCGTTCGGGAGCACCTGCTCCTCTTTTTGTCTTATATTTATTGCTTCTCAACTCTGCTCAACTCCACAATCGTTACATGGAACTAGGCCTTGTTTTATACACACGCAAAACCAAACAAGACTCAGACTCGGCTGCAGCTTCTATGAATCCTACCCAAACTCAATCTTTCCTAATCTTGTACAAGATTAAAATCCCAACAATAGTGGGCAACACATAGCCGAGCCCACACGCCGGTCAACCGGAGACCCTCGTCTGCATGCCCTGGGCATGGAGCTGCCGAGTCCGTGCGCCATGGGACCGGACCCGCCTTTGCGCCGCTCCTCATGCACGTGCCCCTGGCACACGAACTCGCAGCTCCGTGCTCAGAGCGTGCGGACGAGAGGCTCCGGGTGCTCGGTGTGCAGACTCGGCGCTGTGCCGCCCATCAGCGGCTCCATTGTTCCATTTTTGGCTTTGACGTCGAGAGGATGCTAGATTTGCTATTGTTAAAAAATTGCTATTTTAGCCAAAAACTCATCAACTTGCTTCTCACCCTTTCACCAAATTGGTGGTTCTCACTAGATATTTATCCAATTCGAATGATATTCACCCATTGGCACAATCGTGGGAAGCACGGCATTGTACATTAGTATACTTGTCCAGATCGAATAAGTACAAGTTGAAGACCCGCTGCTCTGTCCAAGAAAACCAAGAAACGAACCATGTCCACACAATACATTCTGGAAGCGCGATCATCACAAAGAACCAAACCGCATTTGGAAAACGAAAATCTTGAACCGGTAAACCGCTCCATGTGCGGATGTTTGTCAGCATTGAAACCGCCGAGACAGGTCGCACATCAGCGCAGAAAGATCTCTGTCCGGTTCCGGCTGAAAAGTATAGAGCTAAACAAGCGGTAGGGCTCTGAGATTCGAGGCTGGACATGCCGCAACGATCTTGTCCAGCTAATACAGCGACGGCTGTGGTGGGTGACGAGGTGAAAAGTGGCAGTTACTGGAATGTTTGACGGACTCAAGGTCTTCGCTCCAACGGCGGTCAAGCTGAGATAAGGCGTGATAATGGCAGATGCAATGCAAGTGTGTGGATGTGAGGATGCTGTAAAGGTGTTTTTAAACCCCCTGGGTCCTGACCCAGCCGAGCATCCAGCTCAAAATCACAGTTCACACACCACCAGGCAAAACCAAGCAGAAAAGGCTGCCGTTTTCTGCGCTCCGGCCGAGCAGAGGTGCCCTATTCTCTAGTCCTCTTTAGTGTACTTACCATTTGTCTTGTTACTTGCTGTTAAGCTTGTGAGTGGTGTGAACATTTTACAAAGTTTAGCCTATCTGACTACTACTCATGGATAAGCACACATGCATTCGCACGGAATTTGAACGAATTCGATTTGAATTTTAAGCTTGTTCGTAGCTTGTTAGAGCAAGGCGCAACGTAGTTCCGCTAGTGAATATGAAGTACATAATATGCTGTTACACTTGATACCCCTCCTTATGCGCAACAACTCTTGGATCAGATCAGAATTTATGAGATACTGACGCAGCGTGCGGTATCAAAAAGCAAGTAAATGAATCTCGTTGGGTGAACAGTAATAACAGCGTCTAAACAATCACGATGAGAGAGAAAGATTTGGTGAAGCCAGCCGTAAATTCGTTAAGCATAGCTTCAAAAGAGTACAAGGGATTGTTGCTCTCACAATCCTCTTGAACATTTTGGGACTCTCGGATCCTTGCCCTATGCAAGAATCTAGTGCTAAAGAATAACCTAACAACTAATTCTCTCGTGTGTCTCTCGTGCGTCTCTTGCTTTGGATGAGTTGGCTTGTGGATTGTGTTCTCTATGAGCACCCCTCATGGCTTTATATAGTGCCCCTAATTCTCCTCCAAAGAGTAGTCGGAATCCTAATCCTATTATGATGCATATAGAAATCCTTGTAGCACACATCTCTACGTCTTAGTAGGTTAGGATATGAGTCACCATACTCAATAATTTTCACTTTGACTCTTACCCTTTGAAATCACCGTGCTCTTCCAACAATTCGCTCTAAGTTGGATCCACCTTTTTTTTGTTTTTCCTCCCACCTTTGGGAGTGCCCTCACCAGAGGGGATCATGCACATCACCGCAATATGTGTATTGGTGTTCGGGCTAGCCTGCCTAGATCCTCCACCTAAGAGCTTTTTTTTGTGTAGTTTGATTAATCACTCCTCCTATTCCTTCAGCCCTCTATGGCATATGTTTGTACTGCCTCCAAGATCCTCCTGTTTGTTGGTACTGCATGGTTGGTCCTACCACATCTTCCTTCTCACAATAGCTCGCACATTCGCCTCTGCGACCACTAGAGTTTGCAACCATCTTTGTAGTTTCGCACATAATTGCAGATGAGATCTGAGTACGTACCGTTGACGACACTATTTCCTTCTCCTAGCCAGAATTTTTACCAAACCTCCTATTGGCTGCTCTTCCGTTATGATTACCCATTAATCGGTATCCTCCATTGCTCCACATACTTTTTATGAGTTCATGGCTTTGCAAGTAATTCACATGACTCCACCTCAAAGTGACACCTCACAACATTTGAGTTCAAACGACCTCACAGATATTAAATTCTTCTTTAAGTCAGGAACATTCCGAACTCTCATCAGTGTCTAATGTGCTCCATCATACATCTCCAATGTAATTATTCCCACCTCAATAATTGTATATTCCTTGCAATTCACTAAGTGAATAGTTCCATCTGCTGGGTGTAGAGATCCTTTGTCAAACATCTCCATCGTTGAACATATATGGAAGCAACAACCTGAATCTTATATCTATCCATGAGAAGTACCTTATAAACTGATGAATAGTATGGCCGCATCATCCTTTGCTACTGCCACTGGGCATTCACCTCTCATTTGCTTTCAGCTTGGACTGTCCTTTATCATATGACCTTCCTCATCACATAGATAGCATACATGTGTGTCCTTGCTCTAGCCCTTGTTCTTCCCATGACTTTTACTTTTGCCTGCAACACCTATGACAGTCAATGTTTGATCATCCGAGGATGAAGAATCCGATGACTTCTTCAAGGACTCCACCTCCAATAGATATACAACTACCACATTGAAGTTGAAAGGATTTTTCTCGATGAGAATATTCATCACCAATTGCTCTCATGATGGCGGCAGAGATGACACCAATAGGACAATCTTGTCGTTCTCCTCAATTTCTTATCCAAACTAGTCAGCTGTATGATAAGCTTATTGAAGACATTGAGGTGGTCAATGAACCGTGTGCCTTCCTCCGTGCGCAATCTATACAGTTGTCGCTTTAACACCCACCGGTTTGCAGGCGACTTTATCATATACAATTCTTCTAAGTCACTCCGTAATTTCTTCGATGAATCTCTGCTTGATCACTGAGTACTTTACCTCATCGGAGATATATAGATGGATTGTACTAACAGCCTTCCGCTCCATTACCTTCCGGTCTTCATCAGGCATCTTTTCTGATTTGTCCCCTTCAAGAATGTCAATTAACACTTGTTGGATAAGGACATCATTTACCATGCATTACCACATACTGAAATTTCCTCTGCCATCAAATTTCTCTATTTGATTCCACGTCAACATCGATCTTGATTTGGTGCCAGCGGACGCTTTCCCGACCCCCTCACAAATCATATTAATCTGGTATTGGCTCTGATACCACTTGTTACACTCTGATACCTCTCCTTATGCGCAGTATCCCCTAGATCGGATCAAAATTTGTGAGATACGACATAAGCGTATACGGTATCAAAAACGAAGTAGATGAAACTCATAGAGAGAACCATAATAACAGCGTCGAAACAATCACGACTAGAGAGAAATATTTGGTGAAGCCGACCGCAAATTCGTTAAGCATGATCTCAATAGAGTTGTCGCTTTTTCACAATCCTCTCGAACCTTTAGGACCATCGGATTCTTGCCCTATACAAGAATTTAGTGCTAAAGAATAACTTAGCATCTAATCATCTCGCACACCTCTTGCTTTGGATAAATTGGTTTGTGGCGTGTGTTCTCCATGAGCACCCCTTATAGCTTTCTTTATATAGTGCTCCCTAGTTGTGCTCGAACGAGAAGTTGGAATTCTAATCCTGTTAGGATTTATATAGGAATTCTTATAGTACACCTCTTCAAGTCTTAGTAGGTTAGGATATGCGTCACTATAGTCAACATGTGCCACCAAGTTCATGCTTTATATTTTGCAGGTGACAAGTGCCTCATGTGTGCCAGGCAACCTGCGGTACTCACCATGTTTATATTGTTAGTATTATTGCTGCTGTGTTATGGAGTTGGTAACATTCAGTGCTCAACAGTTCATGAGAACAACATAGATCTGCACTCACTGCTCGATTTCAAGAAGGGCATCACTGATGATCCAAGAGGAGTCTTGAGCTCGTGGAATACCAGTATTCACTACTGTAGGTGGAGGGGCCTCACATGCACACCAACACGGCCGTGGCGCGTCTCGGGGCTTAATCTCACGGGCCAAAGCTTGGCAGGCGAAATCACCTCCTCTCTTGCAAACCTCACGTTTCTTAGTATCCTTGACTTGTCCTCAAATCGCTTCTTTGGCCAGTTTCCTCTCCTTGACCACCTAAAGCAACTGGACACCCTTAACACGAGTATCAACTCACTAGAGGGGACTATTCCTGACGCACTCACAAATTGTTCCAACCTAAGGAAGATAGACCTATCTGGTAACCTGCTGCACGGTGCAATTCCTCCTAAAATAGACTCCCTTACCAAGCTAGAATATTTGGACCTTTCCAGTAATAATCTCACTGGCATCATCCCGGCAACCGTTGGAAACCTCACCCAATTAAACTTTGTTAGGTTTAAACAAAATCAATTCGTAGGAAGAATTCCCGATGGGCTTTGGCAATTGCCAAATCTGTCACAACTTCTACTAGGTCACAATATGCTATCAGGTGAAATCCCACAGGCCCTAAACCTGTCTCTTCTCAGTATGCTAAGTTTGGAGTTTAATATTCTAGGCAACGTATTGCCACCGAACTTTGGCGATGCCCTCCCTAATCTCCAAGGTCTAAGTTTGGCTGCTAATAAGTTTGAAGGTCACATCCCAACTTCCCTAGGCAACGCTTCAGAGCTGCAGGTAGTATATTTGTCAACAAATTATTTCACTGGGCAAATTCCTACTTCTTTTGGAAAGCTTTCAAGGTTGTCTGTTCTAAACCTGGAGGACAACCAGCTTGAAGCAAGGGACAACCAAGGCTGGGAATTCTTATATGAGTTAAGAAACTGTAGATCTTTAAGTGTACTCTCACTCTATAAAAATAATCTGCAGGGATCTATACCACATTCCATTAGTAATATATCCATCACTCTTACATATTTACTATTGGGACTAAACAACCTATCAGGGATAGTTCCCCCAGGTATAGGGAACTTTTCTAACTTAATCGGTCTAGGGCTCGCTAGAAATAGCTTTAGTGGTGAAATTGGAGAATGGGTTGGAAAGCTGAAAAAACTACAAGTTCTAGGGCTCCGAGAGAACAAATTCATCGGGCCAATTCCGCGCTCCATTGGAAATCTTAGTCAGTTGACATATCTCTATCTAGAAAAGAATAAATTGGAAGGCCTCGTGCCACCCAGCATCGGATATTTGTCTCAACTCTCAGAGTTGAACCTTAGCTACAATAACCTTCAAGGTAGTATACCTGTAGAGGTTGGTAATCTTGAACAACTCACCGAACTACATCTTTCATCAAACAAGCTCACTGGGGAGATTCCTGATGCTTTGGGCCAATGTCAAAACTTAGTAACCATTCAAATGGACCAAAATTTTCTTACAGGAAACATTCCAGTTACTTTAGGCAAAATAAAGGGCTTGAACGAGATAAATCTTTCCCATAACAACCTGTCGGGCACCATCCCTAGAGCTCTGAATGGTCTACCACTGCTTACTATGCTGGACCTTTCATACAATGATCTTCAGGGAGAAATACCAAGAAATGGAGTATTTGAAAATGCTACGGCTGTTTCACTCGATGGCAATAGGGGACTCTGTGGAGGAGCGATGAATCTCCATATGCCCTCATGCCCAGCTGTTTCTCAGAGAATAGAAAGACGGTCCAATTTGATTAAAATATTGATTCCAATATTTGGTTTCATGTCACTCGTATTATTGGTCTACTTTTTACTCCTTTTGAAGAAGACGTCAAGAAGAACACATGTACCCTTGCCTCTTATTGGTGATAATTTTCTGAAAGTTTCTTATAAAGACTTAGCTCAAGCCACAAGAAACTTCTCAGCATCTAACCTGATTGGGAGGGGGAGCTATGGGTCAGTTTACAGAGGAAAGTTAAAGGAATCTAAAACAGATGTGGCCGTGAAGGTTTTTGATCTTGAGATGCGAGGCGCGGAGAGAAGCTTCATGTCAGAATGTGAAGCATTAAGAAGTATTCAACATCGAAATCTTCTTCGCATCATAACTGCATGCTCGACGGTAGACAAAGAAGGCAATGTTTTCAAAGCTTTGGTTTATGAGTTCATGCCTAATGGGAGTCTGGACAGATGGCTACATCAGAAAGGCGACACGAAATCTCCAAAACATCTAGGCTTAACCCAAAGAATAAGCATAGCAGTTAACATAGCTGATGCGTTGGACTATTTACACCACGACTGCGGAAGGCCCACTATCCACTGTGATTTGAAGCCTAGCAATATACTCCTCGATGATGATATGACTGCTCTTTTGGGAGACTTTGGCATTGCAAGGTTTTATGTTGATTCTTGGTCGGCGTCAACTGGCTCAATTAGTTCAATCGGTGTGAAGGGGACTATAGGATATATTGCTCCAGGTATACTTGTACAATTACTATTACTTTCTGTAACGTTCATTTTGTCTAAGACAACACATGGGTATTAACTTCATAACTATTTTTTTGTACGTACATCCGTCTTCAGAGTATGGGGGAGGTGGTCATGCATCAACTTCTGGGGATGTTTATAGTTTTGGAATAGTGCTGCTGGAGATTATGACAGGCCGAAGACCAACAGATCCAATGTTCAAGGACGGACTCGACATCGTCACCTTTGTGAACAGCAACGTTCCACATCAAATATATCATGTAATTGATGCTCATCTTATTGAAGAATGCAAAGACTTGGCTCAAGGAAAGACGGTTTCAGAACATGCGGTTTTCCATGACGTGGTTTCGCTGCTAGAAGTCGCGCTTTCTTGCACGAGCCCATTACCAAGCGAACGAATGAACATGAAACAAATAGCAAGCAAAATGCACGCGATCAGGACGTCATCTCTTGGATGGAGTGCTAAGAAGTAAGAAGTATGCTCGCTAGAGTGGCCTTGTGCTATATATGGAATAAGATTAAGCTATTTCTAAGTCGCATTATTTTTTTAAGTTTAGGTCAATTTTTATGACCATTGGATTTATGTAGAAATTGATGTGCCGTGTGATTGGATATTGATCCAATAGATAAAAATGTGACTTATACTTTAAAAATTTCAGTCACCTTACAAATAGACAATTCCAAATGGAAAATGTATATATATATATATATATATATATGCACACACACACACACACATATATATATATATATATATATATATATATATATATATATATGTATGTATGTATGTATGTATATATGTGTGTGTGTGTGTGTGTGTGTGTGTTCCTTTTTAATTATTACAAAACATGCGATGTGGAATAGCCTGAAAATGAATTATACTATATATTGTGGATCTCTATTAATTGAAGAAGGTAGTTTATCACTATATGACTGAATGTCACGGTACCTCAAAGCAATGCTGACCATCTCCAAGGCAATGACATATGGATGGGTGTTTAGTAAAAGAAAAACGCCTTCTTGCCATGTAAGATAAATAAGGTACTAGTTTTATAGCATCGCTGTTTGAAGGGGGCACCAGAGTTTATTTTAAGTGCTTATACAGGTAGCAACCTTCAATTAATGGATAATAACGATGGAAGCACTTACAAAGAGGTGCTTCCATTACAGAAGATGGCTCTTAAATAGGTGATCAATGATGGTGGGTTTTGCTTCGGTTCTTCTCTTAAAGAAAAATTTGGGACTCTTAAAGCATGATTATATAGTTATTAATGACTAGGGACAAATCTGCACTAGCTATTAATCTATTATATATTAAAAGTTGATGACAGATGCTTTACAACTACTAAGAAAAAATATAATAGAAATTCTAAAAAATATCCGGCCCTCAATCATTGGATGTTATTAAAAAGAGATAAATATGCTAGAAATTCTTAAAAAAAACATTGATCCTTCAAAGAGATAAATATGCTAAAAATTCTCAAAAAAGAGGGAAAAACATCTAGCCTTAAATATAACTAGTGGAACTGTCCGCGCAATGCGTGGCTAGATCTTGCAATACATTTTATTTGATATATAACTCTAATGCCTATGATTGAAAATTTAAAATAAAACTATAATGGCAGACAATTGCAACGACTGTATATCTTTTATAATTAATCTGCACTATCATTTTTTGTCCTAGCAAAATAAAAGGTACATACCATTCTATTCTCTCAACCAATGAGGGAATTTCTACTTTGTTTTACATATTCTTAGTATTGTCGCATTAATTTCTAGTCTACGAATTCGTTATAACCGCTCCCAAAAGGTTATCGTCCGGAAACAGATTTCCAAACCTTGCTTCATGGTTGCCTGATCCTCCATTGTCGACTTCTTTTTATTCTTTTGCTCATCATGCTATGCACGTGTTGGTTCTCTCATGTTAACAACTCGGTCTATTTCCAGTGGCAAATAAAGCACCTCAGCCAATAAATGCATTGATATACCAGAAGGGCTCTTTTACGGTATCCTCAATTCAATATGATTCATCCAATGTTTTAGATTAGTTATGATCTATTTATGCTAGGTAAAATTTTAAAGGAACAAACAATAATCTTGGCGATCCTAGTGGGCTTAAGTTTGGGCACACCATCGTATTGAGCTACTGGAGAGACTGGAGCCACCGGCCCAGTAATGGACTGGCCATACGTAGCATTATTGAGCCATCGGTTTGTTTAGCCTGTTAGGGTTAGGATTTGAAAATAGAGAGGATCGGGGATGGGGCGGCGTGGTTTGGTGGCGGGGCAGTACGGCGTGATTAGGTGGCGGCACGATTAGGGGGCGGGGCGGTGCAGCGTGATTAGGTGGCGGCGCCATGAGGTGGATTAGGGGCCCGCACGGGCGAGTGATGAGGTCAGGCGGTGGCTGAGAAGCATGGCGGTGCGGCGTCTTGAGGAGCGTGCCACCGCCGTCGTGTCCGGGTGATCGCAGTGGCACCAGTTGCTGTTGGTGGTGTCCACCTCCTATGCGGTGCCTCTCCAAACCATACCACCTAGCCTTCCCCAATCCTGCTCCAACCAACCCATCCCCAAACCTCAGCCCTGGCATGAGCCTCCACCCGTGCGGCGGCGGCTACCTCTACCCCTGGCGGTGCTGCCCCATCCGGAGCCGCATCTTCTAGTCCTCCATAGTGGCGACTAGCACTCCTACGACGGCGACGGCGGCTGAGGCTCCATAGCCGGGCGGCGGGGGCGGCTCCATATCTTTCTGTCCCCGATGTTAGGTAGACCATTGTTTGACCAGTTAATTTTGTTGTGTTCTATTGAATTTTCATGTTATCTGCCTTTTCGTGCTTTCTGAGAAGCACAGAAGTAGAGAAGGTTGTATTTATTTCAAGTTACTGAATTGCTTTGAAAGCAAGTTTTGTGGCGCAAGTTACGCTACCTGCATATATGTCGTGAACCGTGATAATCATAACATACTGTTCTTTGTTGTAATCTTAGCTCAATCTGGGGAAACATTGATAAATACTCCAGAAATTTGAAACTAGTTTTTAGCAAAAGTTTGGTTAATTGATGCCATTTCTCACGTACAACCTTGATAATCGGTAGTTTGTCCTTTTTATTAATTTGTTGCCAGACATGTTTTTTTTCTTATTTTCCAATGTTTGCATGGATATTTTGGTTTAGTTTCCAACTGATACAGCCCAATGTGCTGTCTGCTACAATGTGCAGTAGGAAGTGTGTTGCGTATAAACTGAAAAAGTGCCCCAAGTTGTTAGTTGATCTGATGGAACACAAGAAAAAAAATCCATTGTCCTACGGCCAATTCTTTTTATAACCTAAATGATAATAAAAGTACTGCAGTCGTTGTCAATTGGTTAGACAACAACGTTAATGTAAGGCAATTGTAACGTAACTTGATTTAATCGAAGGTACCCATTCAGGTTTATGGATTTGTCTGTTGTTCACAGTTGAAAGAGTTTAAAAATGCACGAGCTCTAACTTGATTGGACACAATTTCTTTTGCTCTAACTTAATTACATGCTTGTAATTAATAACTTCAACTTCAGTTCTACTGTTATTACTTCTGAGACTGTGATTTAGGAGGATTCTACAAAGCACCTAGAGGATTGGCGTGAAGCAAATCACACATTCCAGTGTGTCAGGTTAGATGAAGTAGACCGTGGTTTCTCCTGCATGTTTATGATGAACGCCTAAGAAGCGAGAAGCGAGGTAGCTAGCTGAATTCAGGCCTCAAGTTAGCTAACAAGTGACTACATATATATATATATATATATATATATATATATATATATATACACACACACATACACACACACACACACACACACACACACACACACACACACACACACATATATATATATATATATATATATATATATATATATATATATATATATATATATATATATATATATATATATATATATATAAAGTCGGTTTTAAAGGCACAAGCAGAACCTTTGCTTGGACATGTATACTAATAAAATCAGCATAAAGCTCGGATGTAAAATATTGATTATTGCTCTCAGAAACTAGTTGCACAAGATTTAATCTTGGCGATCACAGCACTTATGCCAATATTCTTCATCAATTGAATATGATAACACTAAATCAAACTTTGAGCTCAAAATTTAATGCTTTACTAATATGTCAAGAACTATCTTAGGACAGCCAATTAACCTTTCAGTCAACAAAGGATCTTTTGATTAACAGTGCAAAAGGGACACTATCTCAGTGTATTTAATTTTCGGCAAACAGACAATTGATCATCTAACAGTGCACAGAAATTACTAACTTTGACAATTAAGAGAATCTAAAAATAGGGAATCAGCAATATCAAAGAGCACAAAGATTCTCAAGTTCTATCTATATACAACCGAAAACTAATAGTATCAAAACCAATGCTGATAGAAACCAAAATGACAACAATAAGCAATTGAAATAAAGCTCAAGTCTGATTCTAGTTACCATTCCAATTTCATAATATGACAATAATCATCATTGAGCTAATGAAATGAACCCACAGAAACACTTGCTATATCTCCCAGTACTAAATCAAACCAATTTCTGATTTTGACAAGTACCACATATATATGCGAAGTGAACTACAAAGTGGATTAAATAGATACTCACAAAGCTAATGGTGCTTGGGAGGCGCTAGGGGGAGGAGGCGCATTGAGCTCGAGGAGGAGGCGACACGTGCTCAGGGGAGGGGAGCAGGCGGGCTCAGGGAGGAGGCGTGTCGGGCTCGGGGGAGGAGGCGGCGGTCTCGTGGGAGGAGGCGCGCTGGGCTCGAGGAGGAGGCGGTGGGCTCGGGGGAGGAGGCGCGTTGGGCTCAAGGAGGAGGCGCACCGAGCTCGAGGAGGAGGCAACGTCGAGGACGACGATGATGGGCTCGGGGGAGGTGGTAGATCGAATTAGAGAAACTTAATCATTTGCGGGAAAAACCTAGAGTCCAAGTATATCTAAATAGGGTTGGACATCACAGACGGTTATAAAGTATGACCGTCTGTGATAAATAAACATCATAGACGGATTTAAAGTATAACCGTTTGTGAAAAATACACATCACAGATGATTCCAATAAAAAACCGTATGTGATAATATACATTCTCATATACATAAATGCAAATTCAGGACATATGACACATTCACGTATTATTAAAGCATTAGTGTGAGCTAAATGTCTGATTTGCAGTTGTCATATTTAATTAGTGAAGAATATTGACAAAAATGGCTAGGAATTATATCTGAATATTTGCTAAAACCATTAATTTTACGACAAGTAGTTCAATTACACCTATGCAAAGAACTTGGCCTACTCATGCCTAATCCTACAGTTGTCGTTGCAGAAGACGACGTAGTCATCCCACCCTACATTCACGCCGCAGTTGGTGCTTGTGCACTAGTGGCCATCCTTCGACAGTGCCAACACTCGGTCCTATGGCCGGGCCATCTTCCACGTCGCATTACTGACAGTGTCTGTAGCGAGCCTCTGGCACCGCCCGCACTCCCGATTGGTCCTCTTGGCCGTCTTGCACCCACTGCCGGCCAGCTTGCCCTCGACCTGGCTGATATAGTGCTTCCCAATGTCAGGTGCCTCGCTAACCGTGTAGAGGAGGAGGCTGAGCACGTAGGTCACGACCTTGTGGCCAGCGAAGGCCGCCCGGTCGAGGCACACGAGGCTGCACTGCAAGTCATGGTGTGCGAAGATGAGCATGAGGCCGACGATGAAGCAGGCCTCTGGGTTGCAGTCGTCAGCCAGGTGGTTAACAACGGTGACGTAGCGCTTGTTGTCCAACCACTTCATCGCCGCCTCCTGCTCCAGCGCCATGCGCCTCCCCACGGCATGCTCCTTGGACGCCTTGTACATGGACTTGTAACTCCAATATACGTACACAATTCGATTAAGACGGACGTCAGAATAATCTTAATACTCCATAAGACAAAATTAATGTTGGAACGAAACCCTAGAAAACAAACCACAAACGCTATCGATGTTCTTCTGAACCAACTCCGATGAGTTGTTTCTCTGAAACTTCAGAGTATAGTTGAAGAATATAGCACAAAACGAGAGAAAACTTTGATTCAATTTGCGTCGTATGTTCAATACTACTTTTTTGATTTCTTATATAGACATAAAAATGGATTACAAATAAGATAACACTTTGGTTTCTTAACTCCGTTTCTCTAGTGAGTCGGAAACGCGCCGAAATCCGATAGAAACAAGACACGCTATAGGGACTAAAACGAAAATAGATAGAAAACTGAAAACTGAAAAACAGACGGACTTCTGAATCACTTTCTACATTGCGATCCAATTAAAAAACTAAAACAGAATCCAAAATGAAACTCCAGTTAACAATATTAAATCTAACAATTAAAAGGCCAAATACATATGTGGCTCATAGGGTGCAGAGGTCAGCCATGGGTTGAGGAGAGCTCGTGGCCACATGGCCGACGATGTCGACGACGACTTTGTGAGGAAGAGCGACAGCGATCATCGACCTCCTCGCATTGGTCCTCGCCATCATGCTCTGCATGCTCACCATGGTGCACGATGATATTCTTATAAAACATTGAACAGACGCATCATAACGTCGACTCAAGATACGAAGCGATGCATCGTAACGTTGGCGCAGGAGACGAAGAGATTGTAACATCCCAAATTTTGGTCTTTTCAAAAATTTATTTCAAAACAATTAATTCAAAGATTTGGATTTTAATTTAGAGTTCCTGCTAATTCAAAAGTCTTTGTGAATCTTTAAAAATAAAATGAATCATTTGAAATTTGTTCGATTAATTTAAAGCTTAATTTGAAATTTTAGAAAATGAAAAACATTTTAAATGATTAAAATCAATGTCAATTAAATTCAAAATTATTTTACTCAATCTATTCAGGTTCCAAGGATTTTTTTGAATTTTCTTTTACTTATTTTCTCTCTCCTACTATTCAACTTCTACCTCCCGATGCTGTTCACTATTCATCCAAAAAATCAAACAGACAACCAGCCTTTCATTCATTTCCCTATTTCTTCCCACTCGGAGCTCCAAATTCAATTTCGTCTAAAGAGAAATGACCACGTAATCATCACCCACATCATGCTTCCATCAATTGCACGTTTCCCTCAATAACCACAATTAATTTTGCCATTTCCTTTGTCATTATTCTCTGAACCAAAGCTATCACCCCGATTTTTCTCGTGTTCCCGGTGATTCGAATCATAGGAGAGGCTATAAATTGGCGTACCGACACCTCTTCTACCCCTTTACATCCCCACCAAGTCTCATAACCTCCGAAGCACTAACGACATCAAATTTCTCGTTTTCCCGAACGCTGGTCACTTCTCCCAAATCGTGCATTCATCGTTTCGGTGAGTTTTTTCCACTTCTAACCGCGTCACTGCGTGTTCACGGTGATTTCCTATCTATCCCGCACCTCAATTCATTCAATTATGTACTCTGGACCGTAGCCGCCACCAAACTGCCCGTGCACGCCGTCGCCCAAGGATGTGCCGCCGTCGCTGCACTGCCTCGTCGGCCGAGCCGCCACCACCTACAGGTAGAGGAACTCTAGGGGGTTCCATTTTGGTGGTTCCCGACCGCCGCCATTCCTTCCCTCTTCGACGCCATCACCATGGCCGTGAGCTCTAGAAGGTACACTGTTCATTATGTGCTTAGCATGTCTATGTCTTGAGCTTTCCTTTGAGTCTATGACCTCTAGGGCTCACTGATCTTTGACCTCTCCCAATCTTTGTTTTCTTTCCATTATATTGCAATTCACACACTTCTTTTCTTGCTATTACCTCTCAATTCTTGCATACAGCACTCATTGCTTCTATTCTATTTCAGTTTTCAGTTCTGAAAATGCTTTCTGTTGATGAACTTTGAGTCCATGACTCCCAGGTCCCACTGTCATTTGTTGACATCTAATCTTTTCTCCATTGAATTGGCTTGCATGTGATTCCTTCTTGCTAGGATGACATGCACCCAAAGCTCTAGCATTTCCTTTCTCTGTTCCTGTCAAACTGAAAAAACAATTTCAGATTAATAAATTTCAGCATTTTCTATCAATTTCTTTCTCTATTGTTAGCTAGTGATCCCACATGTCTTGTGTCTACAAATCATACTATGTGTATAGCAATCCTTCGTTTTTTCTAGTCGAACTGAAATCAGTAAAGCTTCAGTTTGAAACTACATTACCAGTAACAGTAGTCATCCAGTTCAGTTTTTAGTCCAGTAGCTTTGTATGTGTCCATTTTTGTGAGAATCGATTTTCCTGAAATTCGTTCTCTCTCATATGAACACCAAATCCATCAATTCTTTCTCCTAAATTCATTCTCTACCATCCAGTATTTATTTTATAATTTTTAGTTTTATTTAATTTCTGTTATTTATTTGGTCCGATTCGCGTGTGTAGAGTCCAACATCGCCGACACGAGTTGGGATCAATAGGAAGCACTTACCTCCAACGTCACAGAAGGCGAGTCTCCTTTGACCACTTTGAACCTATGATTTGTAAATTATGTTTTCAGTTTTAAAGTTATGCATTGCTATTTTATTTAAATGAGAAGTTTAAATTGTAGGTTGTTAGTTAAAAACCTAACGTTTGTTATTATAATCCTTGATATTTGTTATCATGTACCTTTGTAACATTAGCATAGAAATTTTGCATTATTGAATACAATTTTTGCAGAATAGTTGTTTCGGTAGAATTGCTTAGACGTGCCTTTCGGTCCTATTTAACCTTTGGGGGAGAAAAACATTTAATACTTGTTATGCTTTAAATTTTGGAAAATATTTGACATTAGGTAATGTCAATATTTGGAAATAAAATAAAAATGGTGGAAATTATTTTAGACTTGGGTGAGTGGCATGAGTCTGGTTTGTCTCACCCTAGTCAATTAAGGACCGACTCTTGTGTTTATTCAAACTAAGCATTACCGTGCAACCACACGTCCTAAATGGGAAGGACCTGGCTGAGTAATTTACTAAGTCCAAATATTTTGCCCGCAAGCTATAGATTATAGGTGTTACGTGGTTAGTGCAGACGATGGTAATTGACGTCCATGTCTGTCGGGGCTTCCGCTGGACATTGGTAATAGACGTCCACGTCCGGGCAGGTTATCTCCCACAACGGTGAGCTCCAAGTCGATGGTACCTGTAATACTCCAAATTAAATTAATTGAGAAGAAATAAATTAGAGAGAGGGACCAATCAGAAAAGTGGTTTTAACAGAAAATTAGAGGAGGGTTTATGCATAATTTGGACAACCTGGGCTGCAGGCTTTCGGCCCACAGCATTTAGGCCCAAGGGGGAAGGGCAGCCGGCCACATAAGAAGGAGAGGGGGCAACCCTAGGGTTGCTACAGTAGCCACTGCCGTGCTACAGTAGCCGCTGTGCTACAGTACATCGCCCCCGCTGCTTCTCCCCCCCTTGGTGTTCCCCGCTGCCGACCTTGGTGTTCCCCGCTGCTGGCCATTGGAGGAAGGAGCAAGGCGAGGGAAGGAGATCAACTTCGCGGGGCAAGATCTTCAACTTTCTGTGATTCTACAAGGGTAATGTCATGTGTTCTTCGTTGGTTAATGTGTAGTAGATGTGTTTGATGTCGTTTGATAGATTGAATTACGTCGGTTTAATAGATCGCGTTCTGTCCAGTAGTTTGGACGACGGTTTTCATGTCTTTAGATGCAGAATCTAGGGATCCAACCTCTTAGAAATAGTTGGGCTATGTTGTTAGCTTTCCGGGGCCACCAAAAACGCCCAGATCCGATTTACGGTTAGAAAGTTACAAATTGTTTAGTGCCACTGTCCTGTTAATCTGTCAACATCCTGACAGTCTATAGAAATCTGAGTTAATCTTTTAGTTAAATACGAAATCAGAGGATCTCGTTATAATTAAAAAGTTGGGTAATTTCCTCACCTTTCCAGAAAGCTAAATAACGTAAGAATTGGACTTTCGTACCAAAAGTTATGTTAATATTAGTGTACTGTCCAGAGAACCCGACGTGATAATTGATGTTCTGTAGATTGGCTTGGTAGGGGCAGTAGATTGCCGAATCAGAAGGGCTCCCCAACTAAGTTTATTTAGGTGATTTAATTATCTTTCCAGAAAGTATTATAACATCTTATTTGGACTCCTGAGCAGAAAGTTATGTATTTTAGAAGTTGACTGTCCGCAGTGAACACCAAATCGATCGGTAGAAATTGGAAGATTGGAAACGCTTGGGAGTTTAGTGAGTTCTATTGTGTTCTTATTTATGCTTTTGGTCCAGTAAGCTTGTCTTAGTTTGGGTTATCATTATGTTCAGGTGGGAGCGTGATCCCAGGGGCAGCACCCTCTTCGCGTCCACCGGTCTCGCACGGTTGAGGCAAGTATTCGGGTTGTAGAATAATTATGATTGTTTGTTGTGATTGATTGTATCTTGTTCGTAATAGCCATGCATGGACGTTAATGTGATGAATTACAATATATCTTGGTAAATGCAAGTTATGGTTAAAGCTTCTTGTGTATGATGTTAATGCTTACATGATATTATGTACATGTTGAGTTCATATATTTGGAAGATGATGTCATTGTGCATATGCAAGTCAAAGCATGATTGAGTCTTGGTCACTTGGTGACCAAGTATGAATCTATTGAGGTCCCGTCATGTAAATGGCGGGTTGAAATCCCCACATTCACAGAATGTGGGCAATGAGTAAAGAGGTCCCCATCATGATGATGATGGGCATAGGTCCCTATACTTGTGGAGTACAGCTCTTGGTCCCTATGCCAGGGTGCATAGGCAAGGGTATACATCGACGGATGTATACCTCGCATTGCTGGTAAAATGCGAAAAGAGATAAAGTTAAAAGGTGCATTGCATGGTCGCATTACATAAGCATGAAAGTTATGTTTAATGTAATGTTTTATTTGGAATATTGATGTTATGACTGTGATTTTAGCTTAAACCTTGTTGATACTTGCTGAGTCTTTGGGCTCACTCTTGCTTTGATATGTTTTAGGTACAACTGGCAAGAACGGCATGCATGGGAGGGAGTAGATGTTTGGATGCACTCACTACCACTCATCCTTAAGGCGACTGCCATTTAGATTTTATTCTAGTAATAAGTAAACTGTTTGTGAATCACTTATGGATGGTTTTAAGTTTCAGATTAATTGTAATAAGGAGGATAGCAAGTTTTGTTTATGTTTATTAGATTATCTTGCATGCCTGAATGAATTTGAATATTGAGTTTAGTGTTAATTGCTATGATTAATTGTTGGAACCTCGGTATAGTTAATTATACAAAGGAGGTTCTGCCGAAAATTGGTAATTGGTCTTAGTTTAGTTTAATTTTAGTAGCATTCCAGGCTCAATGTTGAGCTGGGGTGTTACAGTACCTGACGTCCATGACCTGGGGTTAAGCTCATCAGGCGGGCTAATGTTAGGATAAAGTATTGTAAAAGCCCTATGATAATCGCTTAGTCGCACACCTTTGGAAGTGTGTGAGCAGACAGTATAAGCTAATTATCTCGTGTGGCTCAAGCTGTAGAACCTCTACAGAGTGTTAAAAACAATTGGAATAGCTGTGCCTACGGTCAAGGGTGGGCAAGGTGCGTATACACATGGTAGATTTCAGTTTTGGCTTTAAAAGAAATATTTTGGCAATTTGGGAGTAGTTGGAACCCTTGGATTATTGTTCTGGCAGTTAGAGCCAGTTGGGCAGTTAGAGCTCCATTCATGAAAACTTGGCGGATAGAGCCTCCTTTCTATTGTATGGTAGTTAGAACCTGCACTAGAGATTGATTTAAATTACTTTATCTATATAATCATCTTTTGTTAAATGAGCTTTATAAAAGATGTTTAAACTTAAAAATTGCTTTGTGCAAATGAACCCTATATGCCCAATTGTTAAAGCTATGCATATACATAATTTCCAAAGACTCGTGGAGTACTTTATGTACTCACATGCTACACTCAACAAATCTCAGAAGTCTTCGAAGATGCCGAGAATGACTATGACTACTTCGCCTGCGACTTCGACGAAGGCTTCCCGGAGTACTAGGTTGCATTCCCCCAGTTGAATGCTAGTGGGCGATTCAATGAGTCAACCATGGAGTTTATTATTTTATTTCCGTTGCTGTGAGACTTAAGGTCTTTTGACCTCTTTTGTAATTGTAATACCCTGGCTATGCGGAAGCCAAGATGATACCTAAAAGACTAACATATAACAACAATACGGAATAATTTCAACAATATATCAACTAGTATCGAATAAAGATCAACATCTAATAGAACAATTGTAGGAATTTAATTTGAATTCAACAACATATCACAAACTCTAAATATCCAAGCATAATGAGTAAAATAAGAAAATCCTATCAATAAACCATTCAAGTATCACACGCAGTTATTGAATCAACCATAATCATAGAGAAGGATAACATCAATCATCAAACTCTATTTATTACAATCCAATACTTAACGAATGAAATGAAAGGACAAGTTCATATAATTATATGTGATTAATGTGAATTGAATGCAGTATCCGTGACTATTCCCTCTCAAGAATGCCATCATGAGTGTTCACCTAAAATAAATAAACATAGGCAAGAATGAGTCCACGACTCAGTAAGTACAAGGAATAATAAGAACAACAATGAATAAGAAATAAGACAAACGCATTATAGAATATGAACATAGAATTGTTGTAACACCCTAGCTATTCGAAAGCCAAGATGTTACCTGAATAATCTAACATACAACCATAATACGGAAGAATTTAAACATTATCTCATCTAATGACATAAACAGATCAAATTAAATAGAGCAATGGCAGGAATATAGTCTGAATACAAATAAGTATATCAAAGGGGTGATCAATGATCACAAGCTGTACTTAATCAACCATAACATAGAGATAGATATCAACCACATCTAACTTTATTTAGTACAGTTCATCTCTTAACGAATGAAAGACATAACCAAGTTCTATTGTTGAAACTGGAATATGGTGAAGTGAATGATTAGTGCAGGTCTACTCCCACCCAATAGAGCCATCATCAGCGTTCACCTAAAATAAACAAACAAAGCAAGAATGAGTCCGAGACTCAGCAAGTACAGTGAATAATTCGACTTACAACAAATATGAACAAGACAACATCTTTAAAGGATATGAACATAACACCGAATGAATATCTAAATGAATGGAATGAATGGATTGAATGAAATGAAAGGACTGCACACATGCTTATACTGGTATAGCTAGTGACACACTCGTTGTTGTTCACTTATGCTCATTTTTAACAAAATACGGGGATCCAAATCCTATATGAAGAATGTTTCATACGGGTGTCCAAATCTGCCCACATTTGAATGGTGGGTCTTACGTGCCCATACTAGAATTGATGGGTCTTTATAATCCACTCTCGTGGATGAAACATGAATAATGAATGCAAGGAATGAAATATGAACGATGAAAGACGTCATTTCTAAATATGGAAACAACACATAGGAAAGGAACATAAACATTGAACCTTCTCATGGATCAAAGAAAAACACAAAAAGAACATCAAGCATTCTGCATTCACAAATCTCAAGAATATTAATGTACTTGCCTTTCACGTTGCGACGCGTTAGTAGGCAACGAAGGTGCCCCTTAACCCGAAGCCTCTCTGCCTACACAAGTAAGTAATTGAAATAAGAACAACATGGCACATGACATTACCAACAATGTTCCACCACACCTTCCCGACAACCCAAGAATTAACTATTAAACCTATTATGAAAATAGACAACTCAATCACAGAAACGAATCTGGACAGCAGCACGGAAAAACTCATAACTATTGATCTGGGACTCGGAATGAGGTGAGCACAGATCCTATGGAAACTTAACGAACATAACTACAAAATCCTAGTTGACGAGATCTCCCAATTCGGCCAAAATAAAATGCTAACAGGTGGGTGAAAGAACAAGACAGATTCTGCCTGGATGAACAAAACAGCAGTAAAGAACAGATCACAACTTTTGATCTACAACTCCGATTAGGGCATTCTTTATAATTCTGGAAAGGTTATGAAAAATTATAAAACAACCTAGTTTGGTGGAAACCCTTAATTTGCATTTAACTTAAACATATCTTAAAAGACAAATTGACAGATCAATCACGTCAGAATTCTAGACAGCAGGAATGAAACTATCATAACTTTTGATCCATACATCGGAATCAGGTGTTCTTGGTGGACACGGAAAGCTAAGAATATTATCTAAATATATCTAGGAGATGGAAACCTCCAATTCGGCTTCTAAGAACCTGAAATTGGCCACGAAATCTACTGGACAGAACTGAACTACAACAGGACGAATTCGGTCCAAACCAACTAATCTAATTTCACATCTAATCATCATCAAACAGTGGGGAAAGCATCTCATTACCCTTGAAGACCCTTAGGAGGATGCGGATAAAATTCCCCACGAAGAAGCTCTCCTTCCACTCCCTCTTCCTCCCTTCCGATTGGATGGCAATCCCGCAGCCTTCCTCTCCTTCCTTCGCGTTGGCCGGCAGCAGGGAGCACCAAAGGCAGGAGGGGCAGCACCAATGGAGTTGAATTGCCTAGGGTAGCTACTGGTCGTAGGGAGGGGGTGCGGCCATGAGGTGGAGTGGTGGTGGCGGCTGCCAAAGGGGAGAGGGGAGGCGCACAAGGGAGGGGAGGGGGTGTTAGGCGGCTAGGGTTGGGAGGAAAGGGGTGGCGCCCTCCCTCTATGGCCGGCCCCCCTCTTGGGCCTTCTAGGCCAAGGCCCAGGGCCTGAGTTGTGAAAATTTCATAGAAAAACCCTTTCTAATTGATTATTCTCTCTTTTCTTTATTGCGATTACTAACGAATATTGAATAAATTTTCCTCTCCGAATGAAATTCTCCCTAATTGATATTCGGGGTATTACATTTGTAGAAACCATATGAATGAATGAAATACATGAACTCCACTTCTAGTTATACCGGTATAGCTAGTGAACACCCGTCGGTGTTCACTCAGGCTCGCATTACACATAATGCGGGGATCCAAGGCCTGTACGAAGAAAGTTTCATAACGGGGATCCAATTTGCACACATTGAAATGACAGGTGAGGAGCACCAGTAGTACTATAGAACATAAATTTGAGTTTTCAATAATTCCGGTTTTTAGCCGGTTTTTACCCAAAAAAAACAAATTATAAAAAAATCACATTTCTAGAAACCGAACCGAATAACGAATACTTGTCCAATCGAGTTGACCAGTACGGGTTGGTTTTTTCAGTTCGGTGCAGAAGTGAACAACCCTACTTGTTAGTGACTCATCCTTTTATTTCACGATTTTATTTATAAAAACATAGGCGGTTCCACGTGTCATAGACTCGTTAATTGTTAAATAAATAATTAAACCTATTTTTATTTAATCTACTGACTGCTCGGGTCCACATGTCAGTCTCTCGGTTTTAAAACCGAAAACAGTGAATGTGTCCAACATGTGAGTGACTCATTTACTAAACATGTTTAAAATTAGATTTTGATTATCTTTTTGGCTGCTCCCACACATTAGTGACTTAGTGTATTTAACTACTGTCATTTAACACTAATTAGTTCTTAACTATGTGGGGTCCATTTAGAGAGAGAGAGAGATAGATAGATGGAGAACAGAGCTGCATGCAGCCAAGTGCCATGGCGAGCTCGTCGGTAGTGAATGACATGACAGCTTGGCTCAGGAATAGGCAAAATGGAATCCCTACTCGCCGACGATCCTACCGGGTGGTAGTGGTGGCTGGGGAAATGGACGGAGGTGGCACTACACCAGCGAGAAGTGGTAGAGTTCCTCGGGTCCGAAATGACTTTCGCGCATGGAGCATATCGGCGGCGAAAGATGGTGTGCATTGGCTCTAGGGGGCAAAAACGATGCTACTAGCAGTAGCTCAGGGACCAAATGGTCATCGAAGCGGTGATGACAACGCTTTCCATGGCGGCGCCATGATCGGCTACGGTGAACTCTATGCTGCGCTAGTTAATCGTCCAAACTAATGTGCGCAAAAGCTCTAGGGACTACTAGAAGCTCACCAAGGGTGTTGACGGCATTGGGGGATGGCCGGAGTAGCTTGATGATGTACGACACAGGCGGAGGCAACGAGAGCAGTTGGAGCGCAAAATGGTGGGCGGCGGTCGCGAACTGGGGGCGGAGCAGGCGAGCGCACTAGCACACGGACGCGGGCTTGGGCGCGAGGTGGAAGAAGGCTGCTTACATGCAGGCCTGGCGTGTCAGCGAGATGGGGGAGGGGCACGTTGGCATGTGCTGGAGCGGGCGTGAGGAAATGGGTCGGTGTAGATTCAGCGGGCGAGCGAGAAATTCAAATGGAATTTGAAATTTCCATAAAAGGCTGATAATTTGCCAAAATTTTCAACCTATCAAATATACTCTAAAATTTATGAAATTCTTTGGAGAGGCTTCTAACATAGTCTAGTTCATTATGTAAAGTTTTCAGAATTTTATGTGTAATATAGTTTTCTCAAAAATTATTTCAATCTATTGTTGCATATAATTTCAATAGTTGCTTTGATGAAAATTTTCAAAAACATGTTCAAATCATTTTTTCCATATATCAACATGCTTAAAATTATTCTCTCATTTATTTTTAGCACACTTACCTAGAATTAGGATTTTTGAGATATTACCGTTGACATGGCACGCGTCGTACTGCCTCCATTGCCACGTCCGACTTGTATCGCCAAGACTGCGAGGGCAACCACACGCGACAGCGACAAGGGAGATAACCCAGCGACTGCAAGTCTACATGCCTCATTCAATGGTGCTAATAGAGGAGGGGTTGTTAGGATAACTACAAAATTTGTTAGATATTAGTTTTTGTTGGGAGGTAGTTTTTTTCTAGTTTCTTGTTAGATGATTTTTAGGGAGATGACTTTTCAAGTAGTAAAGAAATACAAAGCGCGATGACACTGGAAGGAAAAATTCATTGAACATAAAACATCAATATAGAAATACTTAGTTCATCAATGGACATCTGCCAATGTCGTTATCTGTTTGTCCACAAATGCTTCTGTAATACCCTAAAAATTCAATTAGGGAGAATGATATTCAGGAGAGGGAAATTCATTCAAATTCAATTGCAACAAAGTTTAGAGAAGGAATTATGATCAAATTCAGAATTTATCTAGAGCGTTTGGACTTTGGGCTTCCGGCCCATTGTGCGAAGGCCCATCTGGGCTGGCCTTAGTGGGAAAAGGGGGGGTGGCTCCCCCAACCCTAGTCGCCCCACTTGCCCTCCCCTTGGCCGAACCACCTCCTCCCTCCCTCCCACAGCCGCCGCCTCCTCCTGCCTTCTTCCTCCATTGGCGCCTTCACCTCCACCTCTCAAGACCAGGCTCTCCTTTGCTGCCATCTCTTGGAGTCTTCCTTGTAGCTGGCCGGCCACAAGGAGAAAGAAGGAAAGGGGGGAAAGGAGGAGAAGAGGAGAGATTGTTCTTGTGGGATGTTCTTCATCTTCCTGTGATCCTTCAAGGGTAACGGATGTCGTTCTTCGCTGTTTGATTAGTAGTAGATGCGAATTCGATTAGGATTGATTGGATAGAATTCTTACTACAAATAGTTCGGTTCTGTCCAGAATGTTGCGCGGCTGATTTCATATTCTTAGAGGCCGAATCTGAGATTCCCATCTCTTATAGATATATTAAAATTGTTCTTAGCTTTCCATAGCCACCAAGAACACTCAATTCTGATTTACGGTTCAAAAGATATAGTATAATATTTCCTGCTGTCCTGAATTCCTGACGGGAATGAACTATCAAGTTGTCTTTTAAAATATGATTAAGTTAATGGCAGATTCAGGGTATCCACCCAACTAGGTTGTTGTAGGATTTTTGTTAACATTTCCAGAATGATAAAGAACACTCAATTTGGAGTTGTATAACAAAAGATATGATTATTTCTCTACTGCTATGTAGTTCTATCAGACAGATTTGATGTTCGACTTTCAGAGGATTTTTGACGTAGGTTTTTGGCTGAATTGGGAGATCCCACCAACTAGACTTTTGTGTAGGATATTGTTATATTTCCATAGGATCTAAGAGCACTCCATTTTGAGTCTCAGATCATTAGTTATGATTTATTTTGTTCTTGCTGTCTAGATTGTAGTCCTGTTGGACTGTCAGTTTATTTTAGTAGATCGACTTTGTGATCCTTGGGTTAGGATGCTGAGATTAGACATTTCGAGTGACGTTCTGTTCATGTGGTTCCTTATTCGAGTATTTGATTTGTGTAGAAGGGGGAATTCCGAGTGTAGCAGCTTCCATCTTGCCTCATAACGCTTCACAGAGCGGAAGGCAAGTACATTGTAATTATTAATGTTGATGAATGCTGAGTGCTTGTATTCATACTATTATTTCTATGATCCATGATTGCATTCAATGTTTCATGTTCCTTTCATATCCGTTAATCCATGTTGAAAGAGATGATGTCTTTCATTATTCATGTTTTATTCCATTCATTTATTTGTTCATGTTTATTCCACGGGAGTGGAAAATAAAGACCCATCAATTCCAGTATGGGCACGTAAGACCCACCAGTCCAATGTGGGCAGATTTGGATCCCCATATGAAACGTTCTTCATACGGGCCTTGGATCCCCTCATTTTGTTAAATGCGGGCCTTGGATCCCCGCATTCAACACCGACGAGTGTGTCACTGGCTATATCGATATAAGCAGAAGTGTAGTCCATTCATTCATATGTTCCTTTCAGTTCTATGTTCATTGTTCTTAATGATACTGTATTGTTCCTATTCGGTATAGTTCCAATTATTCTTTGTACTTGCTGAGTCTTGGACTCATTCTTGCCTTTGTTTGTTTATTCTAGGTGATCGCTGTTGATGGCATTCATGGGAGGGAGTAGACACACACAATTCATTCACTTCACAATATTCAAGTTTCAATAATATGATTTTGTTCCTGTCTTTCATTCGTTAAGTGATGAATTGTAATAAATAGAGGTTGATGATGGATGATAACTTTCTCTATGTTATGGTTGATTAATAACTGCTTGTGATCCTTGATTACTCCCTTGATATAATTATCTTAGTGGATTCAGTAGACTTGAATAATTGAAGTTTGTGAACTGTTGTTGGATTCAGATTATATTCCTGCATTTGTTATATTATATGTTGACCTCTTTATACCATTAGAAGAGATATTGTTTAAGTTCTTCCGCAATTTGGTTGTAGGTTAGGTTCTTTAGGTAACATTTTGGCTTCCAAATAGCCAGGGTGTTACAGCTTCAAGGTTTATTTCTCTTACAGGACTCATGGAATGGCTTCAATAACTTAGATGGAGCACCTACCGGAGAGGAGGCGGCTAGCAGAAGATGTCATGTTCCTGGAGGGCACCGTCGGGCGGCATCTCCTACATTGGCGATGGCACGGCGAACCCACCTCCTTTCTCGGCATACGAGGCAAGTGTCGGACCTGGATTTTGAGAATCTAAATACTTTGTGAAAACATTGTGCTATTCCCTAGATCAGTAGATAGCACTAGCAGGCATATTGCTGAATCAATCATACATGGCGTAAACTAAAACATTCAAATATATTACAAACAACAGAGTGATATAGACCACATCGGGTCAAGTTTTACAAAAGGGGCCGAACAGGCCAAATTGATTACATTACATGCAAGCAACGTAAACTACAGCGGAAGCAAAAGGGGTAAAGCTCATCTCTCCATAGGCAGGCAACTGGGGCAACCTGTGTACAATGGATATTAACCAAGGGGCTGGATAATATCGGTTGTACGCAAGTACTAACGAGTCCACTAGATTGGGGCAAGACCTAGACTATAGAATCTAGACTATTCTTCATCGTTCCCTTTACCGTCGACTTTTGGGTCTTCATAATATGCATAGTCTCCTAGATCCACGTTCTCTGAAGGGGTTGACGAGAGCGAGAATGAGCACAACTTCCGTGCTCACGAGCCAATACACACAATGCAATATTATAGATGCAAAGCTAAACAAGGATGGCTCGGGTTCTTTTATTTGCTAAAGCAACATTTTCATTTATCATATTTACAAATTCCTATCACTTATCATTTTTAACAAATTGCATTTTATTAAAGAGAGTAATTGTCCAATAATTGTAACAGCAGAGGTTACCTCCACCTTTATGCTTATTTTGATTGAGCTACCTCCACTTCAATAATATCACTGAGTTTGAAACTCAGGGAAAATCCAAATGCCGGGTTACATCAGCCCAACAAGCTTTCGTCCCACCCACAAAGGTTTTTAAAATAGAACTAACTCTAGTAAGATTCCCATGTCCGCCTTTGACCTTAGGCGCGGCTATTTAAATAGTTTAGACTCTGCATAGGTTGTACACTGTACCCAGAAGAGATAGTCATACTCGTTACCCCACATGATTCCTTAGTCATGTAGTTGAGTGACCATCACAGTAACCTTTCGAAGTATCTCGCCCTTTCCATCATCTCACCCATATGGGGTTGCGCCCATACGTTGTGCGGGATGTTTACCTCAGCGATAGGAGTAGTTGGACTACACCTCGGCGAAAGGAAACTTCACCTTGTATCAGTGTCCCATTCGAGCCGGACGTAATCAGTGCTTGCACGTTCCCGTTATCCATCCAGCGAGATGACATCCAAGGTTTAATAAATTTATTGAGCCAAATTGCAGTTTGCAGACTTGTGGTTGTACTTGTTTTACATGGGAGGTCATGATAAGATTAAGTCCTTAATTCATCTGGACAGTTCTAACCACATACCAATTACTCTCGTGCTCCGTCAGCACCCGCCATCCATTCCATCCGCCCAGATGTGGTAATAGCAAGTTATTAGGGTTTTGAGGAGTAAGACCAAATTATCTCATTCATTTCAGTCATGGACCACCAATGACTACCCAAAATCATTTCATGTTTGAAGTACCTTGGTACTTAAGCAAGACTAGCATGTCACTTAAGTACAACCTATAGCTAGTATTTACCACATACTTACTAGGGTGACATGGAATAATGGATTCAGTTATCAATGGATGGCATTATAGTTAATTAATCATCAAATGGGTATTAACTACCCTAAGCTTTAACATACATTTGATTAAAGAATTAAAGCATGCAATTTTGGTAATTTAAATGAATATAATTGACATAAAATGTAGGCTCAAAATGATCAAAGTATATATTTGCTTGCCTTGGTTATAGGCAAGAGAGTCTTGATATTCTTGTGCTTGATCAACTTGAAGATCTCCTACGTCTTCAAATCCTATTCAGAGCAACGTACCAGAAAAAGGCACAAACAAGCAAGTAGAGTAAATAAATACAAAAGAGATAACAAATGAACTCCAAATTAAACAAGACTTATTCCATTAGCAAGATCTTAATATAAAAAATTTTAGAAACAAATATCATAATTTTTGGAGCTATAACAGAGCAAAACGGAGCTTCCGAAGTTTGAATTGGAATTAAATCGGAAAATAAAAAGGGAGAGAGAATCTGACATGTGGGGCCCTGAATAGTGCTTGGTCCATGTGCACAGTGCATAGACCGAAGGTCAATATGCACTGTGCAGCAGTTTACGATGCACCAGGTGCACACTGTGCATGGGCCCACCTGTCAGCCAAATGGGGAGGGAAGCCCGAGTGATTAAAATAAATGGCCAACATTTCTATTCATGCGGGCCCACAAGGTAGTGAAATGAACCGGCCATTAGGGCATCATTAATTCACTAATCAATTCTTAGGGTTTTTAAGACCGTAGTTAACCGGCTAAGCAATCATTAGCATTAATGACGAATGAACCGGCTAAGCTTGGCCTCGCCGCCGACGGGGGAGGGCGCGGCGGAGCCGGGAAAGGGTAGGGATGGGGAGCCCTCGTCGAGGCGGAGTCGGTGCTGGTGATGGCGTGCTAGGAGGAGCACTTGAGCGGCGGCACGGCAGAGTTGAGCAGCGACGGCGGCATAGCTACGGTAGAGGAGGGGCTCAGGCGGTGCCCTGAGCCGGGTAGGGAGAGCACTAGGAAGAGCTCGGCGAGGCGAACCTACTGGGTCAACAAATGGGGCCGGAGCAGGACGGTGGCATAGCTACGGTAGAGGAGGGGCTCAGGCGGTGCCCTGAGCCGGGTGGGGAGAGCACTGGGAAGAGCTCGGCGAGGTGGACCTACTGGGTCAACAAATGGGGCCGGAGCAGGACGGTGGCCGAAGACGAGTGGCGGAGAAGGTGGCGGGCAGAGGCAGGGAAGACGGTCGAATCCGACGGCGGTAGCGGTCCAAAGCCAAATCGGTTTGGGGGGAAAGGTTCCTTGTCGCTGGGGGCTCACGGTGACGGGGGTGGCTTGCCAGAGGTGGCATCGGAACGGCTAGTCGGCAGTGGAGGCGGTGCCAGCTGAAAGGGGGGAAATGGATGATTTTGCGGTGGCTTACCAGGAGCTTTAAGGGGGCGGTGTGGGGAGATAAGGGGGAGCACAGGGGTCCCTTTATAGGTGGCCAAGGGGGCAGAGAGCCAATGGGAGGGAGCTTGGTCCCGAGGCGGCATCATGGCGTATTGGCGAGCTTTGGGTGCAGCAACGACTTCACGCAGCCTGGGCAAAATGACGAGGTGGGAGTCAGGTGAGCGCCGCAGAGAGATGATGAAGGAGCGGCGACTTGGAGCGCCATGCTGATGAGGTGGCGGAGGCGGGTGACATGGGCGCCGGCCAACGAGGACAACTGTCACATCCCCAAGTTAATAAAGACTATTACTATGCATCTCATGAGCATGCATCATTGTTTTCAAGCATTGCATTAGATATTGCACTTGGAAAATCTTGTGCAAGTCTTGAACCTACACTTAAAGAAGTAAGCTCAAAAACAAAACAGCAACAAATGCTACTGAAGCTCCTAGGGAATTAATTTATACAAATACTATAATAATTATTTTGAATTAAAATATTTTTCCCAAATTTTTGGGATTATTTACAAACCTTAGAAAATTCAAACTCAATCTAATTACCTTTTCTTTTTGTGGATTTATTTTGTAAAAAATATTTTGGGAACAGTAAGGTTTAATAATTTTTAGGGACACTAGACCTTCCCAAGAACCCCTCTGATTTATTTCAGATTTTTTAGGAATTTTATTTCTATTTTTAGAAGCCCGGTCAAACCTACTGCTTGTTGGTCAATTGTTTTTTAAATCTAAACCCAACCGGCCGCGACTGTTCCTCGGGCTCGAGTCTGACCCAGCCACAACTCGACCCAACCACCTAATTGCACCACATGTGAGCCATTTGATTAAAACTCAATGGCCCAGATCGCTTGAACGTTCGGACAGTCCAAACGTTCACACGCGCATGAGCCGTCCGATCAAAGAAATCAACGGCCCAAATCTCTTGAACGTTCGCATAGTCTGAACATTCACGCGCATTGTTAGCCATGCGATTGGAAATCAACGGTCTAGATTTCGCAACCATTCAGATGGTCCGAACAGCCCACTTAATCTGAGCCGTTCCCACCTAGATCCAATGGCCCACAAGGAATCACTTACTCGGGCTTTCTCGTGCATGCGTGTGAGTTGCTAACACAGTGGCACTACTAGGGATGTGAACAGTAATGACGGCCTAGTGTCGTCACTGAAGATGCCACATTCGTCATAGATTATAATTTGTGACGAATTTGTGACGAAATTCATTTCGTCATGGAACGCGCGTCACATGTGTCGTACCGTGACGAAATTATATTTTTCGTCATAGAACTGCTTTTGTTCAATGACGAAAGGGTCCCCGTCATAAAACACACTCTGTTTTATGACGATCAGTTTTTGTCATGGATAGGGCTGTTTTTTGTCATAAACGGCCAAAGACCTCTTGTAGGCGGCGTGGCGGTGATGTGGCGGCCGACGTTCTTGGTCCATGTGGCGCCGACGTGGCTTGTCCACGTGGCGGATGGCGTGGCGGTGACGTGGCGACGGACGTGGTCGGCGACGGGTCGGGTCCACGTGGTAGCTAACGTGGTCATTACAGTGGCGGTGGCGTGGGCATTTGGACCACGTGGCGCGATTTGGTTCGCCCACGAGCCTCCTTTTATTGGACCACGTGGCTTAAGTTCGTCACTTGCAAATTCGCCACGTAAAGCACTTGCAAATTCGTCACAGAAAGCCCATCAATTTCATCAGAGGCCCATATGGTTATTTCATCACAGACATCACAATTTTCAAATATTCAAATGACCCACAATTCCATAACTAAATAGATCCAGTATTCCAGTGACCATACAACTCAATGAACAATACTCAACTCAGTCATCATCACATTCCAACTAGTTCACAGAAACAACTCAGTTCACTATCTCAGTTCACAGACTTGAACCAACTCAGTTCACATAACAAATTCACACAGAATAAACTTAAGTTATTGACCACAAAACAACCACCAGCAAGGACCAGAACCACCACCAGCTCACATGCCTAAGAAGAGTTACCATTGTTCAAGGCCAAGATACGGCGAAGGAGCGCATTGTTCTCCTCCATTGCCTGGTTATTTTTCTCTGTTAGCTTCTTGTACTCCTCCAACTCCTTTTGGGTCCTCGCCACTTTTAAATCGCCTTCTTCGCTTTTCTTCTTGAGGTCCTCGAGTTCTCCTTGTAGAGCAAAGAAGCTTGTTTTTCATTGCTAGTTCTTCCTGGCTTCGCTTTCATTCGATGAAGATGATTTTGAGGGGCGGCCGTTTTGATTCCAACATTCTTCAAGAAAGTGTTGTTATTCTTTGCTCGGGAGAGCACCTTGGAGACCACTGTGTAATCGGTAATCGGTGTCTCACCTTCAGCAGCAGGTTCTGCCCTCAAAGCTTCCATATCAGACTGAAAATGTCCCAGGAACAATCATTAGTTGGAAGCACCATCAAGTCCGTTAGTTATATAAATGCATGCTGCAGTTATGCATAATGGTGCCATGCACAAGTAGGTAACTTGCAGTCTAGAACATACATGTGATGAGCCAATTTCAAGAGGACAAGCGTGTTTTAGCGAACTTCTTTCTTAATTTTTTCTCTTACAAATGACTGCAATCGCTTCTCTTGCAGTTCACTCGCACTCATGTTTGGAGCTGGTATGGCGGTCTTGAAGGCCTCCACCGCATCAAGTTCTTCAATTTGTTGTGTCTTTGGGTTACGCATTGTTCCTCTTCTCCTTCATTAGGTAGGTAATCATTTCTGACAAAGTTCTCACGACAAATACAAAAGAATGTTTTGGATGAAATAAATAGGTAATAGTACAAGGTAATCTTTACTTACATATGCATGTAAGTGTGCGACATAGTCTGCGAGAACCCGTAGCTTGATGATACTTGACATTATCTGCGATTACCTTGTTCTTTTCACATGATTGCTACAAGAGAAGGAACTTGTTAGATAAGATCATATGTTTACAATGAGAAGAGCTCAGAATAGACCCAAAATTTCAATTTAGAGAAAATTTAAAACTATTTATTTATGTGGAAATTCTGAAATTTTTAAAACTTTTTCCTAATTAGTTAAGGCTAAAATAAATTTAACTACAAAATTTATTATCAAGTTTAAGTTGGAAATAATTTTATTAAGTATAAAATGTCTCTAATAATTTATGAGAATTTTTCTAGAATTTTTGGAATTATTTTGCTATATTCTAAAGCTGAAATGAATTAAACTGAATATTTAAAATAGAAAATGAAAAGAAAATCGGAAAACAGCAATTGGGCCGAAACTTGGCTCGGCCCATTTACTCACACGTCTTGAGCCCAAGACGGCCCGCTCTCCGCGCTTTCCTCTCTTCACGCACCGTTGGATTTCAATCCAACGGTCCACACACGCACACGTCACCCGTCATTTCGTGCCGTTCGATCAAGATCTAGCTGCCCACACCTTTTCTTCCTTCTCGCTCTCTTCTACCTCGCGTGGACGCGCCCGATGCCGCCATAGCCGCCTGCTCGAGCTTCACCTTCTCCACGATTCCTCCTCTCTTTACTCGCGTTTGTGCGCATTTAATTTATTTAACTCCTTGGCGCCGTACGCCCACTCTTCACCTCCTCGCACACGATCTCGCCAGAATGTGCGACTACCTTAAAACGCCGCCATTGTGCCCGATCCTCCTCTCCTCCACCCGACCCTTATATAAGGGAGCATCGGAAGCCCTTCACGCCGGTCGACACCACCACTCACATCTCCTTCCTCCTCTGTGAAGCCCCGATTTTAGAGTTCTTCGCGGCGGAAGATTTGGGTTTTCTTCAATTCCGCGAGGTCAAACCCGCTCGCCCCGTCATCCACGTCTTCGAATCGCCAGATCACCGCGACACCTGCGGCGCACTACCACCTTGCCAGAGACCCCGGGAGCATCCTCGTCGTCAGAAGCTCACGCCGCCGCATTTTTACTCGCCGCCGATCATTCCGTCGTCCTTGCACTACCACGGTGAGCACCGTGCTCGTCACATTCCTCTTCCTCCTCGTGCTCGCATGGGAGATCAATTCACCGTCGTCACGGCGAGCCTAGGGCCCAATCGCCGCTTCGTCCCGTCCACCACCGTGGCGCCACCTCATCTCCACGCAACCGCCACGCCACCACATGTGCCCACGTGGCGCTTAGTCGGCAGGCGTGTACTGTTCACCAATTTCCCGATCCATTGGTTGGGTAGAATTGGTCTACCGTGGACCGAGCCTATGACACTGGGCCCCACTTGTCGAAATTATTCTAATTCATTTAAATTCGAAAAATTATCGCTGACGTCATCATGCTAATATTTAGAATTTCCTTTAGGAGAATAATTCGGGAAATTGATTTAAATAATGATTTAGGGTTAAAATTTGTAAAATTCATAACTTTTGCATTATAATTCCAAATTAGATGATTCAAGTTGCTAAAATTTTAGAAAATTATTGTCTAACTAAATAAAATATAATAATTCAATTTAGAGTTCATTTTAGTTCTGTTTTAGAATTTAGAATTCTTTTAAATATCAAATTTAGGTTAAAATTTATAAAACTCATAATAATTGAATCCTAACTCCAAATTTAGTGAAACAAATTTCTAAAATTTTATAATTTGATTATCTAGCTCAATAAAATAAAATTTTTATATTTAGACTTGGTTTATTTTGTATTTTTGAATTTTGTTTGAATTTTATTTGATTTGCCTTATTTTCACGTTTAGACTTTGACGATTAGGAATTAGATACTTCTCAAGACGAGATTTTCCAGATCTGCAACGAAGGCAAGTTATACTTTGACCATTTTGCCCCTATTATTTTAAAGTTAATTAAATTCAGTTTTTAAATTATTAAATGCATGCATAATTTTATTCAAGTATTTCAAATTCCTGTTTAAATAATTAGTTATTCCTATTATCCTTGTATGCCAAATTTTGGATGTTGCCTTGACATTCCTTTGTCACCTTAGATAAATTATTATGTTTAATAATCAAATGCTTCGCAAATACTTAGACCATGATTTATGTTTTTGGGAGAATTTTAGCCAACTCAATAAAATTTGCTGAAAATTAAAACTATGGTATTGATTTACCATAGAGAATTTGTAAAGATGGTTTTATAGAAATAAAATCAAAAGGGTTTGGACTTGGGCGAAAAGGATGAATGGTGGGTGAGGTTTATGCGGGCTTAGTCAGTTAAGATTAAGACCTGTGGTTTAAATTGAATGACGCTTAAGTCAATTGAGGACCGGTCTTTGAGCGCATTTTGTTATGCCTTATCGTACAACCACATGTCCTGTATGGGCAGGACTCGCTTAATAATTTGTAATACCTTTTAGTTATTTGTGCTATGTTGTATGTATGGGTGTCTGCAGAGTTTTCCCATCTGGCGCAAGAGGGTTTTTTGAGGACTGGTCGGTCAATGGAAGCTTAAACCTTAGCGGGCACAAGTACTTTAAGGTAGAACATTGTAACGACCTTGTGATGTTTGTTCTGTCACACGCCTTAGGAAGCGTGGATTGGCCGACACAAAGAGTATAATATCTCGTGTGGGTAAAGTTGTACAAACTCGCAGAGTGTAAAACTATTCAATAGCGCGCCCACACGGTCATGGACATGCTAGCAAAGCCACTCGAGTTAGTTTTGTTTTTGGTTTTAAAATGATTTCAACAGATAATTTCGGGATGGATAGTCTGTGGGAAAATTAGGCGGGTAGCCATTGTGATTGGAGGATATCCATCATCTTTTATGGAGGTTATCCACAATAAACTATTGTTATTTAAAATGGTGATTTAGATTATTGTATAAAATGGCTTTGTAATCTAATATGATTATTTAAATTAAAAGCCGCTTACATAAAATAACCTTGCCAAGATCCTTTGTCTACCTTATGCATGCATATCAATTCCATATTGGTGTAACTTGCAGCACGGTAGTAGTGCTCACTCTTCTTGAATAATCTTTATTCAGAGAAGATATCTATCAAGACGGTGAGGATCTTGACGCTTAGGTGCGCCCCTGCATTACTGTGGTGAATCGTTGGGTCTACTACTATTATTCTGCTTCCGCTGTGTTTTACTTTATTTGGCCTCAGGCCCTTTGTAATAAACTCTGAATAAATACTAATAAAATGCGTGATATGTTTTGATTATCACTTTTGTTTGTGTACATTAGTTATCCCGACTAATGTATGAACACAGAGAATTCGGGATCCTTCGCTCCGGGTTCGACAAAAGTGGTATCGAGCCATATCGATCGTAGGACGTGGCCTTAGAATTTTCTTAAGGATTTATTTTTCAAAAAAAACTAAACATATTTTGAGTCTATTCAAGAGTCTTCTCAACACTTCTTTTTAAAATGGTTATCAACTCATCTTATTCTTTAAATTGTAGATGGCTGAACAACCAACCCGGATTTCCCATGGAATTTTCACGACATCGGGTCTGCACTTCTATGGAAGATGATGCAACACTTAGGTTACAACCAGAGACCAACTTATCAAGGGTACATGTATAAAGTGGGGAACCAAGAGCGTTGGAGACTTGAAGTAATCCTCTACGCCAACCTTCAACCAAACACAAACCACCACATCTTCGACGCTTGGTGAGACGTGATAATTTCGTTGATGGACTTGAGGATGCAGCCAGAGAGGCAACACGTCGCCACGCCATATTTACAACAATTATTTTGAGGACTCGAAGTTTCACTACCACCCCATGCACATTCCGGCGGCCGATAGCACCTTTCGATCCGCTGAGTATGAGGACTCTCTGAGCTTACTCACCAAGTGGACTGTCTAAGGCAATGGATTATGCCTACGGAACACTCGATGAACTGCGTAATACTCGTAACGACCGCTAGATGCGTAAGAAAAAGAAAAAAGCATGAAGAAGAAGAGCTGGCTATATACAAGGCAGGAGAGGGTAGTACTTGCGAGCCAGATTATACCCCTCTTACACCTTAGCTGTATCTCATATGATCGTTAGATGCGAATTATGAGCTATCAATGTCTCTTGTGATAGCCATAATCAAACAATAAAATAAAGTAATAAAAGGACTATTTTTGGCAAAATTTGGTTCTTTTGTCTTGTGCTTGTTAGTTCTTGGGCTGTTAAAAATATTATTCCCTTAGAACTTTATTTATATACTCTATTCTGAGTCTTTAGAAGATTCCACAGATGGTTACCACACGCCACGCAATGGTAGCGCTCAAGGCCAAGGAAATCCAAACGCAGATTACCAGGAAAACCCTGTCCAGCAACCACCTCCTCCACCAGCAGAAGGGCCTGATTGGCGCCAGATGATGGCCAATCAGACACATCTGATAGACCTGTTAGCTCAGTCCATTAACATCAACCAAGCAAAGACACCACTCAAGCACCACCACCACCTCCACCGCACAAAGATTGACCATGGCGAAATTTATGCGTATCGTCCACCGACCTTCTCCAAAGAAAGACAGAGCCAATGGATGCCGATGGTGGATCCGTGCTATCGGGAAGAAGCCGGATATCACTCAATGTCTCGATCGTGAGAGAGTCTGTTTGCCTCTCATCACCACCGGTCCCGCATCGTAATGGTGGGATAACTATAACATCTCCCATGCCGATGCGCAGACTATCTCTTGGGAGGAGTTTGTGCGGGCTTTTCGCCATGCACATATTCCCGAGGATAATGACCCTAAAGAAGAAAGAGTTCCACGCGCCAAACAAGGCAACCAAGACACGGGGGGAATACTGCACAAATTCAACCAAATTTTGCTCGCTATGCCCCAAAGCAGATGTGGCTAGTGATGAAGAAAGGCAGAAAGGTTCATGGATGGTTTAAACGATGAGATCTCACCGGTGGTCTCCAATGACTACACCGACTTCCAGCAGTTAGTGAATAAAGCTTTTCGCCAGAGGCCAAACATCTGCAGATGGAGAACTGCAAGCGAAGGATGGCCGCCGTAAGTACAATGTCGAGGACAACCCAAGCCTCGCGTTACATACCTTCACCACCACGGCGTGGAGGATTTGATCTTCCACCCTCGAGCTCCAAGACCAACGCAGCGCCCCAATACTTTAGGCTTCAGTAGTAACTCAACGGAGGTCGGTCTCACAGAAGAATCGATTTCATCAAGAATCGGAGTGACTTGTTTCATCAGAACGAGACGGGCATTATGCTAACAGATGCCCTAAGAAGCGCAAGGTGCACCACCGCTAGGCCAAGACCAGAGTTCCGACCACCGGTGGCAATCAAAAGCGATCCGATATCAAGATAGGGGTGTGAACCACGTTATCAGCAGAGGAAGCTCAAGCAAAGACCGGATGTCGCCCTTGGTACGCTTCCAATCAATTCAAGATACAAAGATTAGTTCTATTTGATTCCGAGCATCGCACTCTTTTGTTTCCAATGAATTTGTGGGAAAACATGGGTTACCTATCTCTCCTTTAGATAATCCTATGATAATTCACTCCCCGGGCGTAAATGAGAACTAGTTATCTTTGCCCAAACCTTACCCTTGAAATATCCAGGAGTAACCTTCCTAGCAGATTTGATAGTTTTGCATTCTCAAGGTTTGATGTGATTCTTGGAATGGATTGGCTAGCCAAGAATCAAGGACAAATAAATTGTGCCAATAGGTCTATTGCTCTTACCAATAAGCAAGGAATCTCGGTGGAATTCAAGCCCAAGACTAGTCTGGGAGGAAGATCGGTTCTAACCAAATTTTGAAAGAGTTAAAGCTTGAAGATATACCGGTGGTACAAGAATTTCCGGATGTTTTTCCCGATGAACTACTCCTAAGATGCCACCCGACAGGACGTAGTATTTATAATTGACTTAGTCCTGTGGACCGCCCCAATCTCAAAGCGACCCTCTATTGAATGCCGGCCAATGAGTTGGCAGAGATGAAGAAAGCAGATAATGGAACTAAAAGCAGAAAGGTTATATACTGCCAAGCTCATCACCTTGGGGAGCACCCAGTATTATTTGTCAAGAAAAAAGACAATAGTATGAGAATGTGTGTGGATTACTGAGATCACTTAATGAAGTGACAATCAAGAATAAGTACCGCTACCTAGGATCGATGATCTGTTTGATCAATTAAAGGGAGCAAGTGTATTTTTGAAGATTGACTTGAGATCCGCTATCACCAATCAAGATCGCACGTAAGATATCCCAAGACCGCATTCACAACTAGATATGGATCTGTATGAATTCACGGTGATGTCGTTCGGTTTGACAAACGCCTCGCTTATTTCATGAATATGATGAACAAAGTGTTCATGGAATTCCTGGATAAGTTTGTGGTTGTGTTCATCGATGACATTCTCATTTATTCAAAGAATGAAGAAGAACACGAGGATCATCTCAGAATAATTTTGGGAAAACTCAGAGAAAATCAGCTTTATGCCAAATTTAGCAAGTGCGAATTTTGGCTAAGTCAAGTGGCATTCCTTGGACATATTGTGTCAGCAGGAGGAGTTGCAGTAGATCCAGTCAAAGTTGAAGCCGTAATGGATTGGAAACAACCCAAGTCTGTCTCAGAGGTGAGAAGTTTCCTTGGATTAGCGGGGTATTACCGCAGATTTATTGAAGGGTTCTCCAAGATAGCAAGACCCATGACTCAACTTCTGAAAAAGGAGAAAAAGTTTGAATGGACAGAGGCCTGTGAAAAGAGTTTACAAGAACTGAAGAAGAGATTAGTGTCTGCACAGTGTTAATTCTGCCTGATATTCATAAGGATTTTGAAATCTTCGTGATGCATCCGTCAAGGACTTGGATGTGTACTTATGCAAGAAGGTAAAGTAGTGGCTTATGCATCTCGTCAGTTAAGACCACACGAAGGAAATTATCCGACTCATGATCTCGAGTTAGCAGCAATTGTGCATGCTCTAAAAATCTGGCGGCATTATCTTATTGGTAACCGCTGTGAGATTTTCACGGATCATAAGAGTTTGAAATACATTTTTACTCAGTCAGAACTCAACCTCAGACAACGAAGATGGCTAGAGCTGATAAAAGATTACGACCTTGGAATTCATTATCATCCGGGTAAAGCAAATGTAGTTGCAGATGCCCTGAGTAGAAAGGCGATTGCAATACCATCCTGGTTCGTAAAAATCACCGTAATTGTATGAAGAACTCAAGCATCTAAATCGAGATTGTCAACCAAGGATGTGTCAATGCTTTGGAAGTTCAACCCACTCTTGAGTCGATTAGAGAAAAAGCAGTTAGAAGACGAAGACATCAAAGAAATCAAAAGAATATGAGAAGAGGCAAAGCCCGTGATTCTCTCGAGGATGAGCAAGGAACAAGATGGTTTGGAAATCGATCTGTGTGCCTAATCGCCAGGAATTAAAACAATCAATTCTAAAAGAAGCTCATGAATCACCCTACTCCATTCATCCGGAAGTACCAAAATGTACCAGATCTCAAGGAGAAATATTGGTGGGTCAAGATGAAGCGAGAAATCGCTGAGTTAAATCGCACATTGCGATATATGTCAACGAAGTTAAGGCAGAGCACCAAAGACCCGGGTTTGTTGCAACCACTACCGATTCTGAATGGAAGTGGGAAGAAATTGGTATGGATTTCATTATCGGACTTCCTAGGACCCAAACAGATGTGACTCCATTTGGGTGATAATTGACCGATTGACCAAAGTGGCCCATTTCATTCCAATCAAGACCACCTATCGAGTAGCAAACTAGCCAAATATATGTGGCCAAGATTGTTTGTTTACATGGTGTACCCAAGAAGATTGTCTCGATAGAGGTTCTCGGTTCACATCCCGATTTTGGAAGAGTCTTCATGAAGCTTTAGGAACCAGACTCAACTTCAAGATAAACAGATCACCCTCGGACGGATGGTCGACATGTAAGCGCGTCAACTAAGTTCTTGAGGACATGCTTCGAGCTCGTGCCTTAGATTATGGAAAAAATTGGGACAAGAATCGCCTTTGCGTAATTCTCGACAACAATAGCTATCAAGCTAGCTTTGAGATGTCTCCATTTGAAGCCTTATATGGCGTAAAATGCGAACTCCGCTCCTTTGGGATGAAGTAGGAGAGCACCAATTTTTCGGACCGAATTGATCAAAGACGCTGAAAGCAAGGTTAAAGCAATAAGAGAACGTCGAAAGTAGCTCAAACCCGATGTAAAAGTTATGCCGACAATCAAGAAGAGAATTGACATTTGAAATAGGAGATTTTGTTTATCTCGAGTTACTCCACTTAGGGAGTAAGAAGGTTTCAACTAAAGGAAAACTCGCACCTGATTTGTGGGTCCTTACAAAATTTTGGCAAAGAGAGGTGAAGTCGCTATCGCTTGAACCGCCAACCTCCTTGTCTGCAAAGACATAACGCCTTTCATGTGTCACAACTAAAGAAGTGCCTTCGAGTGCAGAGGATCGACTTTATAGAGAGTATCGATCTACAAGAAGACCTCACTTATGTAGAACAACCAATCAAGATTTTAGACGCCGCAGAGCGTGTTACTGTGAGCAAGATCATCCGATCATATAAAGTTCAAGGAGCCACCACCGTAAAATGAAGCCACCGGGAGCGAGAGGAAGATCTTAAGGCGAGTATCCCCATCTTTTTTGTGGTTAAATCAATCTCTGGTCGAGATTCCTTTAAGGGGAAGGTTTGTAACAGCCCAAAATTTCAATTTCAGAGAAAATTTAAAACTATTTATTTATGTGGAAATTCTGAAATTTTTAAAACTTTTTCCTAATTAGTTAAGGCTAAAATAAATTTAACTACAAAATTTATTATCAAGTTTAAGTTGGAAATAATTTTATTAAGTATAAAATGTCTCTAATAATTTATGAGAATTTTTCTAGAATTTTTGGAATTATTTTGCTATATTCTAAAGTGAAATGAATTAAACTGAATATTTAAAATAGAAAATGAAAAGAAAATCGGAAAACAGCAATTGGGCCGAAACTTGGCTCGCCCATTTACTCACACGTCTTGCAGCCCAAGACGGCCCGCTCTCCACGCGCTTTCCTCTTCACAACACCGTTGGATTTCAATCCAACGGTCCACACACGCACATCGCCACCCGCCATTTCGTGCCGCTCGATCAAGATCTAGCCGCCCACACCTTTTCTTCCTTCTCGCTCTCTTCTACTCTCGGACGCGCCCGATGCCGCCATAGCCGCCTGCTCGAGCTTCACCTTCTCCACGATTCCTCCTCTCTTTACTCGCGTTTGTGCAAGATTTAATTTATTTAACTCCGCCACCACATTCGCCACTCTTCACCTCCTCGCACACGATCTCGCCAGAATGCCAAGACTACCTTAAAACGCCGCCATTGTGTCCGATCCTCCTCTCCTCCACCCCGACCCTTATATAAGGGAGCATCGGAAGCCCTTCTCACGCCGGCCGACACCACCACTCACATCTCCTTCCTCCTCTGTGAAGCCCCGATTTTAGAGTTCTTCGCGGCGGAAGATTTGGGTTTTCTTCAATTCCGGCGAGGTCAAACCCGCCCGGCCCGTCATCCACGTCTTCGAATCGCCAGATCACCGCGACACCGCGGCGCACTACCACCTTGCCGAGAGACCCGGGAGCATCCTCGTCGTCGCAAGCTCACCGCCGCCATTTTTACTCGCCGCCGATCATTCCGTCGTCCCCTTGCACTACCACGGTGAGCACCGTGCTCGTCACATTCCTCTTCCTCCTCGTGCTCTCGCCGGAGATCAATTCACCGTCGTCACGGCGCGAGCCTAGGGCCCAAGGCGCCTTGTCGCCGTCAAGCCACCACCGTGGCGCCACCTCATCTCCACGCAACCGCCACGCCACCACATGTGCCCACGTGGCCGCTTAGTCGGCGCGTACGTGTACAGTTCACCAATTTCCGATCCATTGGTTGGGTAGAATTGGTCTACTGTGGACCGAGCCTATGACACTGGGCCCCACTTGTCGTGAAATTATTCTAATTCATTTAAATTCGAAAAATTATCGCTGACGCTCATCATGCATAATATTTAGAATTTCCTTTAGGAGAATAATTCGGGAAATTGATTTAAATAATGATTTAGGGTTAAAATTTGTAAAATTCATAACTTTTGCATTATAATTCCAAATTAGATGATTCAAGTTGCTAAAATTTTAGAAAATTATTGTCTAACTAAATAAAATATAATAATTCAATTTAGAGTTCATTTTAGTTCTGTTTTAGAATTTAGAATTCTTTTAAATATCAAATTTAGGTTAAAATTTATAAAACTCATAATAATTGAATCCTAACTCCAAATTTAGTGAAACAAATTTCTAAAATTTTATAATTTGATTATCTAGCTCAATAAAATAAAATTTTTATATTTAGACTTGGTTTATTTTGTATTTTTGAATTTTGTTTGAATTTTATTTGATTTGCCTTATTTTCACGCTTAGACTTTGACGATTCCGGGAATTAGATACTTCTCAAGACGAGATTTTCCAGATCGCAACGAAGGCAAGTTATACTTTGACCATTTTGCCCTATTATTTTAAAGTTAATTAAATTCAGTTTTTAAATTATTAAATGCATGCATAATTTTATTCAAGTATTTCAAATTCTGCTTAAATAATTAGTTATTCCTATTATCCTTGTATGCCAAATTTTGATGTTGCCTTGACATTCCTTTGTCACCTTAGATAAATTATTATGTTTAATAATCAAATGCTTCGCAAATACTTAGACCATGATTTATGTTTTTGGGAGAATTTTAGCCAACTCAATAAAATTTGTTGAAAATTAAAACTATGGTATTGATTTACCATAGAGAATTTGTAAAGATGGTTTTATAGAAATAAAATCAAAAGGGTTTGGACTTGGGCTAAAAGGATGAATGGTGGGTGCAGTTTATGCACCTGCTTAGTCTCGTTAAGATTAAGACCTGTGGTTTAAATTGAATGACGCCCAAGTCAATTGAGGACCGGTCTTTGAGCGCATTTTGTTATGCCTTATCAGACAACCACATGTCCTGTATGGGCAGGACTCGCTTAATAATTTGTAATACCTTTTAGTTATTTGTGCTATGTTGTATGTATGGGTGTCTGCAGACAGCTTTTCCCATCTGGCGCAAGAGGGGTTTTTGAGGACGGTCATCCAATGGAAGCTTAAACCTTAGCGGGCACAAGTACTTTAAGGTAGAACATTGTAACGGCCTTGTGATGTTTGTTCACACACGCCTTAGGAAGCGTGGATTGGCCGACACAAAGAGTATAATATCTCGTGTGGGTAAAGTTGTACAAACTCGCAGAGTGTAAAACTATTCAATAGCGCGCCCACGGTCATGGACATGCTAGCAAAGCCACTCGAGTTAGTTTTGTTTTTGGTTTTAAAATGATTTCAACAGATAATTTCGGGATGGATAGTCCTGTGGGAAAATTAGGCGGGTAGCCATTGTGATTGGAGGATATCCATCATCTTTTATGGAGGTTATCCACAATAAACTATTGTTATTTAAAATGGTGATTTAGATTATTGTATAAAATGGCTTTGTAATCTAATATGATTATTTAAATTAAAACTCTTGCTTACATAAAATAACCTTGCCAAGATCCTTTGTCTACCTTATGCATGCATATCAATTCCATATTGGTGTAACTTGCAGCACGGTAGTAGTGCTCACTCTGTCAATAATCTTTATTCAGAGAAGATATCTATCAAGACGGTGAGGATCTTGACGCTTAGGTCTGCGCCCAGCATTTATTACTGTGGTGAATCGCTGGGTCTACTACTATTATTTCGCTCATTTGTGTTTTACTTTATTTGGCCTCGTGCCCTTTGTAATAAACTCAATAAATACTAATAAAATGCGTGATATGTTTTGATTATCACTTTTGTTTGACTGTGTACATTAGTTATCCTGGACTAATGTATGAACACAGAGAATTCGGGATCCTTCGCTCCCGGGTTCGACAGAGCCTCTGCAAACTGAATATGAAAGAAGAATCTATGATAAGATACCCATACCATGTTATTTGGATCAGACCACTTTGCAACAAGTGCCCTCCATCGCTCATCACCATACTAGCAACAGGAGAAGTAGTCCTAATCTCATTTGCGTGTACACCATTGAAGTATTTCGCTTCACCGATAACGCATTTGTCGCACCTCGACCGCAATACATCGGTGCATGCTTCCTCTGTTGGCTTGTGTTTTGTGTTAATGGCCAATCGCCCTAGTGATATGAAATTTGCATCGTTAGTGAGTCAATTCAGTCATGTGATATCATAGTGTAGCATAGAAAGAGTAATGCACTTACGGATAGCTTTCCCACAAAGTCTTTGTAATATTGTTCGTCTTTCTTGTACTCTTTCCAATGAGTTAGGGACAGAACCTTATCTCGAATGATGACACCACCTCGATGCGAACTTGGCGGCTTGAATGTGTTCTTGTGGCCTTTTTTGCCTTCAAGAACAGACTATGGGCATTCTCCTTCCCATAGATCTTGTCATCCTTTCCAGTGAAGATTCCCTTGGTTGGTGGCCCGGTCTCCTTGGGGGTCATTTGTCGGGAGCTCTGAGAATATATTTTTATTTAGATGGTTAAGTTTCATGCAAAACAGCAAAAGTGATGTCATATTTGAATGTCAAAGAAACTATAACTTGCCTTGATGGATTGGGTTTGATCCCCGATCTGGTCTTCACCAAATGAGCCTACATTGTCTTCACCGGCAGCCTACATTGTCTTCACCAAGAGCTACATTGTCTTCACCACTAGCATCATTGTCTTCAACACCAAAGATCACCATCTTGAGGCAACTCTTCATCTTGCACATGTCTCTGTGAAGTTAGTTGCCTTTTGTATGCTCTTGTTGAGACCCTGTGAGTTATCTCCTCTGCTTTCGTTGTCACAGCCCTCACTCTCTTTGGTTGCCCGACTCTGGCGCCATGTTGGGATTGTTCTTCTTCCCTTAGTAGAGAGGGTTTTCACATATGTTCGTTGAGGAAACCGATAAAAAACTACTTGTTAGTGAGTCAGATCTATAAGCAAGTGCATATATTAAAGAAAAGATATGCAGAAACAACATAAAAATGCAATGCAAATATCCTCCTCCGCACACAAGATAGAAGAAGCACCTCGATTGTAGGGGTTGTGGTCGCTCATCGATTCAAGGTCATCATCATCACTATCTCCTTGAACATCATCTTCAAGGAGATACTCCGATGAGTCGTAATCTTCTAATTTGATTTCTTGTTTGCTGATTTTTCCCTTCGTTGTTGCAGGTTTTGTAAACCATTTATTAAAAGAGGAAGCTAGACCATTGATGCCAAGTTTTTGCAACCTCCTTAAATTCTCCGCCACTTGTTTACCCGGCTTTTTTCAGATTAGGTTTATGGAGGTTCTTATAGGAACGACCAAATTGTAACTATTAGAAAAAATAGGAGTGAACTAAGAGCTAAGAGCTACTACTACTTGCAAGCTAGGTAAGAGGTAAGAGCTACTACTACTTGCAAGCTAGGTATGACTACTTCCACAAAGACTCGCTTTATGCTTGCTAAGATATGTTCAGGACTATTTCAGAGCAACAAAATGGTACAAAGACTAATACACATGAAAATGCAACAATGTATCAGCTTGCACAGATAACTACTACTTGAACAAACAACATACTACATGCACAGAGAAAATAGAGAAGAGTTTTGCTTACCTTGTGATGGCGGTTGTCCAGATCGTTTCCTACCTTGTCCCCTTGTTGCCACCATTGCGGTTGTGGCTACGCTGCGGTACTCGTCGGCGGCGGTGGTCGTAGATGGGGAAGTAGAACCGTGGTCGAGTCGGTGGTCGTGGAAGGGGAAGGCCAGTGCGGTGAACGACGTCGAAGGGGAACCAGATCCGTCTGATTTACGGTCGGCGGTGGGGAAGTAGACTCGATGCAAATGGCAGACGTCACAGAGACCGAATCCGTGGCAGCCTAGGGTTTCATGGGGGCGAGAGAGAGGGGTACGGGGCGACGAGAGAGGGGTGGCGGCGAATGTCGTCAGCGAGGAAGCAGCTCCTGCGCCGGCGGTGGTGCCCCGGCGGCGGCGGCTAGGGTTCGGTGGGGGCGAGAGAGAGGTGGATGGGGCCAGCGAGAGAGGTGGAGGGGCGACGAGAGAGGGGGAGGTGGATAAATGGGTTGGAATTTTTTTTTCCGCCCGAATGTAGACCGCGCTCGGGAAAATGGCGCCCTCGAAATTTTTTTGGCACCCTTGAATAATTAGGGGCGAGGGCAATTTTTAGATTTTTAATTAGGGAGTTTGTACAATTGAAATCACTTTCCGGATTTTTTTCAAAATGTCCAATTTAAATTTTATATTATATGGCCCCCAATTTAACCTTTGCTTCAAAATATCCAAATTAAATTTTGGATTTTTGGCCCGCAAATTAAACCACTTTCTAAAATCAACAATTTTAACCAAGACATGGGATTTAAACGAGTTTTCTAAATCAAGATTTTAGAAGTGATATGTCGGACCCGGATTTCTCAATCCAAATCCATCAGTGTTAAAATTGCACTACCCTCGGATCAAGAGGTAGTGCACACAGAACATTGTCAATCATTCACATACATCGCATAAGTCCATTAAATGACAAACCATAATTGTCTTACATCCCGACGGGAAATTGTCCTTATAAGGGCCACACAGCCATAAGTTATATTACAATAAAAGCAATGAAATATCAACAAAAGTAGAACCAATACCACAGCAAGGATCTGGGGTTCTACCACAAACCACACTCTCGTGCACCGCACCATCTTGTGAGGACCCCGGTTTATTAAACTTGTAATACTTAGTCATCCATTGACCCTAGTATCACAAATTAAATAAACTAAGCCTCGAGATATGTATACTTCCCTTAAATGCAAGATACACACCCCGCTACAAAGTATGCATCAATTCATACATTCACATAGAACGAAACAAGCAACAAACCGAAGTTAATTAATAATAAACAGATTTATTATAAAAGAGAGGCCGATTGGCCAAACGACATAAAGATAACTAAGAAGAAGACAATGAAGCAAAAGCGCCATAAGATGGCTAAGACAAAAGCCGACTCGAAGTACCCACAACCCATGTGGCAACCGACCGACCGCCAAGCTAGACGCCGAGGCTCCAGAGCACATCTCGCATAAAGCAACATTTATTTGCAATAAGATAATACTTTCAAAAGCAAGTTGGCAATTCATTTCTATTTTGCAATTAAGGACAGTGACAACAGATAACAATAGATAGACAACAACAATATCCCCGAAGTGACTAACCCTAGTCACCACAACAATAGCATGAACTCCCGTTCATACCACCCGTGTCAAGTTAATTTTAGGTTTTTAAAAGGTTATAGTCTAACTCCTGAAAAGCCTAACCAAGCGTGTCCATAACCTAGACGAGGCTATTCGAATAGTTTTATCCCTGCAGGAGTGTACCACTGTACCCACACGATAGACCGCCTTTCCTTTACGCACACTTCCGTGGTATGCTGGCACGGCTAAGTCTAACGAGACCTTTTCCAATGGACTATTTTTCTCTAGCATTTATTTTTCTTTTATCTCCTCTGGTTACAGAGGCTGACAGGTGGGGCCCACCTGTCAGGTAGAAATAAAAGAATGTTGACTCTCAGGCCAAGGAGCCGGGGCTCGGCTGTGCGCCGAGGAACAGGGGGAGGAGGAGAGTTAGCGCTGATAGCCAAGTGAGCGGGGAGGCTTTGCCTACCTCTATAGGGCAATTTGTTCCCTTGAGGTGGGTCTACAGCGGGGTCAGGCAGAGGAGTGAGGAGTCCGGGACGTAGCTCTGTAATGCTTCTGTAATGCACAAATTTAACAACTGCAACCTCTGTAATGCTAAGCAAATTTATTCTGTAATACCTCTATAGAGTAGGATGCAAGGCAAATGTAACAACTGCAACCTCTGAATCTTGAGCACAAATTTTATTAAACACAACATTATTTTGTTTTTAGCGCCGCATGAAGTGTAAGAGTTTTCACTGAGTTCCGCCAGATTTTTTAGCGCCGCATGAAGTCCGTATGAAGCCATGTGGAGTCCGAAATGGAGCATATGTAAGTAACATTTGGCAATAATATAAATGACAACACACAAATATTATTGGCGTAAACATATTCATCATCTCCAAATTAATTTGTCTATGTTACGTCGTAAACATATTCGTAAACATATTCATCCGTAAACATATTCAAACATATTCACCATCTCCATATTCAGTCCGTATGAAGCCATGTGGAGTCCAGAAATGGAGCATATGTAAGTAACATTTGGCAATAATATAAATGACAACACACAAATATTATTGGCAGAAACATATTCATTCATCTCCAAATTAATTTGTCTATGTTCAGTCCAGAAACATATTCAGAAACATATTCACCCGTAAACATATTGAGAAACATATTCACCATCTCCATATTCACCCGTATGAAGCCATGTGGAGTCCGAAATTCGCTTCTTTGTGACAAAGGAGTCCTCTCGTGTTTGATTGACCATTTGAAGGACTGAAATTACCATATTTCAAAGAACATAAGTCAACTCTCCATTGACTTCCCCTAATGGACCAACAACGCTGCAGGTTAAAACACATTTTGAGAAAAATTTCAGTTAAAACATATGATTTCTTTATAGAAAATTTTCAGAAAACCAACTAAAGAGGAATAAGTATGTACCTTGCGTATCCTAGAAATCATCATCTTCATCGTCGTCGTCTAGGCACATGTCATCATTGTTCTCATTGCCACCATCACTACAGTATTGCAGTACAGTTTCATCTTCATCCTCACTATCTTCAGGAATTGTAGCTTGCTTCTTGCTTCTTATGAGGTCTACTAAATTAGCTTCAAGTATAGTGGCTTCTCCACCCTGAAGATTGTGCGTAACCTCATGAACATCACCTTCTTGCACTTCATGCTCAGTATCAGAACAATGATCATCCTGATGCACATCATGACTGGGTTCATCTTTTTCAGCCACATCATAAATATTCCTATGTTCAAATTTTTGCACAACTCGCCATTCTTTGCCTAAAGATGTGTCTTGCAAGTAAAATATCTTTCTCGATTGCGTTGCCAAGATGAAAGGGTCAGTCTTGTACCATAATGACTGCACATTGATGGATTTGAAATGTCCGTCATCTCGAATGCCTCTTGTCTTGCCACCTTGGTTGTACCAATCGCATCGAAATAGAACCACAGACCGACGTGCTTCAAAATTGGAGTTATATTGCAACTCAATTATCTCCTTGAGGACACCATAAAAATCAATGTTTTCCCCATCATGTGTACCTTCGGTCATTACACCACTATTTTGTGTCTGTAGGTACTTCTCACGGTCCATAGTGCTATACCGCACTCCATTAACAATGCAAGCTGCACAGGTCTTGACTCGGAGATCTGGGCCACATGAAAGTGCATACAATCCTTCACTAACCAATGTAACATAACTTATTCCTTATTGCCCGAGACAACGGATTCTTGTCACAATGAATACATGCATAATAGCCTTTTGTTGTTCGCCCTGATAAGGTGCTCAACGCTGGATAATCATGTATACACCACAACACGGCAAAGACGAAGCTTGAACTTGTTACCAAGACATGCATCATAGGTATCGACACCCCGCCAGAGATCGAAAGCGGTTCTTCTATTAGGGCTCAAGGAACAAATCAAAATCCTTTCACGGAGATGATGGACTGGGATGAGTAAAGACATAAAGCGCTTTGTTGGATTCACGATTCCCATGGTGGGAGATTTAAAGGTGTCGGAGCATGTGCCACATGCTATATTGGGTACTCATGTTGCCAAATGGATTGAATCCATCTCAGTAGCTAAGGCAAGCCTCAAGTTCCTCGGATCATTTGCAAAATTTGGATACTATTTGTCAAAGTCCTTCCATGCCTCCCCATCAGCTGGATGGCTCATTACATTGTCGACTGGCGTCCTCACTTTCTTGTGCCATTGTGTTTCCTCAGATGTTCGTTTTGAAGCAAAAATCCTCTTCAACCTTGGTATAAGTGGAAAATGCCTCAAAACCTTATGTGGAACCCGCTTGCTCCCATTAACATCTTGCCATCTAGATTCCTTGCATACTGGGCACACATCCACCTTGGCATAATCCTTCCGAAACAACACACAATTGTTCTTGCACACATGGATGTTATCGTATCCAAGGCCCAATTCACGAAGATATTTCTTGGCATCATCATATGATCTTGGAAATTCACACTGAGGGAATGCTGAGGACAACAACTTCATCATTACGGTAAATGCTGTATTGTTGATTCGATAACGAGACTTGATATACAGTAACCTCACCAGAAAAGAGAATTTTGAATGGCTAGATCCCGGGCCAAGTGACCGCTTCGCATCTTCAAGGACTCTTGCAAACCTTGGCTGTTCTCCATCTGCCTCTGCCGCTGCATACAGATCTCCTATCATCTACGGTACTCTGTTATCATCATCATAATCATCATCCGCCACATCCACATGTATCCCTTCATCATGATCAAATCCATCCACCTCCTGCTCTAAATACTCAACTACTTCATCATCTGCCGACTCTCCATGATGAATCCACCTGGTGTATGCAGCTGACATTCCATAAATGTGTATGTGGTCATCAACCTCTTCCGAGGCAGTAAAGTTTGATTAAGACATTTATGCACGGACAAAGTATATGGTCGTCTTCGGTATCTTTCACTAACAAATTGCATGAATTGTTGAACTCAAATGATATATGCAGTGTGAACTGTCTCCCATGAATCCAACTTCTATCCATCTGCTTGAACAAATTTCCCAAAAGGTGTTACCCGATACAATATGTGAGTCCGTTTCCATCTCTTGGGCCGTAACAATGTCTTAGTATCACTCCGCCCTTCTCAAACTCTCGAAGACAAGGTTGGTCTCTCACGGAGGATCGTGAACGAAACCAAAGCTATATATCAAACAGAACATGAAATCGCTAATAGACTACTAATCCAAAGACAAAACCAAGCATCACTCCTCGCATAATTTTGTGAGGTATACAACATTTTTTTAAAAAAAATGGTTAAGGACATTTTGTGAGGTATACAACATTTTTTAAAAAAATGGTTAAGGACAAATTATGCTCGCCAGTAATTGGTCATTTTGATTTCTTTATGCACATCTCTAGTACTACCGGTACATCAGAGAAGGATAAAGCCAAACTTACATATATGTTACGGCCGCGACGAAGTACATTATCAACTCTCATGTAAAATAATAGGACTAAATTATTACATCAGATAGGCAATGAATCAATTCAGTTGCCATATTTTTACTTTTATTGAAGATCCATCTGTTACATTTTAATCAAAGTTGCCAGTGGACTGAAATTAATCAAGCATAAGGATCAACATATTTATTTTGACAAAGCTAACAAGGAGCATTCCTATCAAGATGCACGGATGCAACAATGCTAAATCTCGCATGCAAATATAATCCCAAGGCATGTAATTAGTCATCGCTCTATAAGACGGAAGTAGTACAAGACAATGACATATCCTTCATGGTATTCTTGTGATTGCTTTTATAACTATCAAAACTTCAAATTGAGAAACGACGACTAGCCTCTCGCAAATTTCTACAAATAGGTGGATCATTGGTACAATTTCTCTATAATATTTACGAAAGGAGCAGCAGAATCATGGAAAGTAAATTGTCTATCTCTATGAGGCACCTGCTTAACACATGGTGGGCAAGTGGTGCGCTAACCCGCAAATAGATGGAACGAACCTCCACCGGCGCTAAGTCGCCTCCGCCACGGGTCCACCACCGAGTCCACCACCGAAGCCGCTTACGCCGGGTCCCCGCCGCCGGTCTTGCGCCCGGGTCCAAAGGCGCCGGGTCCCATGCCACGGCAGGCCCGGGTTGCCTCCGCCGCCGCCGAAACTGCCTCCGCCGCCGGGTTGCCGCCGCCGCTGGGGTTCGATTTGGATTATGGTTTTGATTATGGTGTCAGGGGTCCACCGGCTCAGATTCAATCAATAACGGTAGCCATTCAATTATCATGTTCAAAGATATGACAAGTAGGGAAAATTAGACACCTAAGTCACAAAAGCTCCTCTAGTGCAGTGGTAAGGCTTCACCTTGTGTTGCACCCTGTCTGCGGTTCAATCAAAGGCGCTATTTTTGGCCAATTAACGGACGGGACGGGAGCTGGAGTTGCCATGTGTCGTGGGACCGTCTTGGGTGTGGGCCACGCTGCGCCACGTGGTGGAGGGACCACGGGTTGGTGGGACGAATGTGGGACCCATCGAGCCATGTGTAGGTGGGACCCACGTGGTGCATGTGGGACGTGGGTGTGTGCGTAGGGTGCATTATATCTGTGATTTAATTTGTTTTGTTGTTTTGTGACGCTTCTTTGCTTTTCATCATTATTTTTAGTGCCAGGCTCACACACATCACCTATGACGAAGATACAAATTGCGTCATTGAAAGTTCAAGTTTCATGACGAAATTCCTAAACGTCACAAGGTAATCGTCATAGATAAGCACATTTGTAGTAGTGTGGGCCCGAGCTGTCAGCTTCACCTTCAACCTCCCATCAGCTCGCTCAGAGCGTGACCACCACGTCACCGCCGCATGCTGCATAGCTCCTTCACCGCCGTGATCCACCGCCCTTGGCAACCTATCCTAGAGCTTCGTCGTTTCACGCTGCCTCCATTGCCGTTAGTATCCGAGGATAATACCCCTTGCACCCGCTTCGTTTTTGCCATCTTTCCTCTCGGTGGCTGAGGAAGGAGAAGCTCTCGTGTGTGCATCCCAAGGGTAAGCTTCAACCGAGTGTAGGGTCGCGGGTAGGCTACGATAGCTACAAATCAAAAATTTCTACCACGCAAACCAGGAAGCCAAGCAAGTAGATGATCACAGATCATTACCACCAGACGCGCAGAGCAGTGGAAGAAGGGTTGGAGCAGCCTAGTCCAACATAGAGCGCGTCGATGTAGTGGTTGTAGTCGATCATCCAGCGTCCTCGCGAGTCGATCATCTCCTCCAGCAACGTCTGTAGTTCCTTGTGAAGATCGCGGATCGTCCTCAAGCACGACAATCGCAGTAGTGCCTCTACGGTATCCACACGTCTAGGGAAGGAACAACCGTACATCGGTGTACTAGCACCAACTCACACGGCAGAGCTCTCAGGAAGATGGCGGCTAGGGTTTCGGTGATGTTAAACTTACGTCGCGTCTAACAGCCTCATGCATCTTCTTATATAGTGCTCGTGACGGATCACATCTGAACACGTTTACGAATCGTATCCGTACTGGTTTGTTCCAACCCGTTAAGTGTGTGACCCGTTAGGTTTATGCGTAGTTTGGTTGTGGCTCGGAAACCTTTTCCGACCATGAGTCCTAGCAGTTCCTAGCAGAACATAGCGATTCCCGAATACACGCAAATTATATTGGACGAACCTTGATGCAATATGATCTACGACAAGGTCCTATCTGTATACGACCAGTTCGTATTTGGTCACGACTAGTTCGTAAGACCTTACGACCAGGTTTCGACCACTCTGTGATTACCTTCGACCAGTCTATGACCAGCTCGTATTTCCATACGACCAGTCTGTAGCTGTTCGAACTAAGCGACCTACTCATGTATACTCCCTTTGCCTCATGATGTCTGGTTGAACTACAGGTGAGATGTTGTGTCATCCATGGACTGTTCAATACTTTCTGGATCGAGTGTCGGATAACTTTACGTGATCGAACACTTCGACTACTTGTGGCATGGCCATGCACTTTCTTTATCCGACCACAACAAGGGGCCTAGAGACATCTCTCCTATTATGTTAGGAGGGGCAAATCCCATATCCGACCAGTCACATTCCTCTGCATGTTTCATAGCATACCCGAAAGCTACCTTTATAACTACCCAGTTACGGTGTAGCGTTTGGCAACCCCTAAGAGTGCTATTACGCATGTAGGAAACCATACTGATCTCAGGTCTAAGGATTATACATCATCATTGCTTGAGACCAACTAACGACACATAGTATCATAACAATCTCAATAGTGTCTCAAGGTGGGTCTTATCCAACATCATGTTCTCTAACATGTGTCCATATTATTGGTTTGATATCGCCATATCCATGACCCATGAAACATAGTCATCAACCAATACATATGCTAGTCTATTCATATGTGTCCTCATATGTCTCCGACTAGGGATCATATAAGAATAATTATCGTAGAAATATAAAGTTTCACAATCAAGTCACATACTTGATAATAAATATTAACAATATTATTCTAGGAACAAGATAACATATTATCCAATGTCATGAACATAATGAAATATAATCAACTCTATGATTTCCTCTGGGGCATATTTCCAACAGTCTCCCACTTGCACTAGAGTCAATCATTTAGGTATCTAATACCGATAGCTCTTGTGTGTGCCTCATGCTTTGGCTGTGTGAGAGGCTTTGTCAACCGATCAGCAACATTCAAATCCGTATGAACTTTGCATATCTTAACATCTCCTCTATCCACCAATTCGCGAATGAGATGATAACGCCTGAGTATATGCTTGGACTTCTGATGGGATCTAGGCTCCTTAGCCTGCGCAATGGCTCCATTGTTGTCACAATAGAGATCCATTGTGCTCGAGGCACTTGGAGCCACACCCAACTCAGCAATGAAATTCCTTATCCAAACACCTTCTTTTGCAGCTTCAGAAGCCACAATGTACTCGGCCTCCGTCATGGAATCAGCAACCGTCTCTTGCTTGGAACTTTTCTAGCTCACTACTCCTCCATTCAAAATGAATACAAAACCAGATTGCGAACGATAATCATCTTTGTCGGTTTGAAAGCTTGCATTAGTGTAACCATTTACAACGAGCTCTTCATCACCACCATAAACTAGGAGCACATCCTTAGTCCTTCTTAAGTACTTAAGAATGTTTTTCACAGCTGTCCAGTGACCTTCATTGGGATCAGCTTGGTATCTGCTCGTAACACTTAGAGCATATGATACATCTGGTCATGTACATATCATGGCGTACATGATAGATCCAATGGCCGAAGCATATGGAATATCACTCATTTTGTCTTGCTCATCAGTGGTCATAGGACACTGATTCTTGCTGAGATTATTGCCATGTGCCATGGGCAAGAATCCCCTCTTGGAATCTTGCATGTTGAACAGATTCAACACTTTGTCTATGTACATATCCTGGCTTAATCCAATTAGCCTCTTAGATCTATCTCTATAGATCCTTATTCCCAAGATATATGCTACCTCCCCTAGGTCCTTCATGGAAAAACTATTTTTCAATGTTGACTTAATAGATTCTAGCATAGGAATGTCATTTTCGACCAGTAGTATGTCATCTACATACAAGATCAGAATAACAAGCGTGCTCCCACTAACCTTCATGTAAACACAAGGTTCTTATTTGTTCTTGACAAAACCAAACCTTTTGATCTCCTCATTATAACGTATATTCCAACTCCGAGATGCTTGCTTCAACCCATAAATGGACTTTTGAAGTTTGCATACTTTACTAGCATTCTTTGGATCGACAAAACCTTCAGGTTGTGTCATGTACACATCCTCGTCTAGGTTTCCATTAAGTAAAGCTGTTTTGACATCCATTTGACATATCTCATAGTCGAAATATGCAGCAATAGCTAGAATGATCCGAATAGATTTAAGTATCGCTACTGGTGAGAATATCTCATCATAGTCAACTCCTTGAACTTGTCGAAACCCTTTTGCGACTAGTCGAGCTTTATGAATGTGAACATTTCCATCCATATCAATCCTTTTCTTATAGATCCATTTGCACTCAATTGTTTTAACACCATGAAGTGGATCGACCAGGTTCCAAACCTAATTTTCTCTTATGGAGTCTATCTCGGATTTCATGGCTCCAAGCCATTTCTTAGAGTCTGGGTCCATCATCGCTTCCTCATAAGTCTTAGACACATCATTATTCAATAATAATACGTCATGCCCATACCTTGTAGGCAATTGACGCGGCCTTTTAGATCTATGTGGGGCTGGTGCCTCATCTACAGGTTCAACAACATTTTGTTCATCTAGTAGAGGTTCAGTAGGAGTTGAAACACTTTCAGATGTTTCCCAAATTTCTTTGAGTTGCACCTATCTCCCACTGACTCCTTTTGAAAGAAACTCTTTCTCCAAAAAGACACCATTTCGGGCAACAAAAACTTTGCCTTCTTCCCGGTTGTAGAAATAATATCCTTTGGTTTCCCTAGGATATCCTATAAAGAGGCATTTATCTGACTTGGGTGTGAGTTTGTCAGACATCAAACGTTTAACATATACATCACATCCCCAAATCCTCAAAAAAGACAAACTAGGACTCTTCCCAATCCACATCTCATATGGTGTCTTATCTATTGATTTAGATGGTACCTTATTTAAAATGAAAGCGGCAGTTTCTAGAGCGTAACCCCAAAAATACAATGGCAGATCTGATTGGCTCATCATTGATCGAACCATGTCCAACAAGGTCCTATTACGCCGCTCGGACACCCCATTCCATTGTGGAGTGCCCGGTGGTGTCCAACATTGTTTCAAATGATCACCAAATTCATGGCTCAAGAATTCACCTCCACGATCAGATCGTAAGGATTTGATTGTCTTGCCAAGTTGATTCTGTACCTCATTCTGGAATTCCTTGAACTTTTCAAAGGATTCCGACTTGTGCCTCATTAAATAGATATATCCATATCTACTATAGTCATCGGTGAAAGTAATGAAGTACTAAAAACCACCTCTAGCTGTCGTACTCATTGGTCCACATACATCAGTATGTATGAGTGCCAACTGGTCAGACGCCCTCTCACTCCGACCAGTGAAAGGTGTCTTGGTCATCTTTTCGACCAGGCAAGATTCGCATGTGTCAAATGATTCCAAATAAAATGAGTTTAGAGTTCCATCATTATGGAGTTTTTTCATGCGTTTCTCACTTATGTGACCCAAACGACAATGCCAAATTTAAGTGGAATTCATTTCATTATGTCAAAGCCTTTTCACATTAATATTATAGACGGATGCATCAACAAGATTTAAAATAAACAACCCATTCAAAACAGGTGCATAGCCATAGAACACTTCATTCAAAAATATAGAACAATCATTGTTCTCAATAATGAATTTATAACCCTCCGCCATCAAACATGAGGCAGAGATAATGTTTCTACTAATGGCTGGAGCGTAATAACAATTATTTAATTCTATAATAAATCCTGAAGGCAAAAGTAATGGAAAAGTCCCGACGGCTAATGCAGCAACCCTTGCTTTATTCCCGACGTGAAGATCCATCTCGCCCCTTGTAATTCTCCTACTCCTTGTTAGACTCTGCATCGAATTACAGATATGAGCAACCATTCCAGTATCAAATACCCATGAGTTAACAGAAGAATCAGCAAGAAAAACATCTATAACATTAATACCTGCAGTAGAAGTTTTAGTCCCACCATTCTTTTTCTGATCAGCCAGTTATTTCTTGCAGTTCCTCTTCCAATGCCATAGCTCTTTGCAGTAAAAGCATTCATTCTCTTGAGTTGGGCCGGACTTAGTCTTGGGCTGAGGCTTGTTAGTTTTGATCTCATCTGAAACTTTAGCCTTGCCCTTTTTCTTGACCCAAGTCTTAGCCTTCTTCTTGAAGCTTGTACTCTTTTGCACCATCATCATATGATTGTTGCTTTTCTTAATCTTGCCCTCTCATTGCCTTAAGCATCATATGCGATTCGGTGAGATTCTTGTCTAAGCCGTTCATATGGAAGTTCAAAATGAACTGGCCATAGCTTTCAGGAAGCGAATCAATAATCAAATTTGTAGCCAACTCTTGACTAAGTGGAAAACCGAGTTTTTCCAAGTTCTATGTGTAACCAACCATTTTGATCACATGAGGGCGCACCGGACCACCCTCAGTTAGCCTACATCCAAACAAGTTCTTTGAGATCTCATATCTCTCAGTTCTTTCTTGTGTCTCAAACATGCCTTTGAGCGCCACGATCATATCGTAGGCCTCAATGTTCTCAAACTGCTTCTGAAGGCCTGAGTTCATTGCAGCAAGCATGAGACAGCTAACATCAAGGGATTCATCACATGCCTTTTATAGGCGCTTTTAAAGTAGCAAAGAAACATTCTCTGAGCACATCTAGAATTGGTTCCTCTAGAACATGTTCCTTTTTATCTTGCCTAAGAACAATTCTTAGGTTGCGGGACCAATCCGCAAAATTTGTTCCATTTAGTTTTTCTCTTTCAAGTATCGAACATAAAGCAAAACTGGATGTAGGTACAGCAGTTGGTGCCATAATCTACAACATAAAATATGCAAAACTAAGACATGTTCAATCAAAGTAACTTCTATTAAACAATTTAACAAAGATACTCCCACTAAATACCATATCCCTGTTATGACATTTTAGTGATTCAAGATCCATGATCATTTAATCTACTAGTGAGCTTTGGCATCACTGCTAGAAGACTAGTGAAAATGGTAAGCAATCCTTTGCTAATCATATCTCTATATGACTCTTGTTGTTGGGCAAAGATCTTTATGCTTTAAGACCCAACCCTTATGCCCCAAGGTCCACAACTGTTATGATAACCTTGTTAAGTTAAACCAGTGCTCAGCGTGTAAGTGTCTGACACAAACCCATCTAGTCAAGTAGAGTGAATGGCACTCTGCTTTGGCAAGACCTACCATTAAAATACATGACTTTGGATGGTGCAGCATATTTGGGAGGGCATCAATTTAACTTAATATTATGTGAGGGAATTTTACTTCTACCATGTGAAAAGCATTTATTGCAAAACATGTATAGAAATAAATAAACAATAATATAAAGGCATTCACAGACAATGAAATTGCATTGTGATATAGTATGACCCTTCTCCATGGTGATCTCCATCGCCATGCATCCTGTTCGCCATGTCTCCAAGTGGTCGACTCCTCCAAGTACTCCCACTAAGCCATTATGTAACATCCCAAATGTATAAATAGGTGTGTGTTTCAAATGTAAGAAAATGTGTAGAAATAAAAAAACTTTTTCTCACATCTTGAAACTCTTGAACTCTCTTGTATTATTGTCAAAAGATGTGGAGTTCAAAAACCTAAACCTCCTATTGACTAAAGTCAAACCCTTATTCCACTTTGTCACCAAGCTTGTGCCAAACTTGGGAAAACACTTTCCCTTGGTTCTTTGGATTATGTGTGACCCCTCTGAAAGTTTTCATAAGTTTTAAAACTTATTTGATAATTTTTGGAGGTAAGTCAAACCCTAGAACAGCCTTGATAAATTTTCTGAGAAAAATGCAGTGCACAAAAACCTCTAGAAATTTTATGAAAGGTTAATCCTGGAGTGAGGAAGCTCCAGTTAAAATTTCGGAATTTTTGGAGTTAGTTTGCTACCTCTAAAAATTCCTCCAACCTCAGCCTTCAAATTTGAATTTCAAATCTAGCACTATTCCTTGGGCCCGAGCCACTTTCCTAGTGGGTCGAACCCAACCCTCTTCCCCAGCTCACCGCGAGCTCCTCCTCTCTCACGAGGTCATAGCCATTGGATCAAAATCCAACAGCCACGACCTCCGCCACAACCAAATGCGGCCCAGCCCTTCCCCCGCGTGAGGTCGTGCTCGTTGGATCAGAATCAACGGCCACGACCTCCCCTTTCATCTCGTGCCTGTTGGATCAAAATCCGATGGTCACTACCTCCACCACAACCAACCATCTTCCTCGGTTCAGCCCTGTCCTTCCCCGTGCGAGGTCGTGCCCGTTGGATCAAGATCCACGGCCATGACCTCCCTTCTTTAGCAAGCACACCAGTCCTCCCCGCGCGATGTGTTGTGCGCATTGGATTAAAATCCACGGCCACGACCTCCCCTCGCGGTCGTGCGCATCAGACCTCCCACCTCATTGAGGTTGTGTGCCGTTGGATCAAATCCAACCGCCATGACCTCCCCTCGTTATCAAGCACACCAGACCTTCCACCCGCGCGAGGTCATGCTCCATTGGATTAACATCAATGGTCATGACCTCCCCTCTCATCTTGTAGCCGCCAGATCAAGATCTCACGGCCACGACCTCACCTTCCCTTTTCCGTGTCGCGCCTAAGGGCCTAGACCTCCCGCACCTGAGTTCGTCGCCATTGGATCAGGATCCACTGGCCACGACCTCTCATCCCCATTGTGCGCCATTGGATTGAGATCCAATTGCCACGACCTCCCCTCCATGCTGTGTGCCCTTGGATTAAAATCCAATGGTGACGACCTCCCTTAGCATCGTGCGCACCAGCCAGACCTCCCATCGTGGTTGTGCGCCGTTGGATTGAAATCCAACAGCCACGACCTCCTATCTCTGTTCATTGCCGTTGGATCAAAATCCAACAGCTACGACCTCCCCTTGTGTCATGCGCAACGCCCATGACCTCCCCTCATTGTGGTGTGCCGTTGGATCAACATCCAACGGCCACGACCTCCCTTTGTGCTGTGCGCAGCAGCCACGACCTCCCTCCTCTATTCAGTGCCTTTGGATGTAAATCCAACGGTCCTGACCTCCCATCGTTGTTGAGCACCATTGGATTTAGATCCAACAGCCATGACCTCCCATCCCTTGTCTGTGTCGCGCGCATCAGTTAAGTCCTCCCTATCGGGTTCGCACCCTTGGATCGCAATCCAACGGCCAGGACCTCCTATCTCCTTATCGCGCGCGACCTCCCCATTTTGTTTCACAACTGTGCGATGGAGATCCCACGGCTGCGACCTCCCCTTTTCTTTGCTCCACCGTGCGATGCAGATCCGGTGGTCAAGACCTCCCCCGTGCCTTTCCAAATCACACCGTTGCGGATCTGAGGGTCACGACTTCCCCATGGTCTTATCCAACGGTGGTGGTGAGGTCCTGTTCTTCTCCTTCCTTGGGCGCGCGTGTGCGCCATGGCTGAGGAGGAGGTCAGTGACCTGTCACGTCCCCAACAGCTATTTGCCTGCAAGCATTTAATGCGTGGCAGCTTTCCGCCCCCTAGGTCTTGCTCAGACCTGCCTCCATCACCTCCACGTCCCTGTCCAAGCCATGGATCGAGCCATGGGCTAAGCTCACCATGGAGCTTAACCCTAGCTCATGACCTCTCCCCCGCCCCGAGCTATAAGACCTCCCTTGGTTTCCCCCCTGGGCTTCCTTTACACACCATTGAGCTCAGGCTTGCACCCACTGTGCTTGGCTGAGCTTCCTTCTCCACTGACCTCCCCCAATCGCCATTGTTGAGCTTGGAGCTCCTCAGTGGCACAGGGTCCCTGGGGCTTTCCTCTCCATTTACTTATTTTAATTTGAGCCACTCCCCTCTGTGAAAAAAAACCCTAACTTAATTGGTTGGGACATTTTCAGAGGTGGCCTAATTTGGAGCTTGGAGCTTTTGGCCGTGGAGCACCCCTTCTTCACCATCGTTGGTCCTCCTCTCCCCAGACCTCCTCAGCACCTCCAAGACCTCCAGGTAACCTCCTGGTAGTCCTCTAGATGCTGGGCACCTGCTGTATGGATTGTTGCGGAGCTTTTATTCATATGTTGCTTTCGGCCATTTTTGTCACCACCATTGCTCACTTTGCTACGCCAGATTACAGGCCGTCGCCGCCGGTGTGAGTGGCACCCTCTGGTGCGCCTGGCTATTGTGGACTCGTCGGTGCCCTCGGTGTGCGCCGCCGTGGCATATCTCGCCGGCGACAATCCGTGGAACACCCTCAGCTTTTGTCGGACGCGTGCTAGAGCTGGCTGTTGTCGTAATTGGACACATTTATTGCCAAATCCTCATGATAATTTGCGCTAATCATAGGTTAGAATTGTTGTCAGAGCGCGTGTGTGCTGCATGCGTGGTCGCGGGCCGTCCATCTCGCGATCAGTGGCCACGACCTCCGCCCCATTCGCGCGCGATGCCGCAGGTTGTGAGCCGTTGGATCCAGGATCCACGGCCCACGTTCTCCGAGCTCACGTGGGCACGAGCGCGCGATGCCGCAGGTCGTGAGCCATTGGATCCAGGATCCACGGCCCACATTCGTTGATCCTGCAGGCGCATGTGCGTTTTCACCGGGAGGTCTTGGGCCGTCCGATTGAGAATCAACGGCTCATGTCCTCCTGCTTCGTTATGGTTTTTAGGAATTTCTGAAGGACTTATTTGTAAACTGAAAAAGGTAATAAACTTTGAAAATGCATAACTATTTCATTTTAAATCCAAGTGAGTTGATTCCAATTTTGTTAGCTCTGGTTTGACCTGAGCTCTAATCTAAAAATGGTTGTGAGCTCAGTTCGGCTCCAGAAAATGGATTTGTTAAATTGGTTTCAAAACTAACTTTAAAAATTCATTTAACTTGTAAAATGCATAAGTATTTCTCTATAGATCATTTTTGAGTGAATCCAACTTTGTTGGCTTCCTCTGTTAGTGCACTAAATGGTAGAATAGGATTTAGGCATGGCACTATTTTCAAAAGTATTGTGGGTGCATTTTAGTTGTGCTCATTTTCATGTCTTTGAAAAATTATAGAAAGTGCATAATATCTCCAAATGAGATGAATCCAATTGGGTTATTCATCTTATGAGGTTCTTGACGTACTGTAAAAATTTCAATTGCACCACCTTTCTAGAAAATTTTGCTAAACAATTTAATTTGGTGAATAGTAGCAGTTTGCATTTTATAGGCTGAGCAGATTTGTTTTGCTCATATCTTTTGCATTGAGAATCCAAATCAATTGGTTCTTGTTGCTAAATTCTTTAAAAATGATCCTCTTCCTGCTGTAAAAATTTCAGAGCAATTGGAGAAAGTTTGCTGTGGTGTCTTCTTGGTTTTCGCCGTTCTTATTGATTCTTTTCGCCTTTTCGTTTAGGTGTCGACGAGTGTGTTGATCCCATGAGCGATACTCTGCAGCAAACTGAGCATAACCAGCAAGGCAAGTAGTTTGATCATATCCTGTTAATCCCATTACTTTTAAAGTCTAATACTTTGTTTAACTTGTATGTATGCATTCTTTCGTGTCAAAGTAATTTATCGTTTAGAGGTAGCTATTCCTATTGCATGGTTGCCCTTAAAATTGTTACCCCCTGCCACAAACCATAGGTTAATAATATCGCTGGTGAATTAGAGCTCGGTGATTTATTTATGCTTTCCTTTTGTCTTTGCGGTGTCATGCTTAGAAATGCTTAGCTAACGGTAGAAATAGGCGGTTGTCGACATTATGTCGATGACCTTGATCACACAAAAATTATTATTCCATTATGTCCATCTTTTGCATTGTTACTTTGTAAAAAAATAGAACTAAAATGAAAACAAAATTGCTTCATGACTTGGGCACAATGGAAGTTGGTGTGATTGTTGGGTTTGAATGGAATGGTGCCTAAGTCCCTAAGGACCGAGTTACTTGTGTCACTAAGCCAAGCACTTTTGCGTGCTAACCACACGAGGGTGATATGGGACCTCTCTTGGCTAAGTACTTTGGCGGGTGTTAGCTTCGAGTTGCATGGTGGGCTATTGGATGAGTAGTAGTGGGTTATCCACTGCAAGGAGCACCACCCGTATAAGGGGGTGAGCATCTTTGATGACTCTGCATCAACGTATGGGGCGGTTGTATCCCCATACGGGCAACTCGTTGTTGACACTCAATATTGGAAAGGTCTCGTTGGACTTAGCTTTGCCGGCATACCAAAGGAAGTGTGCTAATAGCTTGGCGAAAAGGCGGTCTGACGTGTGGGTACATTGGTACACCCCTGCAGGGTTAAAACTATTCGAATAGCCTCGTCCTAGGTTATGGACATGCTTGGTAAGGTTGTGCAAGAACTAGACTAAACATTTAATTAAAACTTGACATGGGTGGTATGAATGGGTAATTCATGCTATTGTTGTGGTGGCTATTGGGTTAGTCACTTCCAGGATTGTTGTTGTCATCTATCTATTGTTATTATGTTACTTGTCTCGTTGATACTTGCAAATTAAAAATGAATTGCAAAACTGCTTTGAATCTATTTAAATATTGCAAATGAAAACTTGCTTTATGCTAAAATGAGCCTAAAGCCTCCCACTTAAATAAAGCTTGCATGTAGCATATGTATAGGTCTCATACCCTTACATCGGTCTTAAGTAGTACATTTTGTACTCATTTGCTTTGCTTAATAACTTTGTTGCAGAGGAGGTAGAGCCCCAAGGGCTTTACTTTTGTGAGATGTGCTGCTGTTGGGAAGACTAGCTAGGCAGCCCGGTCGGTTGCCTTGTGGGCTAAGGCACACCTCTTGGCCTTCTTTTGTTTATCGCCATCTTATGGCTTTTGCTTCCGCTGTGTTTACCTTTCTTAGTTGTTATTTGGCCGGTCGGCCCCTTTTGTAATAACTCTCTCTATATTATGTATGTCGTTACTTTATTCTAGTTCGTGCTTTGGTTCTATGTCTTGTATGATATTCATGCACAATTTTGTAAAGGGGTGTGTATACTGCATTTTCGGGAAGTATACATATCTTGAAGACACAGGTTATTTTGTTTGTGATGCTAGGGTCAATGGATGACTAAGCATTACAAGCTAAATAAACCGGGGTCCTCACACATTACCCCTAATAGCACTAGTAATGAATTACAAGGAGTGAAGAAGCATCACAATTCGACACGCAGGCCGTCATGCAAATATGGATGGCCTTGGGCTACAATTAACATGACACGTAGGTCATGATCATTATACACATACATGCATCTCATACATGAAACATTATGGGTCATACTATTCACATCAAACCCTGCAAAAATAAGCCATGCATGGAATCCAATTCTATCGAGCGACCTAAACACATACCACCTATTACACGCGGTACGATTAGCCAGCACGACCACACACTGCGGCAAACTATGATGGCGAAATTCCGACCGGTAGGAGTGTTATGCAGAGTGGTTGTGAACAAGAGCAATAAACCATCTGGTCCTTATAGCTCATACCTCCTCGTAAACCCATCTACTACCACCGAGAAACGAATCAATCATATCGACCAGGGACTAGATTGTTCCATCTATATGAACTGATCTAGGTTACCAGACCCGACCAGTAATAGATCCAATCTACTACTACCACATATCAAGTATATGCGATTGATCCAGATCAAAAACTACGCAGAATGGCTCTGATACCACTGTAGGGTTGCTGGTAGGCTACGATAGCTACAAATCAAAAATTTCTACCACGCAAACCAGGAAGCCAAGCAAGTAGATGTTCACAGATCGTTACCACCAGACGCACAGAGCAGTGAAAGAAGGGTTAGAGCAACCAGGTCCAACGTAGAGCGCGTCAATGTAGTGGTCGTAGTTGATTGTCCAGCGTCCTCACGAGTCGATCGTCTCCTCCAGCAACGTCTGCAGTTTCTTGTGAAGATCGCGGATCATCCTCAAGCGCAACAGTCGTAGTAGCGCCTCTACGGTATCCACACGTCCAGGGAAGGAACAACCGTACATTGGTGTACTAGCACCAAGTCACACGGTAGAGCTCTCAGGAAGATGGTAGCTAGGGTTTCTGTGGTGTAAAACTTACGTCACGTCCAACAGCCTCATGCATCTTCTTATATAGTGCTCGTGACAGATCCTATCTGAACACGTTTACAAATCGTATCCGCACTGGTTTGTTCCAACCCGTTAAGTGTGTGACATGTTAGGTTTATGCATAGTTCAGTTGTGACTCAGAAACCCTTTCCGCCCACGAGTCGTAGCGGTTCCTAGCAGAACACAGCGATTCCCGAATACATACAAATTATATCGGACGAACCTTGATGCAATATGATCTACGACTAGGACCTCATCACTTACGACCAGGTCCTATCTCAGATATCTGACGATTCGTATTTGGTCACGACCATTCAGAAGACCTTACGACCAGGTTTCGACCACTCTGTGATTACGTTCGACCAATCTACGACCAGCTCGTATTTCCATACGACCAGTTTGTAGCTATTCAAACTAAGCGACCTACTCGTGTATACTCCCTTTGCCTCACGATGTCTAGTTGAACTCCAGGTGAGATGTTGTGTCATCCATGGACTGTTCAATACTTTCTCGATCGAGTGTCGGATAATCTTATGTGGTCGAACACTTTGACTACTTGTGGCATGGTCATGCACTTTCTTTATCTAACCACAATGAGGGGCCCAGAGACATCTCTCCTATTATGTTAGGAGGGGAAAATCCCATATCCGACCAGTCACATTCCTCTGCATATTTCATAGCATACCCGAAAGCTACCTTTATAACTACCCAGTTACGGTGTAGCGTTTGGCAACCCCTAAGAGTGCTATTACACATGTAGGAAACCATGCTGATCTCAGGTCTAAGGATTATACATCATCATTGCTTGAGACCAACTAACGACACATAGAATCAGAACAATCTCAATAGTGTCTCAAGGTGGGTCTTATCCAACATCATGTTCTCTAACATGTGTCCATATTATTGGTTTGATATCTCCATATCCATGACCCATGAAACATAGTCATCGACCAATACATATGTTAGTCTATTCATATGTGTCCTCACATGTCTCCGACCAGGGATTGTATAAGAATAATTATCGCAGAAATATAGAGTTTCACAATCAAGTCACATACTTGGTAATAAATATTAACAATATTATTCTAGGAACAAGATAACATATTATCCAATGTCATGAACATAATGAAATATAATCATCTCTATGATTGCCTCTAGGGCATATTTCCAACACCGAGGGCTTCCATTCTCTTCCTTGTTCAATGCCTTTTCCATTTTGGGTATACTCACCTCCTATGGTTGTTTGTAGCTTCCAATCCAACTCGGTGCCATTAAGGTTGTCCAGAGCACTCTCCCGAGGACACCTACTAGTCTTCCTTGTCTCTAGTGAGTTTCTTGTTCTTTCTTTCACGTCATCTCGTGCCTTTTAGCATGAGATTGGAAACCCCTCATTCAATTTTGATAATGCACGATAGTTTTGAGGTGAATTGAAGTTCTCCCATTTTGGCCGAAGAACTAACGTTTCATCTCCCACTTGATTCGGTATGGCATTTGTCGATTCATCCCTTCTAGAGCATCCACATAGGATCTTGAGCTATCCCGAGCATTAACTTTACTCCATTTTGCTCAAGATCTCCTCTCCACGTTGATCCGCATCATCGTCGTTGTCTTCTCCAGCACCGACGCTACTCCAAGCTTCCCCGAGCACTATTCTTTGCTTAGGTAGCTCACTTATAGTCATTAGATGCTGGGCGCCTGCTTATCTGAACCGCTACGGAGCTTTACTTGTTGCATGCATTTTGGTCGTAGCTGTCGAACCCAGGAGCGAAGGATCCCGAATCCTCTGTGTTCATACACCAGTCTAGGATTTCTGGTGTACACAATTACAAAAATGACATCATAAACATATCTCGCATTGCATTAATAGTAAATCAGAGTTTGTTACAAAGGCCTGAGGCCAAATAAAGTAAAACACAACGGAAGCAGAACAGTAGTAGTAGACCAGAACGATCCGCCACAGGCAATCGTCTGGGGGCGTAGCCTAGGCGTCGGTGTCCTCACCATCCTGATAGTAGTCTTCACCTTAATAAAGATATTCAGCAAGAATGAGCACTACTACCATGCTCGCAAGTTAACCCGTCAAGTAACAGATTGAATGCATGCATCAAGTAAATAAGGGGTATAGGCAGGGTTTATTTGCATAAAGCAGCATTTTCAAGTTTAAATAATCATATTAATTTCCAAGGCCATTTTTATACTATATCTAAAATCATATTTTAAATGACAAATTTGATAGTGTGGATAACCTCCATATTTCAATGGTGAAGGATAACCTCCTATCACAATGGCTAACCGCCCAATTTTCCCACAGGACTAACCATCCTGAAAACATCTGTTGAAAACACTTTTATAAACCAAAAACAAGTCTAACTCAAAGTGGCTTTGCTAGCATGTCCATGACCGTGGACGTGGCTATTCGAATAGTTTGACACTCTGCAGAGTTTGTACAGCTTTACCCACACGAGATAAAATGCTCCTAGTGTCGGCCAATCCACGCTTCCTAAGGCGCGTGACAAAGCAATTATCACAAGGCCGTTACAATGATCTACCTCAAAGAACTCATGCCCGCTAAGGTTTCGCTTCCATTGGACTATCCATCCTCCGGGAGCCCCCTCTTGCGCCAGGTGGGACTACTGTCTAACCAACACCCACTCAAACCATATGCCAGGTCTTGCCCAGACAAGACGTGTGGTGGTACGGTAAGGCATAGTAAGATACGGCTCAAAGACCGGTCCTTAATCGACTTGGGCGTCTTTCAAATCAAACCCTAGGCGTTAATCCTAACCAGATTAAACCCGTGCATAAACCTGCACCCACCATTCATCCATTTTGCCCAAGTCCAAACCATTTTTGATTTTATTTTAGTGAAAACCACCTTTACAAATTCCCTATGGCAAAACAATACCATAGGTTCAAGTTTAAACCAATTTGAAAAGATTTGGCTAAATCTCCCAAAATTCATAAACATGGTCTAAGCATGTGAATATTTTCCATAATACTTTATCTATTGGTGACAAGGGAATGACATTTCAATAATCAAATTGGCCATACAATAGAAATTGGAATATCTAAGTATTCAAACAGGGACTTGAAATAATTTAATAAAAGTAAGCATGCAATTAATAATTTAAAAACTGAATTAAATAGCTTTAAAATACTGGGAGCAATATGGTCAAGGGTATAACTTTCCTCCATTGAAGTCTTGACTCTCTAAATCCTTTGAAGGACCTAACTCTCCGGAATCGTCGAAGTCTATACGTGAAAGTACGAGAAATTCAAATAAATTCAAAAAGACAATTTAAACTAACTCCAAATGAAATAATTTTATTTTATTTAGCTAGATAATAATTTTCTAAGATTTTAGCAATTTGAATCACCCAATTTGGAGTTGGGATGAAAAAGATATGAATTTTACAAGTTTAAACCTAAATCTGTAAATTAAAAGCATTTCCCGATTTATTTTTCTGAAAGAAATTCTATTTACTGTGCAATGCTGACATCAGTCCTAAGGTTTTAGGATTTAAAAAAATAAACCTGACTGGTGGGCCCCACGTGTCATAGACACGGTCTATATGGACCAAGTCCATGGGGTTTTGGGGGGTTTGATGTGGCACGGGTCTGATGCCACATCAGCAGGATTGGCGACGTGGTGCCCACGTGGCGTGAGGTGGCATCCACGGTGGCGCGCCACGTCGGCAAGGGCGGCGGCGGCGCTCGGCGTCAAGCTTCGCCGGCGCTATCTTGCCATGGCGAACTCCGTAGGGCTCAAGCGACGAGGGGAGATGGGGAACATGTTGCTCACCACGGCGGCGCTTAAGCGCGACGGGAACGGCGGCGGCGAGGGCAACGGCGGCGGTGAGGATCGGCGGTGTGGGGGCGCGGTGCTCCGGTGGGTCTCCAGCGAGGTTGAGGCGTGCACTGGGACGACGAGGAGGTGGCGGTGTCGATGGTACCGGCGGCGGCGGCGAGGCGGCGTCGGCGTCGAATCGGAGAAAAAGGCTCAGCAATGCGCGGCGACAAGGAAACTCAAATTCCCATCGATTGAGAGGGAGAGAGGGAGTGTGAAAGAGGGGGAAGGATTGAGCGAGATGAGGGGCTCCTCGTGCTCCCTTTTATAGAACGAGGGCGTGGCCGGAGGGGAAGATCGTGGGCGCGGCCAATCGTGGTGGCCATGGCAGTTTCTCGGCGAAACCGGCGTGAGGAGAGGGGGTGAAGGGAGGAGTGGGAGCGGTTGAGGGCGCGGGATCGATTGCGTGTGGCCACGTGAGGAGAGTGGCGGGAAAAGGCGGTGTTGACTGAGCTCCATGACGTGGCCATGGCGGCGGGCATGCAAGGAGAAGAAGGGGCGTGGGGAGAAGATGACCAAAGTGCCCACGATGCAGTGGAGGCCGAGTGGTCAAGGTGGGGCCGGAGTGAGAGGGAGAGAGGAGGCGTGGACAGGCCGTCTCGGGCTGAAAAAGGAAGGGAGTGGGCCGGTCCGAACTGAATTCGGCCCAAAAGGTAATTTAGATTTTAAATTGGTTTGCAATTTTAAATAATCCGATTAATTCATTTTGGCTTTAGAAAATAGCAAATAAAATCCAAAAATTCTAGAAAAATTCACAGAAATTCCTAGAGTTATTTTGGACTTAATAAAATTATTTCCAACTTAAAGTTGGCTTTTCATTTGCCAAATAATTATGTTAGCTTTAAAATATTTAGGAAAAAGCTTTTAAAATTCAAGAAAAGTTTAGAAATTAATTTAATTTTTATTTTTCAACTTTAACTCAAATAAAACTTCAAGAACTTTAATAAATTTTATTTTTGACTTTTAGAACTTCAGAAATTCAAATAAAGCAACTAAACTCTTTCAAATTTCAGAAAGTCCAACAAAATAATAAATTTAAATTTAAATTGGTAACAGAACTTTGGGCTTTTAGAGTAGCTCTCTCATTGCTCAACGTCGGCTAGCCGCCAGTGAAGGCCACCTGAAGTGGTGTAATCACTCCCACTAGGTGCGAACACTATTGTGCACGTATCCATGCCCTTAGCTCACTCGCCGGGCAAGATAGCACCAGCCGAAGTCATTGTGAATCGCACGGGTCAAACTCCCCATTGTCGTACACGAACAAGCACTGTAGTGTGATGATTATCATTTAATGGTTGTCTTAGCCATGCTAATTAGTCACTTACATGCGGGCCCCTACACAGAAATCCAATGCGTTAAGTGAAACCCGCAGCAACTAACTTGTGGGCCTAGTCACTTAAGCGCTGTGCGCCATGCACACGCATCTGTGGACTCAGTCCATCAGACTGAGCCACTGACGAGTGGTCCCCTTTGGTCAGAACGGTTTTATAACGGAAATTAATTTGAATAACTTCAAAAATACGTAACTTATCCTCCTCAACTCCAAAATGGATGAAACCAATTCTGATAATTTTCATTTTTAATGAACTTTATTATGAAATTAGTTTCAAATATTTCTCTATAGAAAAAATTATTATTTTGGAGAATGATCCATAAACCTATTATTATTTTTACAATAGAAAAAGGCTGATAACTTTGAAAATGCATAACTTATTCTTGGAAACTCCAAATGAGTTAAATCCAAATGTTTTGGACTTATAAAAATACTCCCTATTTATCTGTATAATCCTTGTATCCCCTACTATTATGCAAATTTTGGCCAAATAATTAAATTACATGAACTTGAACATATTGAAATCTGATTTTCAAATAGCCATAACTCTCACGCACTAACTCAAAATGGAATAACTCTTTCACCTATTTTCACCTAAAATTATGCACTAGCCCCTGTAGAAAAATCATGCATTTTTGAGTAATTTGATTTTTGAGGTATTTCTTGGTGTTTATCAATATCATTATTTCTCTAGATTCCGGAGAAATCGATATTGACTCCTACGCTACTAAGAGTGAACAATTGATCTACCAGCAAGGTAAGCATCATTTGAACTTTATTTTGCATCATATTTGATCCTAGTTTTGTTAAGTTAGTGCAATGATAATTGCTTGCATGCTTATTTTGCTATGTCGCTACTTTTGTGATGTGTAGTTAGCTATATCCTAAATCATGAGGTTATTCTTGAATTATCCCAGTACCACATGCTTAAGTTAGAATGTGTGAAATATATTGTTCGAGTTTGCTTGGCCATGAAAGTCTAGAACTGTAACACCCCAGCTCAACATTGAGCTTGGAATGCTACTAGAATAAAATTAAACAATACTACTAAGACCATTTACCAAAATTCTCAGCAGAATCTGCATTGTATTGTTAACTATTCCGAGGTTTCAGCAATTGAATATAACAATAACAATAATTCAATATCCAAATTCATCCAAGCATGCAAAATAGTCTATTCCAATAAAGCGATAATAAGCATAATCCACATTCGCTAATCTCAATATTACAAATAAACGAAAACATTCAACCAAAATTATGAATGAATCTCAATCGGTTTGCTTATTAATTGAATATGAACTAAAAGATATTCTTCCTTTAGGGTGAATGGTAGTGAGTGCATTCCAATAAATCTACTCCCTCCCATGCATGCCGTTCTTGCCTGTGGTACCTAAAACACAACAAAGCAAGGGTGAGTATAATGACTCAGCAAGTATCTATAAAAGAAAACATTAACCACACAGATATGGCATCAACATGTCCAAAGAAGCATTACGCTAAAAATAACTCCATGCTTATGTAATGCGAACATGCAATGCATGTTTTAATCTTTATCTCTTTTCGCATTTTACCGGTAATGCGAGGTATACAACCGTCGATGTATACCCTTACCTGTACCCTCTGGCACAGGGACCAAGAGCCTATACTCCATGAGTATAGGGACCATTGCCCATCATCTACATGATGGGGACCTCTCCTCAATGCCCACATTCCACGAATGTGGGGACCACAAGCCCGTCATTTGCATGACGGGGACCTCAACTATATTTACTTGGTCACCACGTGACCAAGTCTCAGATATGCTTTCAGTATGCATATAAACTATGATCCTATCTTTCATACATATGAATCATCAAGTACATATCACAACTTCATATCTCTCATAGCATGTAAGGCAATAACAACATACATCGGAAAACATTAGCCAAAACATGCATACCAAATTCCACTCATATTCATCACTCTATCATCCATGTATGACTAATACAAGTAAGGACAAGCATTCACATCAAACAGTCATAATTGTGCTATAAACAGGATACTTGCCTCAACCATGCGGAGACAGTAGACGCGAAGAGGACGCTGCCCCTGGGACCAATCCCCCACCTGAACATAATTATGAACCAAGCTAGGACAACCATACTGGACCCAATACATAATTAATAGCTCAAACGAAAAAACCAAACTCTCAAACGCCTTCCAAACGTCCCACTTCTAACGATCGATCTGTCCCCTCTGTGGTCAGTCCACTTCTAAAAATCATAACTTTCACTACATGGGTCCAAATAAGGTGTTCTAGGACTTTCTGGAAAGGCAATTATATTCCCCAACTAAACCTAGTTGAGGGTCCCTTCTGATTCTGATATCCAAAGCCCCTACCAAGCCAATTTAAAAGGCATCAATTTTCACATCGGGTTCTCTGGACAGAACACTAAAATCACCATAACTTTTGCTACAATTGTCCAAATCCTGCGTTCTTGAGCTTTCTGGAAAGGTATGGAGATTACCTACATTTTTTGTTATATCAAGATCCCCTAATTCCTTCTTTAACTAATGTATTAACCCAGTTTTCTACAAACTGTCAAAATGCTGACAGATTATCAGGACAGCAACACTAGAAAAATCATAACTCGCTAATCGTTAATCGGATTTGGGCGTTCTTGGCGGCCATGGAAAGCTAAGGACACAAACTAAATATTTCTAAGAGATGGGATCCATGGGTTCTGCACCTAAAGACATCAAAACCGTCGTTCAATCTATGGGACAGAAAGGGATCTAAAAAACCGACATTGCTAAACAACTAATTAAACATCTAATCCATGGGGAACGAAGGTTACCTACGATGAGCTGCCAAAGATCACGAACACCCGCTGGTGGTCTCCCCACCTTTCCCTCTTCTCCCCTTCTCTCCTTCTTCCTCTTCCTTTCTCTTCCCTTCTTCCTTGGCCGGCAGCAAGGGGCGACATGGCTTGGCCAAGGAGGATGGCATGGAGGGGGAGGCGGCATCAATGGGGAGGGCATGCTACAGTGCTACAGTATAGTAGCGGTACTGTAGCACGGGATTACTGTAGCAAACCTAGGGTTTCCCCCTCCTCCTTTTGTTGGTGGCTGCTTTCCTCATGGGCCGTGGGCCACTTTGGCTAAATTCCCCCCTTATGGCTGGCCACCATCTCCCACTTCTGGGCCAAATACCCATGGGCCTGAGGCCCCAGCCCAGGTTGTCCAAATTTCGCTGTAAACCCCCTCTTTAACTGCTTAAATAACTATTTTCTATTTAGTCCTTCTCCTAATTTAATTATTCTCTCCCGAATATTCTTTCGAATATTTTCGGGGTATTACATTCTACCCCCCTTAAACAGAATTTGAACCCGAATTCTAATCACACTTAACGCCAAAGAAACATCACAGCTAATAATTTACCACAATACTACGCACTTTCCGTGAACAACTCTGGATACTGCTCGCGCATGCGAGACTCCAATTCCCAAATCGTTTTCCTCTCGGAATTATGGGACCACTGCACCTTGACATAACTGACGTGTTACGCCTTAATACTCGTCCCAACCTTTCACGAGTCACTCAACGGACATGACTCGAAGGTACGGTCTTACTCATGGGTCAGCGGCCCTAACGTAACTTCACACTCTAGATTCTCCGGTACTCCCTTGACACTAGGTCATACAAAACGATTTGTGCCTCACGCCAGGACTCAAGACGGTCCTATTAATACGCTATTTTCCAAACCTCCGCAACTTCCAGAAACAATCAATGTACCTTGGCCCAATCATTCCCTTTGGTACCAAACCACACGACCTGCACAAGACACATAGAACTATTGTTCCTTGTATCACTCGATCTCTTCACTTTAACGATGAGCACCTCTTTTAACTAGGGACGCACAACAGAACTCGTTTTAAACAAATTCTTTTAAAAACAGAACCCAACTGAAAATAAATGATCCTCATCGCAAACACATATTACCAACTCCCCACCAAAAGAGTTAAATCCAAAACCAAACAATTCATCATGGAACTCTTCCACTTTCCAAGTAAACAGTTTGCCAATGAACACTGCATAAGCCAAAGACAAAAATCACTCGCATGCCCCAAAACAACCATTTCCTTTCTTTGTCTTAACCGAAAAGAACCACGCATACCAAGAAGAACCAACTCAATTTATAATTGGCATATGTCATAGAGACAAAGCTCAGATAAAAACCAAGAAAATACTTCATTATCCAAGAATACAACCTTTTCCTCAAACTTTCTTTTAAGAATTCAACTTTCTCTTAAACCCTGAGATTCCAAATCATCCCATAACACACTAATTCATTTCTTTTAATTTGGCAATCTCAAAGCTATGCTCGAATTGAACACAAAATCCACATCTATGTAGAGAGACTCTCCCAATCCACCATAACATACTCTGATCAACTTCTCTACCAAAGGAATTATTTTGACAAATAATTCCCATTACACCTCAATATAGATTTCATCCACAATCACATCACCTCAATCTTTTATGGATAATTGACTTGAAATTCACCACATACACACTCATTTACTGCATCCAAAGGATTTCATCAAAGATCAACACACTATTTAAAATTCGCTTCTGTTCATCCACCTCTACACATAATATTGGGTCTCCAAGGTCCTAGCATAACATGCAAAGCCCCAAATGTAACCTCCAAGTCTCCTACCTTGAATTTCTAGTATAATTGATAGGAAATCCTCAAATTTGTTTCCTAAAATTTCATATAGCTCAACAATAATCTCAGTTATTAATAACAACATTCCTCACTAATCAAATACCGCCTAAAGCGATTCATTTCACCAACCTTAGACCTTCTCTAACCCATATCAATCAAATTCAGCTACACGACCACAATATACCCATTCACCATACTTTAACTGATTGATCAAGATTCAAACGTACTCAATCACTAACATCAATAAATAAATATATTCTTAACCACGCTATCTTTAGATATAGTCTAACTCCCATAGGGTTAATCTCTGAGGCCAAGTCATATTTGACAATAAATTAATAATCCCTACTATCCCATCGTTTAACACAACTATTAGATTTCATTACACTGCTACTCTCATTAGACTATAGCATCATAATTCCTCTGCACAATCTTACCGAGTACCCAATTGCGATACTCTAATAAACTAATCAAGGGTTCCATACTTGCTACTTCTAATGTTCTGTCAAAATGAACACCAAATCTTGGACCACATCTCGCTATAGGTCCAACTAGTTGCAACACCAAAATATGTTAGCTCCGAAGGCAAACATTCTTTTTAAATCAAATTCTCTCCAAAGACTATTCTAATAAATCGTTTTATTACTCAATGCCTCTCCAACAACTTGACACCAAAAGGTTCACAAAAACATCTACTAGACCACCTCTATCTAGTTGCCAAAACACATCCGAAAACACTTTGCAATACAGTTCGGTTAACTCCTTTCTTAGAAGAAGTGGCAAATAGAAATAAATTTCGGCACATCAGAAAACATTACTACTTACAGTAGTTACCCAATCAAGAGAATTAATCAAATAGCACTAATCCCGGAAAACAAAGATGAGATCATAGATGAGGGCACACGTCCCACAAGCAGAGAATATCAAACCTCAAGCGAGCATAAAACATTGCTTTTGGGATTGAAGCTTTCTTTGGCAAAGCGAAAGTTTAGGCAAAAATCGATAAAGCGCAAGTTACAAAACTTGACTTCAATCTCAAATACTTATACTTCACTCTTTCATTTAACAAAGGAAGCGACTTCCGTTGGTTCTGACATCACCATGCCAACTCCAACAAGAAGAGATTTCAAGACCACAACACATAAACCACTTAGGAACTAATAAAACCTCTCAGAGCGTCACTTTGCTCAAAACAATTTCAGCTACCACATTAACACGAGGTGCGAAAGATCGCAAATCTTGAAACTAGAAGCTTTTTCATTTAATCAATATCGGTGTAACGATCCAATCCCTTTATACAAAACATTCAATATCATCTTCATGATCCTTTACTGACAATCACACTAACAATGAGATAATACACTATTAACGAGAATCCTCATAGCCTACTATCCCATCGTAAACCTCTCCCAAGGAGACACAAAGCACAAGGTTGAAACAACCCTCTTTCATCAAAATCATGCTATCAAATAACAATTTCGCAAGGCACACTATCCGAGACCACTTATGCATTCATCCATTCGACCATAAGTTTTGCTCAACACCCACTTCAATTATCATTAACAATTGACAATTGTATTTATCACGTATGCAAATAGAGTCCTACTGCTATTTAAAGTCACATATCCATTTATAACACAGAGTCAACATTCCACTTTATGCTCAGAGTTTAACTACAGATTTATTAACATCATCTCCTTCAATCACCGGGTTTCACAAGGTACTACCTCACATCCATCTAATCTGGTATACATGTTTCAATCTAGCAATTAAGTATAATAATCAAGTAGCCAGTTTATGAAAATTGCCGGATTAATATCCTCTAAGGCAACATCAAACATATCCATAACATAACCATCACTATAGATAGATTAATCCATTGGGACCTACTACACCGAATTATCCAATAAATTTAACAAATCATACAATCTTAATGATCAGACCAAATCATCAAAATCTCACACTTATTAATAACTTCTTTAACTTCAATTGGGTATAGCCATACCCTTAAACACAGTTCATCAAGAGCTACTACAAGACACCATCAAATTAAATGACTTCCCGTCCAAGGATCTTAGTTAAGATCAAATATGCACCACAATACAGACTCAACTTGATAACCCAAATAACAACCATTAATTTCTTTGATTGTAACCTCTCGCTTAACCATGACAAGACGTCGATAAAGGTTTTAACGTTTTCTTTCATAAAAGAGAAGCATCCAACTCCAACACTCAAAATACCCAAAAGAGATACCTTGAGTCAAAGCTTCCACGCATAACAGGACATGCAAAAGGAAACTTTCATTATCCAAATCATCAAGCGAAATAATAGATCAAGTTTTCCAATGGAAAGGACAAGACTCCAATACAAAGGTCAAAACTTGTCAACCAACCAAGTTCACCAGCCGTAAGAATAACTCATCGGTTGGGAAAACAATGATTGCTTTACGAGACAAATTTAGCCAAGGGAAACACACCAACCTTTCTTAAAGAAACCCATCAGCCGCAAAGAAATAATAACCCAAAAGAAATTCACCAATCACTATTGGACAAGGGTTGACCAAATGCCAATTCTAGGAAGAGAACAACTCTTCTAAAGATACTCACTAACAACGCATGTACTATGATATCCGCTGTAGACACTTCACTCTTCCTACACCACAAACGATGGTGTAACCTGGTAAAGCCTAGGGCCACAACCACGACCTCAACCTCTCAACATGGGTTATCCCCACACATAATATTCATATAATCAATTAATGAGCAATAATGCACAATTCATATCAGCAATCAACAATACGATATAGCGGAAACGTAAATGCAATGCTTAGCCCATTCCCATCCTACTGTGCATAGTGTGTCAAAATTAATATTCAAGAACCACGGACATACAGCCCGCTCTGATACCAACTGTAACACCCCAGCTCAACATTGAGCCTGGAATGCTACTAGAATAAAATTAAACAATACTACTAAGACCATTTACCAAAATTCTCAGCAGAATCTCCATTGTATTGTTAACTATTCCGAGGTTTCAGCAATTGAATATAACAATAACAATAATTCAATATCCAAATTCATCCAAGCATGCAAAATAGTCTATTCCAATAAAGCGATAATAAGTATAATCCACATTCGCTAATCTCAATATTACAAATAAACGAAAACATTCAACCAAAGTTATGAATGAATCTCAATCGGTTTGCTTATTAATTGAATATGAACTAAAAGATATTCTTCCTTTAGGGTGAATGGTAGTGAGTGCATTCCAATAAATCTACTCCCTCCCATGCATACCGTTCTTGCCTGTGGTACCAAAAACACAACAAAGCAAGGGTGAGTATAATGACTCAGCAAGTATCTATAAAAGAAAACATTAACCACACAGATATGGCATCAACATGTCCAAAGAAGCATTACGCTAAAAATAACTCCATGCTTATGTAATGCGAACATGCAATGCATCTTTTAATCTTTATCTCTTTTCGCATTTTACCGGTGCGAGGTATACAATCGTCGATGTATACCCTTGCCTGTACCCTCTGGCACAGGGACCAAGAGCCTATACTCCATGAGTATAGGGACCATTGCCCATCATCTACATGATGGGGGCCTCTCCTCAATGCCCACATTCCACGAATGTGGGGACAACAAGCCCGTCATTTGCATGACGGGGACCTCAACTATATTTACTTGGTCACCACGTGACCAAGTCTCAGATATGCTTTCAGTATGCATATAAACTATGATCCTATCTTTCATACATGTGAATCATCAAGTACATATCACAACTTCAGATCTCTCATAGCATGTAAGGCAATAACAACATACATCGGAAAACTTTAGCCAAAACATGCATACCAAATTCCACTCATATTCATCACCCTATCATCCATGTATGACTAATACAAGTAAAGACAAGCATTCACATCAAACAGTCATAATTGTGCTATAAACAGGATACTTGCCTCAAGTGCGGAGGCGGTGAAGCCTTGAAGAGGACGCTGCCCCCTGGGACCAATACCCCACCTGAACATAATTATGAACCAAGCTAAGACAACCATACTGGACCCAAGACATAATTAATAGCTCAAACGAAAAAACCAAACTCTCAAACGCCTTCCAAACGTCCCACTTCTAACAATCGATCTGTCCCCTCTGTGGTCAGTGCACTTCTAAAAATCATAAATTTCACTACATGGGTCCAAATAAGGTGTTCTAGGACTTTCTGGAAAGGTAATTAGATTCCCCAACTAAACCTAGTTGAGGGTCCCTTCTGATTCTGACATCCAAAGCCCCTACCAAGCCAATTTAAAAGGCATCAATTTTCACGTCGGGTTCTCTGGACAGAACACTAAAATCACCATAACTTTTGCTACGAGTGTCCCAATCCTGCGTTCTTTAGCTTTCTGGAAAGGTATGGAGCTTACCTACATTTTTCGTTATATCAAGATCCCCTAATTCCTTATTTAACTAATGGCTTAACCCTGTTTTCTACAAACTGTCAAAATGCTGACAGATTATCAGGACAGCAACACTAGAAAAATCATAACTCGCTAATCGTTAATCAGATTTGGGCGTTCTTGGCGGCCTCGGAAAGCTAAGGACACAAAATAAATATCTCTAAGAGATGGGATCCGCGGATTCTGCCCCTAAAGACATCAAAACCGTCGTTCAATCTATGGGACAGAAAGGGATCTAAGCAACCGACATTGCTAAACAACTAATTAAACATCTAATCCATGGGGAACGAAGGTTACCAACGACGAGCTGCCGAGATCACGAAGACCCGCTGGTGGTCTCCCTGCCTTTCCCTCTTCTCCCCTTCTCTCCTTCTTCCTCTTCCTTTCTCTTCCCTTCTTCCTTGGCCGGCAGCAAGGGGCGACATGGCTTGGCCAAGGAGGATGGCATGGAGGGGGAGGCGGCATCAATGGGGAGGGCGTGCTACAGTGCTACAGTATAGTAGCGACACTGTAGCACGGGATTACTGTAGCAACCCTAGGGTTTCCCCCTCCTCCTTTTGTTGGTGGCTGCTTTCCTCATGGGCCGTGGGCCACTTTGGCTAAATTCCCCCCTTATGGCTGGCCACCACCTCCCACTTTTGGGCCAAATACCCATGGGCCTGAGGCCCCGGCCCATGTTGTCCAAATTTCGCTGTAAACCCCCTCTTTAACTGCTTAAATAACTATTTTCTATGTAGTCCTTCTCCTAATTTAATTATTCTCTCCCGAATATTCTTTCGAATATTTTCAGGGTATTACAAGAACGGTAGTTTGGTTGTTAGGATTAAACCGACAATTTTGGGAAACAAACACTTTCTTATATTCTTTTTATTCCAGATCTTCGTATCTGTTTTGTGAATTAAATTTTTGTCATTTAAATGAGTTTTGGGGTTCGGACAAGTGTTGGCTAGTGATAGTGCCTTCGTGCACGAGTTTTGGGTATGTGGATGTCTTGTCCAGACCATTAAGGACCGAACTTTGGTAACGTCGTTGATTCAAGTACATTCGTGCTACCACACGCGGGATATGGGTACTGTACGGTTAAGTAGGGGGAAGGTTTTATTATGTTAAGTCTCATGGTGGTGTAAGGACATAGAGACCATGAAATCCTATGTTCCTTAGGAGCCGATGTAATTTTCTATAGTGCGCACAAGACGCACCATTTTTCTTTATGTACATTGCATCGGTATTTCCAATACAACTTGTGAGGCCCCTAGCCTGTGCTATTAGACGGTTGTACTAGGTAAGGAACCATCTCACATGGGGGACTTAGCTCAATAGAGTTTTATTGCTGAAAATGACCGTATCTCGATTCTCCCCGGCCGACACACCAAAGGAAGTGTGTTAATTCCGGTGGCTTACGGGCTAATCGAGTCATGTGGGTAAAGTAGTTAACCTCTGTAGAGATAAATCTATTCGAATAGCCGTGTCCACGGTTTTGGACAATCGCTTGAGTTTGGGAGTTACTATTGTTAAACTTTGTATTTAAATTGTGGGTACTTTTCATTCGGCATGAATGGGTTGTTCACGCATTTTGTTGTATCAAGGTGGGCAGCCACTTTGCTGTTTGTTTGATTCATTTGTTATTCAATTTATTACTTATTCATATGCTTTACTTCTACTTCAAATCTATTTTCAAATTGGCAAATGAAAACTAGTATGTGTAGGTTGTGAAATTGTTGCGTCTTTTCGCAAAACTAAGCCAATATGAACCATCCTTTGGAACAACCTGTAACGTCCCGTTTTTCTGGAATTTTGAAAAGCCTGTAAAAATAATAACCATTCGCTTTTGTTGAGAGTTCAAAGCTTAACTTGAAGATTTCAGAAATTTGGAGGTTTAACTTGAACTAACCAAACTTCAAATTAATCCCTTCTCGGTTGAAATTTGGAGTTATTCTTTGTTCTTTGGCTTTTAGCCTCTTTTCTCTACTGGCCTTGTTTGTCCTCTAGGCTAGTCTCTCCTCCCTTTTTGGAGACATCCTCTCTTGGGTCCTTCCTTTCGCCCAGACCTCCTCCCAGCCGGACCTCTTTATAGGTTCAACCCCTTCTGTTCTCTAGACCTCTCTTTGTAATCTTCTGTTTGGACTTTCCTTTGTTGGCTTGAATCTCTTTGTGCTTAGACCTCCCTTGGGTCTAAGCTTTCATCTTCATTTGGATCTTCCTTGGTCTAAACCTCTTTCTTTGTTTGGACCTCCCCGTGGACCTCTCTTAGCGTTCTCTTGTAACCTCTGAGGTCATTTGGGCGTCCCAGAGTTCCTTTGGGACCTCCCCTTGCCTATTTGGATCTCCCCTGTGTTCATCTGAGACCTCCCCTTGTTGAGATCGGCCGTTAGGACCTCCTCTCTGGAGATCTTAGCGCTCAGACCTCCCCTTGTTGAGATCTCGCCGTTAGGACCTCCTCTCTGGAGATCTTAGCCGCTCAGACCTCTCCTTGTTGAGATCGATTGTTAGGACCTCCTCTCTGGAGATCTTAGCGCTCAGACCTCCCCTTGTTGAGATCTGGCGTTAGGACCTCCTCTCTGGAGATCTTAGCCGCTCAGACCTCCCCTTGTTGAGATCTGGCCGTTAGGACCTCCTCTCTGGAGATCTTAGCCGCTCAGACCTCCCCCTTGTTGAGATCTGGCCGTTAGGACCTCCTCTCTGGAGATCTTAGCCGCTCAGACCTCCCCCTTGTTGAGATCTGGCCGTTAGGACCTCCTCTCTGGAGATCTTAGCCGCTCAGACCTCCCCTTGTTGAGATCTGGCCGTTAGGACCTCCTCTCTGGAGATCTTAGCCGCTCAGACCTCCCCTTGTTGAGATCTGGCCGTTAGGACCTCCTCTCTGGAGATTTTAGCCGCCAGACCTCCCCTTGTTGAGATCTGGCCATTCGACCTCCTCTCTGGAGATCTTAGCGCCTGAGACCTCCCCTTGTTGAGATCTGGCCGTTAGGACCTCCTCTCTGGAGATCTTAGCCGCTCAGACCTCCCCTTGTTGAGATCTGGCCGTTAGGACCTCCTCTCTGGAGATCTTAGCCGCTCGAGACCTCCCCTTGTTGAGATCTGGCCGTTAGGACCTCCTCTCTGGAGATCTTAGCGCTCAGACCTCCCCTTGTTGAGATCTCGCCGTTAGGACCTCCTCTCTGGAGATCTTAGCCGTCCGAGGTCCTCCTTCGTTGGATCCAAGGTCCAGACCTCCTCGAGCCCAAGACCTCCTTAGCGCTTGGACCCTCTTTGACTCTCTTTGTATCGCTTAAGGCTTTGCCTTTCTCACCTAAGGGCCGTCCGATCTAAATCGAGCGGCCTAGCCTTCTTTGATCTGTTCGCTCGGTTCGAACGGCCCCTCGTGTCGCGCCATCCGATCTGGATCTGACGGCTCAACTGCGAAGTGACGTTTGGTTGGTCCAAACGTTCCTTTCCTTTCTGGACCGCCCAATTCTGATCGAACGGCTCTACTTTGCTGCGCGTTTTCCTTGATCCCAGGACCTCCCCCTGGCTGTTTTGCAAGGACCACCTCCTCGATCCTTGCTGGTCTTTTGTAAAGACCACCCTCCTAATCTTGAATATACTTGACCGTCAGGACCTCCCCGCACCCTTTGATCTAGACCGTTGAGGTCCTCCCGTTTTGAGATCTTGGCCGTTCAGGCTCTTCTTTTAAGATCTTGAGCGCCAGGACCTCCCTTTGCCTTTTGATCTTGACCATTCAGGTCCTCTCTTTTTGATATCTTGGCCGTCGGATTTTCCCTTTTGGGAGATTTTGACCGTCAGGACCTCCCTGCTCGGGGCCTCCTCGGCGCCTTACCCCCCTTGCGCTTGGGACCTCTTTTGAGGTCTGGTTCTCTCGTGATTTAAACCTCCTTGGGGTCTAGATCTTTTTGAGTTGGATCTCCCTTGAAGTCCGGCTATCTTTTGTCTTTTGGACCTCGTATCCTTAGGACCTCTTTGTGTTTTGACCTTTGTGGTCTAGACCTCCCTGTTGTGTTTGGACCTCCTCGGGTTCGAGACCTCCTGTTGTGTTTGGACCTCCTCGAGTTCGAGACCTCCTGTTGTGTTTGGACCTCCTCTGGGTTCGAGACCTCCTGTTGTGTTTAGACCTCCTTAGGTTCGAGACCTCCTTGTTGTGTTTGGACCTCCTTTGGGTTTAGACCTCCCCTTTGTGTTTAGACCTTTGCGCTCTAGACCTCCCTTTTGGTCCTAGGACCTCCTCGCAGGACCTCCTTCTTAGACCTCCTATTTGGACCGTGGACCATGTCCTTTGGTGAGTCTGCAAGACCTTTTGATCGCCCTTTTGGCGGTCTTAGTGCATTAATGTGGGTGAGTCACATTAAATCTTGCCACCTACCTTTTGTACTCTTTTTCTACTTTGTGTCACATCCCTTGCTTTCTTTATTTCTTTTAGTACCTTGTGGCGGTGTGCCCTTGTCCTAAAACCTTGAACACAGGTCGCTTCTTTGGGTTGGTGCTCTGTTCCCTTGCTCTTTAAATAGAGCACCGGAGGGCACCATTGCCTCCCCTGCTCCTCATTTCAACTCCTCGGTTTCTTCCTCGACTGGTGGATCTCCTCCTCCTCCTGTGGATCTCCTCTTCTCTCTTGGTTTTGAGTAAGTTCTTTTGGTTTTCTTGGAAATTATTTGCTTATTTGGTTTCTTTTGCTGACGTGTAGATCTCGGGTGATCGTTGAGAAACTTCGTGAATCAAGCTCCTTCACCAAGCTTTTCTTTCTTCAACAGAGGCAAGTCGTGGCCCTTGATCATCTTGATCCCACTTTGCAAAGCTATTTTGATTCATTAAACTTGCATGGCTATCTTTATAAAGCATGTTTTGGGCGTAGCTATCCTCCTACTTGACATTATGCCTCCTTGATATACTTGAACCGAACATGTTGACATGAACTCTTTGGACACCTTAGGATGGATATTTTGGTTGGTATTCCTTGTTATTGCCAACTTTGGGACCGTATGTTGTATGCTTAGCCTTGCTTTAGAAACCGTGGGTGCGTGAATCATGCCTCATCAATTAATAATCTTGACTAATTGAAATATGGAACACGTGGTTGGTGCCATTGTTAAGCAACTATGGCGGGATGCCTAAGTTGTGTTGATTGTGGTGCGAGATCACATTAATAATTGTTGTGCAGGTGGGTGGTCTTTTGGCGGGGTTAATTACAAATTGTTTTGCTCGAGCAAGAAGGTCGGGAGTGAGTAGTGGATGCTTCATTTTGGGGTTGTGGATGTCTTGCTGAGCACAAATAAGGACTTTACTTTGTGTTCATTGATCGGGCCAATCGGTGCAACCACAAGATCATTTTATGGGAATGATCAGGGCTGAATAATTAGCAATGGATTGGCTTGGGGCTCTTTGGGTTGGCGTGTGATTCGTTGGCGCAAGAGGGCACCCCATAACCTGCGGACTTCTAGACCAAAGGGGATTAGCGAAACCTTAGCGGGCGACTCTGAGTCAATTCAAAGCTTTGTAAAAAGCCTTGTCGCTCTCAGACTGCTCACCTTGAGTGAGCAAGGGTGGCCGGAACCCGATCATTTGGAGAGATCGTGGATTGTGGGTAAGTTGTACACCTCTGCAGAGTGTAAAATCTATTGAATAGCCAAGTCCTTGGTTATGGACATGCTCGATGAAATGGTGCAAGGGGTAGCTTTGTGAACTTGTGCTCCTGGACACTTGGGTGAGAGGTCATGGCTTTGCCTTGAAGAGACCTTGGCCGGCTCGGAGGGGTCATGGTGGCTCACTAGTTGGTCGAGGGCTGGTTGGGGAACTCTGGAGTGGGTGCTCGGGGTGGTCGTGGGAGAGGTCTGGTCATGGGTATGACCGGACCTCCCACTGTTAACTTGGGTAGTCTGGAGTGGGTGCTCGGGGTGTCTTTGGGTGTGGCGGGTGCTCACGGCCCTTTGAAATCAAATGTATTTATGTACTAATGTTTTAACTTGAGCTTTTCAATCTACTTATTACTTATTGTCAAACTTTGCTTTATGCAACTAACCTTCTGACTCTCTTTTGGCAAGCCTTGCATAATTATCTAATGCATACATTCCTCACGGCTTCTTGAGTACATTCAATGTACTCATGGCTTTTGCCCTCTGTTCATATCGGCGGTTGTAGGAGGTTCGAGGAGCTCAAAGCTCGATGAAGAAGAGGTCTTTGGAGACCTTGTGACCTAGGGGCGTCCTCCACTCGATAGCGATTGGGTGATCGGTTGGACCTATCGTTGAAGCTTTGCTTTCATTTGTTCTTGTTATTACTGTTGTAGCCCTAGAGGCATCTCTGTAGAAGCTTGGCGGTTTGGTCCTTAATATATTTATATATATTGTTTTGTCTCTTGCTCCTCTTAGCTTGTGTATGGATTTGATTACACTTGTCTTTGGATCTGTGCGAGCTAGCCAACTCATTCTGGGACTAGCTCGGTGCAGGCGGGACCTCCAGGAGGTCCCACGGGACTTAGCTTTGGGAGGTCTGTCGGACCTCTGTGATATACTAAGAGGTGCTACCAGGCGGTGGTTGGCCAAGACCTCCAGAGGTCTGAAGACCTCTGGGAGGTCTGGTGGACCTCGCTGGTGGTTGGCCACGACCTCCAGGAGGTCTTGCAGACCTCCTGGGAGGTCCTGGTAGACCTCCCTCGGGAAGTACCGCAAAAAAAAAGGGGTCCTCCCGGACCTTTGCTGTATATCACAGGGTGGTTCGTCACAGGTGGTATCAGAGCTCCATATCGACTGTTGGATGTAACCTTAGTTAGCATGGTCGTTTTAGTTTGTTTCAAAACTATTTTCTAAATCAAACCAACTTAAAAGCTGGCTTAGTGGTTCTCCTCTTGTCTTGTTCTACTCTAGTCTCATCTTGCTTCAGTCTTTTCTCGTCTTACTCTATTCTTTCTTATCTCCTGCTCAGATTCTCGAATCTTATCCTTTCTGGAACTCTAATTTGAATTTAATTTGACCTCCTTACCTCGAGAACCGCTATAGGACCGAACCCTCGTGTCCTAGTCTTTGCCTTAAAGCGGTTGGTGTAGGTGAGTAGCTCTGGTTTCTCAAGAGTTGCGTTGCGAGAATAACCTAGGTGTTGGATGCCAAGCTTGGTAGCTTGAAAGAAGCCTTTTGAATTGATCTTGAGAATTGGAGATTTTGGGGATTCTTTGCTAAGATGAAGGTTTTAAATGGATCCTAGGAGATGTAGGATTGTGAGTTCTTGATGGGATTATTGAAAGATTTTAGACTTTCATCGATTCTAGAGTGAATTGTAACATTTGGTTGGAAGCTTGATCGAGTATGGACTTTGTGTCCGAGGTTTACCCTTGATGGCGATATAATTATAACTTTTCTTTGGATAATTGGTGAAAATGATTGGTGGATCAATCAAAGATTGTGTATTAAAGGAAGACTTTAGGGAAAAACTACCTAATTGTTGGATTTTGGTGAATCGAGGAGGTGATTCTAGGTCTCTTAATCTGAAAGTGATGGTTGGATTGAGAATCCTTTTGATATGGAACAAAGGAGCATGCAATTAAAGTCTTGCAATTGTGGATTTGCTTAAGCCGACCTAGGTAGAAATCAAGAATCTTGTTGATTTACCAATGTTAGGGAGATTAATCGTTTGGCTGGTTGTTCTAAATGGATGTCTTTAAGATAAGTCATTTGGTGGACCTCCTTAATCATAGGTTTAGGACCTAGCCAAGTTAGGAAGGCCGTTTCCTGGCTCTTGGCTAGCACCCAACCCTTGGTGGTGGCAAGTAACTCTGAGAAAAGAGCTTTTGGGGAAGTGGCGGCGTTGTCCTTGCTCTCCAAGGACATCCCGCTGGACCTCTTGTTGTTAGGAGTTTGTTCCATCAACCCAAACCCCTTTAGCTGTTGTTGCTGGTTTTCTTCTGTTTAGTGGTCCCCTGAGTTTTGTTTCGTTAGTTCGTGCAATAAGAGCTCTAGTAGGAGATCCTATTGTGCCTTTCTGCCTCTTTTGGCCCCTTGGCCTCTTGTTTCCTCGGGTTTAACCTACCTTTCCCCGACTAGGATACTCCATCTGGCTCCCTCGTTCTTTCTCACCTAAGTGTTTTTCCCTCTCTTCCTTGGTGCTCCTCCTTCTTATCCCTTAAACCTGGCAGGTTTGTTCCAAGATGGACCCGACTAGATCCTTAGCAAGCCTTAGTGAATCAGAAGGCCCCAATGCCGGTATCGACCCTACTGCACCTCCTCCTCCGGCTGCCCCTGCAGATCCAAACTTGAATCAGTTTTTGGCAGCTCAGACTCAGTTGATGAGCACGGTGATGCGAGAATATGAATCAAATGATGGCTCAAAAAATCAAGGCTGCAGCAGACCCTAGTTAGCTTGGTGGATCGTGAGAACCAAACCATTGTCGCCCTCACGACAATGGTGAACGAAACTTCATGATATCTGACTCTACCACCACCACCCCGACCATTTCAGCTCTGGAAGCCGGGACCGAAGGGCCAAGTTCCAAAAGTTCACCGAAGCGTTCAACTCGAAGCTCCTTGTGGTCGGCGGGACCTCGGGCTCAAGAGAAAGAGGATAAATCAAGATCAAGAAGTCGCAAGTAGCCACAAGACTTGTGAGAAGCGACCTCGGCTCAAGAAAACTCCAACGGTTTGATGTCAAAGCCCTCAAAATTAGCTTTTTACCCAGCGATGCGAAGCCTCGAGACAATCTTGATGATCGGACTTTGCGAATAAGACCTCGAGGCGAAGTTCGGTGTTTTCGTTGTCAAGAAGTGGGCCATTTGCGGCCAATGCACCAAAAGTGGTTCAACGCTCTATCTTGAAGCGACCTTCGAAGCCACTCTAATTGCTACAATAATCCCGGCGCAGTAGAAGAAGCAAAGGTTTTGTCTCGGTTGTGTGCCCTCGGGAGCTTGGATTTGCGGGCCGCAAGAAATCGATGTCTGACATTCTGGGTTTATCACTCCCCACTCATCCTTGAAAGCCAATCACAAAAAGTCCTTGTGCCTCGGATGTTACTGTTTTTATTGCTTGGGAGAAAGGACACTTCCCGACAAATGCCCCGAAGAAAGCTTCATCAACAGAACCTCTGCAGATCTTTAGGACAAGTGTGTCACAACCTACTATTCATCAAGGACTTCCTCAGCGAGCTAGGATTTCTGCGAGACGTCAGCACCTAAGACCTCCTATCATTCTCGGAACCTCGGTGGCGGCACCTCCTTCCACTATTCCTCGGGGTGATCATACCATGGAAAACAATGACACCAACAAACAACCCAAAAGCGCCAAATGCGCCTAAGGAATCCGGTGTTTGAATGCCGGCGGTGGGGTCATTTCGCTGCCGATGCCCTCGTCCCCGAAGAAGGTAGCTCCTCCCGAGCTTCAAGTCAAGTCCTCGAGACCTCGGTGAACCTTGCAACGGTTCCTTTTGAATTTGGGAGTTCCTCCCTTTCCTTGTTTTGCTCCGTGTTATTCTTTGGCCCAGTGCTTGTTCTCTGGACCACCACCCCTTTGTTTGACTCTAGGGGCTCAAACCTCCTTTGTTGGTTCGAATCTCTTGGGTCCATCTAAACCTCCTCATGCTTGTTTGGACCTCTTGCTGCTACTTTGAGCCTCCCTGCGTTCAATTGGTCTCCCCTAAGATCAATTGAACCCCCCCTGAATCCTTTGCATCTCCCTTAAACTGGGATCTCTCCCTCTCTTTTAACCAGACCACCTCTGCGGGTTTGAATCTCTCTAATGTTTAGACCTCCCTCTTGGTTTGAACTTACCCTTGGTTCTAACCTCTTGTCTTTTGGGTCACAACCACCCCTTGGCTCTCAGCTCGAGTTTGTGTTTCAAACCCTTTTTGTTTTCCGAGAGCCCTGTTTGGCTCAATTTGTCCCTTCCTTGGACCTCCCCGTGTTCTCGTGGACCTCATACATCCTTGTGAACCTTGTTTTGAATCCTAAACTCGTCAGGATTCCCGTAGGATTCGGACCTTCTCTCGCGTGGGCGTTTTTGCTCGACCCAGCTCCTGGTGAGTCCCTGGTTAGCGCAGTAATAGGTTGGTTTGCCCCACTCAAAAGAGAGTTTCTGGAAGAGTGGGTGAAACCCTGTTCCCTAACCCATTCTCTAGTCAGCCCGAATCTCGGGGTCGAGATTCCCTTTAAGGGGAGTAGGTTTGTAACGTCCCGTTTTTTTGGAATTTTGAAAAGCTTGTAAAAATAATAACCATTCGCTTTTGTTGAGAGTTCAAAGCTTAACTTGAAGATTTCAGAAATTTGGAGGTTTAACTTGAACTAACCAAACTTCAAATTAATCCCTTTCGGTTGGTTTGGAGTTATTCTTTGTTCTTTGGCTTTTAGCCTCTTTTCTCTCTTGGCCTTGTTTGTCCTCGAGGCTAGTCTCTCCTCCTTTTTGGAGACATCCTCTCTTGGGTCCTTCCTTTCGCCTGAGACCTCCTCCCAGTAGGACCTCTTTATAGGTTCAACCCCTTACATTCTCTAGACCTCTCTTTGTAATCTTCTGTTTGGACTTTCCTTTGTTGGCTTGAATCTCTTTGTGCTTAGACCTCCCTTGGGTCTAAGCTTTCATCTTTGATTGGATCTTCCTTGGTCTAAACCTCTTTCTTTGTTTGGACCTCCCAGTGGACCTCTCTTAGCGTTCTCTTGTAACCTCTGAGGTCATTTGGGCGCCCCAGAGTTCCTTTGGGACCTCCCTTGCCTATTTGGATCTCCCTGTGTTCATCTGAGACCTCCCCTTGTTGAGATCGTGGTTAGGACCTCCTCTCTGGAGATCTTAGCCGCTCAGACCTCTCCCTTGTTGAGATCTGGCCGTTAGGATCTCTCTCTGGAGATCTTAGCCGTTCAGACCTCCCCTTGTTCAGATCTGGCCGTTAGGACCTCCTCTCTGGAGATCTTAGCCGCTCAGACCTCCCCTTGTTGAGATCTGGCGTTAGGACCTCCTCTCTGGAGATCTTAGCCGCTCGAGACCTCCCCTTGTTGAGATCTGGCCGTTAGGACCTCCTCTCTGGAGATCTTAAGCGCTCAGACCTCCCCTTGTTGAGATCTGGCCGTTAGGACCTCCTCTCTGGAGATCTTAGCCGCTCAGACCTCCCCTTGTTGAGATCTGGCCGTTAGGACCTCCTCTCTGGAGATCTTAGCCGCTCAGACCTCCCCTTGTTGAGATCTGGCCGTTAGGACCTCCTCTCTGGAGATCTTAGCCGCTCAGACCTCCCCTTGTTGAGATCTGGCCGTTAGGACCTCCTCTCTGGAGATCTTAGCCGCTCAGACCTCCCCTTGTTGAGATCTGGCCGTTAGGACCTCCTCTTTGGAGATCTTAGCCGCTCAGACCTCCCCCTTGTTGAGATCTGGCCGTTAGGACCTCCTCTCTGGAGATCTTAACCGCTCAGACCTCCCCCTTGTTGAGATCTGGCCGTTAGGACCTCCTCTCTGGAGATCTTAGCCGTCCAGGTCCTCCCTTCGTTGGATCCAAAGGTCCAGACCTCCTTAGCGCTTGGACCCTCTTTGACTCTTGTGGCTGTATCGCTTAAGGCTTTGCCTTTCTCACCTAAGGGCCGTCCGATCTAAATCAGACGGCCTAGCCTTCTTTTGATCATTAGCTCGGTTGAACGGCCCCTCGTGTCGCGCCATCCGATCTGGATCTGACAGCTCAACTGCGAAGTGACGTTTGGATGGTCCAAACGTTCCTTTCCTTTCTGGACCGCCCAATTCTGATCGAACGGCTCTACTTTGCTGCGCGTTTTCCTTGATCCCGTGACCTCCCTGGCTGTTTTGCAAGGACCACCTCCTCGATCCTTGCTGGTCTTTTGTAAAGACCACCCTCCTAATCTTGAATATCCTTGACCGTCAGGACCTCCCCGCACCCTTTGATCTAGACCGCTGAGGTCCTCCCGTTTTGAGATCTTGGCCGTTCAGGCTCTTCTTTTAAGATCTTGGCGCCAGACCTCCTTTGCCTTTTGATCTTGACCATTGGTCCTCTCCTTTTGATATCTTGGCGTCGGATTTTCCCTTTTGGGAGATTTTGACCGTCGGGACCTCCTGCTCGGGGCCTCCTCGGCGCCTTACCCCCCCTTGCGCTTGGGACCTCTTTTGAGGTCTGGTTCTCTCGTGATTTAAACCTCCTTGGGGTCTAGATCTGTTTGAGGTTGGATCTCCCTTGAAGTCCAGCTATCTTTTGTCTTTTGGACCTCGTATCCTTAGGACCTCTTTGTGTTTTGACCTTTGTGGTCTAGACCTCCCTGTTGTGTTTGGACCTCCTCAGGTTCAGACCTCCTTGTTGTGTTTGGACCTCCTCGAGGTTCGAGACCTCCTGTTGTGTTTGGACCTCCTCTAGGTTCGAGACCTCCTGTTGTGTTTGGACCTCCTTAGGTTCGAGACCTCCTTGTTGTGTTTGGACCTCCTTTAGGTTTAGACCTCCCTTTTGTGTTTAGACCTTTGCGGTCTAGACCTCCCTTTGGTCCTAGGACCTCCTCATGAGACCTCCTTCTTAGACCTCCTCCTTGGACCTCCTATTTGGACCGTGGACCATGTCCTTTGGTGGTCTGCGCACCTTTGATCGCCCTTTGGCGGTCTTAGTGCATTAATGTGGGTGAGTCACATTAAATCTCGCCACCTACCTTTGTACTCTTTTTCTACTTTGTGTCACATCCCTTGCTTTCTTTATTTCTTTTCGTACCTTGTGGCGGTGTGCCCTTGTCCTAAAACCTTGAACACAGTCGCTTCTTTGGGTTGGTGCTCTGTTCCCCTTGCTCTTTAAATAGAGCACCGGAGGGCACCATTGCCTCCCCTGCTCCTCATTTCAACTCCTCGGTTTCTTCACGACTGGTGGATCTCCTCCTCCTCCTGTGGATCTCCTCTTCTCTCTTGGTTTTGAGTAAGTTCTTTTGGTTTTCTTGGAAATTATTTGCTTATTTGGTTTCTTTTTTGACGTGTAGATCTCGGGTGATCGTTGAGAACTTCGTGAATCAAGCTCCTTTCACCAAGCTTTTCTTTCTTCAACAGAGGCAAGTCGTGGCCCTTGATCATCTTGATCCCACTTTGCAAAGCTATTTTGATTCATTAAACTTGCATGGCTATCTTTATAAAGCATGTTTTGGGCAGTAGCTATCCTCCTACTTGACATTATGCCTCCTTGATATACTTGAACTGAACATGTTGACATGAACTCTTTGGACACCTTAGGATGGATATTTTGGTTGGTATTCCTTGTTATTGCCAACTTTGGGACCGTATGTTGTATGCTTAGCCTTGCTTTAGAAACCGTGGGTCTGTGAATCATGCCTCATCAATTAATAATCTTGACTAATTGAAATATGGAACCTGTGGTTGGTGCCATTGTTAAGCAACTATGGCAGGATGCCTAAGTTGTGTTGATTGTGGTGAGAGATCACATTAATAATTGTTGTGCTAGGACTGGGTGGTCTTTTGGCAGGGTTAATTACAAATTGTTTTGCTCGAGCAAGAAGGTCGGGAGTGAGTAGTGGATGCTTCATTTTGGGGTTGTGGATGTCTTGCCTGAGCACAAATAAGGACTTTACTTTGTGTCTATTGATCTGGGCCAATCAGTGCAACCACAAGATCAATTTATGGGAATGATCTGGGCTGAATAATTAGCAATGGATTGGCTTGGGGCTGCTGGGTTGAGCGTGTGATTCGTTGGCGCAAGAGGGGGCACCCCATAACCCTGCGGACTTCTAGACCAAAGGGGATTAGCGAAACCTTAGCGGGCGACTCTGAAGTCAATTCAAAGCTTTGTAAAGCCTTGTCGCTCTCCGATCGCTCACCTTCTAAGTGAGCAAGGGTGGCCGAACCCGCCTCATTGGAGAGATCGTGGATTGTGGGTAAAGTTGTACACCTCTGCAGAGTGTAAAATCTATTGAATAGCCAAGTCCTTGGTTATGGACATGCTCGATGAAATGGTGCAAGGGTAGCTTTGTGAACTTGTGCTCCTGGACACTTGGGTGAGAGGTCATGGCTTTGCCTTGAAGAGACCTTGGCGGCTCAGAGGGTCATGGTGGCTCACTAGTTGGTCCAGGGGCTGGTTGGGGAACTCTGGAGTGGGTGCTCGGGGTGGTCGTGGGAGAGGTCTGGTCATGGGTATGACCGGACCTCCACGGTTTGTTTGGGTAGTCTGGAGTGGGTGCTCCAGGTGTCTTTGGGTGTGGCGGGTGCTCACGGCCCTTTTGAAATCAAATGTATTTATGTACTAATGTTTTAACTTGAGCTTTTCAATCTACTTATTACTTATTGTCAAACACCGCTTTATGCAACTAACCTTCTACTCTCTTTTGGCAAGCCTTGCATAATTATCTAATGCATACATTCCTCACGGCTTCTTGAGTACATTCAATGTACTCATGGCTTTTGCCCTCTGTTCATATCGGCATTGCAGGAGGTTCGAGGAGCTCAAAGCTCGATGAAGAAGAGGTCTTTGGAGACCTTGTGACCTAGGGGACGTCCTCCACTCGATAGCGATGGGGTGATCGGTTGGACCTATCGTTGAAGCTTTGCTTTCCATTTGTTCTTGTTATTCTGTTGTAGCCCTAGAGGCATCTCTGTAAGAAGCTTGGCGGTTTGGTCCTTAATATATTTATATATATTGTTTTGTCTCTTGCTCCTCTTAGCTTGTGTATGGATTTGATTACACTTGTCTTTGGATCTGCTTGAGCTAGCCAACTGCTTCTGGGACTAGCTCGGTGCACAGGGGCAGGACCTCCAGGAGGTCCTACGGGACTTAGCCTGGGAGGTCCTGTCGGACCTCTCTGTGATATACTAAGAGGTGCTACCAACTGGTGGTTGGCCAAGACCTCCAGGAGGTCCTGAAGACCTCCTGGGAGGTCCTCGTGGACCTCGCTGGTGGTTGGCCACGACCTCCGGGAGGTCTTGCAGACCTCTGGGAGGTCCTGGTAGACCTCCCTCGGGAAGTACCGCAAAAAAAAGGGGTCCTCCCGGACCTTTGCTGTATATCACAGGGTGGTTCGTCACACAACCTCTATGCATAACTAATTTTTATTTGTGTAAGACTTGCGAGTACAACTTTGTACTCAATCCGGCTGCTGCAATTTCATGTGAGGAAGACTATGAGCACATTGAGCTCGTTGGCGCCGATTTAGGCGATGCTAACGAGTAGTGCTATTATTTAACTCCCAGTCGGTTGCCGATGGGTGTTGGGCATACCATGCTGGACTTTTGGTTTATTTACATTGCTTCTGCTGTTAATTTATGATCACTTTTGAATTTGGCCGACCGAGCCATTTGTAATAGTTGTAGATTTGAACTATTATGTTGTCTGTCTTTTGAACTATGAATGTATGATTGTTGTATGGATGTGATCAATGCTATATATGAGTTTGGGGCATGTTGGTTACTGATCTTGGGAGCCAACATGATCTCATGCTCGCTGTTCATGGATTCCCATTTAACTCACTAAGTGTAGTGCTTGGACGATTGGAGAACCGAATATCATGTAGCACTCGCAGAGGTGCAGCGCGCATGATCGTCGGGGCTCTACTCTTCGGTCAAGACTCTCGCTTAGATGGAGTTAAGTTGGAATCCATTCTCACGAGTGGAGCCCTGAGTTATCCCATTAAGGCTGGATATGCCTCGGCCTTACGGGAGTAGCCCGGGGGCTCCCACAACGACCAAATCGTCATGGCGCGCGCGGCTGAGACGACAAGGCGAGGAGGAGGGCGCTGTGGTCTTTGGTGGGCAGCAGGAGTAGGCAGAGCAGGTGGCGGGCATAGCACACAGGTGGCAAACACGGCGTGGGGTGCGGCAGAGGGAGCTCGTGGCTAGCAGAGCGCACGAGGGAGAGAGAGAGAGAGGGAGGCATGGGCGTTCGACCAAATGAAGAAGATGACCGGACAAGGTGGAGCCGGGCTGAGGAAGGCCGAAAGAGGAAAGGGGCCGAGGAAGCTGGGCCAAGACAGGTCGAATAAAAAAAGGCCAGGTGGGCCAAGGCCAAGAGAAAGGTGTGGGCTGAGCCCAAGAAAAGAGGGATGGGCAAAAAGCGAAAGGGGCCCAAAATCCAAAAATACGAATTAAAACTCAAATTTGAATTCGAGAATTTGCAAGAAGGTTTGAAACATGAACCTAAGCTTAGAGGAAGCTAGAGGAATTTTGAGAACATAAGCTAAATTTGAAATAGGGTTTGAAAATCCAAGAATCGAAATAATTACTATTCACCGTTTGAAAATGAGAATGTTACAGCGAGGCAGCGACACGCATACAAGACGAGGTGGCGGCGGTGGCGCCCGTATGAGGCGCTCATACAATAAGGATGCGTACGAGAAGGAATGGGTTAATAGTATGTTCAATGAAAAGTCGATAACACTCTTATAAAAAATTACATTTTTAGCGAAAAGTCTACAATACCTTTAAGAAATCGATATATATGTTTGATTTCTGCTATTACACTTGCTACTGGTAGAAATACTGTACAAATTATATTCACCGAGGCAATTGGTCTAGTTATCCCTTTTTTTAGATAATGGAAGAGAAAACCTCTTACGGCCTTTGTATCCGAAGATACATGAGGGGACCCCCGGGTTATTTCTGTAAGACCAAGGCATTCCCGGCCTTATGGAGATAACACTGGGTCTCCTGTGTGAATGGATTCCAACTTAACTCCATCTAAGTGACAGGCTTGACCGAAAATTAGAGCCTCGACGATCATGTGCGCAGCACCTCTGCGAGCACTACATGATGATCGGTTCTCCAACAGTCCATGCACTACACTTAGTGAGTTAAATCAGAATTCATAAACAGCAAGCATGAGATCATGTTGGCTCCCAAGATTAGCGACCAACATGCCCCAAACTCACATATAGCACTGATCACATCCATACAAGATTCATACATTCATAGTTCAAAAGACATACAACATAATAGTTCAAGTCTATGACTATTACAAATGGCTGGCCGGCCAAATTCAAAAGAACATAAAGTGACAGCGGAAGCAATGTAAATAAACCAAAAGACCAGCATAGTATGCCCCATAACCCATCGGCACCAACGAGCTCATCAGGCTCAACGTCTTCCTCACCTAAAATTGCAACATCTGGATTGAGTACAAATGTACTCGCAAGTCTTACACAAATAAAAATTAGTTATGCTAGAGGTTGTTCGAAATGATGGCTCATATTGGCTTAGTTTTACTAAAGACGCAACAATTTTCAATCTACACATACTAGTTTATCAAAGGAATAATTAGGTCAATGATATCGCGTTAGAGCATAATCGGAGGAATGACACTCCGTTCTCCTCGGGTTGGAAAATAACATCGCAAACAACGAAAAATTAGACAAATGACATCCTGGCCAGTTACCTCCGTTTTCAAAATTTTTAAATATAGAAGCTAAGATCAAAAAATTATAAATGCTTTTGTGGAGTCTCCCGACACAGTTTAATTGCTTGTGTATTTGTTTCTAAACTTTATACATTATGATTTTATCTCTAAAATTCATTTAATTATACTGTTTATAGGAATTTTCTAATATAGAAAATGAGGTCGAAACATTATGATTTTTTTCAGGCACCTTATATAGTGGACTTGATTATGTAATTTTTCTATAATTTTTAAAAATTAATTAATACAATTTCATAATGTCCTTACATTATGAAATATTAGACTTCTCACGCTTGATGGATATTATGAAATTGCATTACTTAATTTTGTAAAATTTTGAAAAAATTACATAATCAAGTCCACTATGTAAGGAGCCTAAGAAAAATTTCATAATGTTTGGACCTCATTTTCTATATTATAAAATTCCTACAAACAATATAATTAAATGAATTTTAGAGACAAAATCATAATGTATAATTTTTTTTAAAAATACACAACCAATTAAACTATGTCAGAAGACGCCACAAAAAAATTGATAATGTTTTGAGCTTAGCTTCTATATTTAAAAAATTCTGGAAATGGAGGTAACTAGCCAGGATGTCATTTGTCTAATTTTTCGATGTTCGCGATGCTATTTTCCAACCCGAGGAGAACGGAGTGTCATTCCTCCGATTACGCTCTAACGTGATGTCATTAACCTAATTACCCCTTTATCAAATGCCATTTTAAAAACAGATTTGAAGTAGAAGTAAAACATGTGAATAAGAAATAAATTGAATAATAAATGAATTAAACAAACAACATAGTGGCAGCCCAATTTGATACAACAAAAGGCATAAACATCCTATTCATGCCGAATACCCACTTTACCCACAATTAAAATACAAAGTCAAACGATAGTAACTCCCAAACTCGAGCGGTTGTCCATAACCGTGGACATGGCTATTCGAATAGTTTAACTCTACAGAGGTGTACTACTTTACCCACACGACTCGATTAGCCCGTAAGCCACCGAAATTAACACACTTCCTTTGGTGTGTCGGCCACGGAGAATCGAGATACGATCATTTTTTGCAAGAAAATTCTATTGAGTTAGGTCCCCCATGTGTGATGTTTCCGTACCTAGTACAAGCGTCTGATAGCACTTGCTAGGGGGCTCACAAGTTGTACTGGAAATACTGAGGTAATGTAAATAAAAAAAAATGGTGCTCCCATGCATACTATAGAAAATTACCTCGGCTCCTACGGACAAATGATCGACACAAGTACCCTTACACCACCATGGGACATCACCAAATAAAACCTTCCCCCTACTTGACCGTACAGTACCCACATCCTGCGTGTGGTAGCACGAGTGTACTTGAATCAAAGACGTTACCAAAGTTCGGTCCTTAATGGCCCGGACAAGACATCCACATACCCAAATCTTGTGCACGAAGGCACCCTCACTAGCAAGCACTTGTCTAGACCCCAAAACACTTTTAAAATGACAAAATTTATCTCATAAAAAAGATACGAAGATCTGGAATAGAATGAATACAAGAAAGAGAGTGTTTCCCATAATTGTCGGATTATTCCCGACAATCAAACTACTATTTCTAGACTTGCAAGGCTAAGCAAACTCGAACAATATAATTCACACAATCCAATCTTAAGCATGTGGTACTGGAGTAATTCAAGATTAACTTCAATGAATAGGATATAACTATTCTACACATCACAAAAATAGCGACATTATCAAAATAGCATGTATGCAATGATCATTGTACTTACTTAACCAAAACTGGGATCAAATATGATGCAAAAGAAAGTTCAAATGATACTTGCCTTGCTAGAAGTTCAGTTGTTCACTCTTAGTAGCATAGGAGTCAATATCGATAGCCTCAGAATCTATAGAATTAACGATATCGATAAACACCGAGAAATACCTCAAAAATCAAATTGCTCAAAAATGCATGATTTTCTACAGTGGCTAGTGCATGATTCTATATGAAAATAGGTGAAGGAATTAATCCATTTGGAGTTATAATGTGAAGGTTATAGCATTTCGAATTTCAGGTTCCAACTTGTCTTAATTCAAGTAATTTAATTATTTGGTCAAAATCTGTAGAGCGGTAGGGGATACAAGGATTATACAGATAAATAGGGAGTATTATTACAAGTCCAAAACATTTGGGTTAATCTTATTTGGAGTTTTTTTGAATTAGTTATGTATTTTTGAAGTTATTCACATTATCAGTGTGCAAATTAATGTGTTTCGAATTTTCTAAAGTATTTACTCATTTTCTTACCGACGGCTACGCTAGCCACAGCCAAAGACATGTGGGGTCCTGAATAGTTTGTTTTCCATTTAAACTCCCGATGGAAACTGCGAACTGACAAGTGGGGCTCGAAGTCGGTGGCACGGCTCACTCGACATGGTCCACGCATGCATGCGCACTGCGCATGCGCCTAAGTGGCTGGGTCCACTTGTCATCCTCTCACGCGTTTCCCTTAACTCCTCTGATTTCTGTGCATGGTCCCATGTGTAAGTGACTTATTAGTGCGGCTAAGATAGTCATTAATTACTAATCATTGCCATTAATGCCTAATCATTTAGCTATAGTGCGTGTCCGTGTACGACAACAGCAAGTTTGTCCCACGCGATTCAACGGTAGCTCGCCAGCGCTACGCACCGTGGAAGTGCTAACCAAGGGCATGGATAGATGCGCAATAGCAGTGCACACCTAGTGGGAGTGGTCACAGCATCTGAGGTGGCCTTCACCGGTGGCTAGCCGGAGTTGAGCAGTGAGAGAGCTGCGGCCAAAATGCATGCAGCAAGTAAAGCTCCGCAGCAGTCCAAATAAGCGGGTGCCCAGCATCTCAGGACTATAAGTGAGCTACCTGAGCAAGGAGAAGAAGCTGACATGACCGGAGGTGGCTTGTCGACGTTGAGGTCCACGGCAGCGGTGAGCTTCAACGTGGAGAGAACGATCTGAGAGAAATGAAGTAGAGTGAATGCTCGGGATAGCTCAAAGATCCTATGAGGATGCTCTAGAAGCGATGAATCGACAAATGCCTTACTGGATCACAGTGGGAGGCGAAAAGTTGCTTTTACGGCCGAAAGTGGTCCAAGCTTCAGATTCACCAGATCCTATCGTGCATTGCTCAAATTAGTTGAGGGGTTTTCAATCTCATGCTAAATGACACGAGATGACATGAAAGATTTCAACTAAAGCTCACCGTAGGCAAAAATGACATGGTGGTGTCCTCGGGGTCACGCTCTGGAACTGTAGAGAGCACGAAGGTGAACTGAGAGCTACAAATCAAAGTAAGGGTTGGCATTAGCTAAAATGGGTAAGGCATTGAAGAAGAATGGACAAGGACTCCTAGGGTTGAAGCTTACCCAAATGTGGAGCTAGAACGAGCATGCCTTTCCTCGGGCGAAACAAGGAAAAGTGAGAGATGGCTAGGGTTTGGAGGCAACTTATGCTCGAAAAAGTGACGGAGTGGAGGCGGCGTGAAACGGAGGAGCTCCAGGATTGGTTGCTAGGGGCGGTGGCTCACCGCAGTGACGGAGCATCACAGCATGCGGCGGCGACGTGGCGTTCACACTCTGAGCGCCCAATGGGAGGAGGACGAAGCAACTGACAAGTGGGCCCGCCTCGTCAGCGAAACAAAGCGGCGTGGTCGCTCGCACGTAACGTTCAGACCATGTGTCTCGACAGTTCGATCAAGATCCAACAGTCCACAATCATGGCACATTCGGACGGTCCAAACGGCCCAATTGATCTGGATCATTAATATCACATTGGACGGTCCAACGCGAGTGAACGTTCGGACGGTCCGAACGGCCCATTTAATCTGGACCGTTGATTTCACATCGGACGGTCCAAATGCACCCGGTTTCAGTGCAGTGCGACGGGGTGCAAGTAGTTGACTCAGCCGAGTCAAGTGGCTCAGGTCTGGTTTGAACCCAAGGAATAGTGCTGGGCTAGGGTTGAGTCTAGGTTTGATTGAGATTTAAACCTAGTTCCTCAACTTTGACCAGAGGTTTAGAAATAGGAATAAAATTCCTAAAAATATGAAATAAACTAGAGGTGTTCCTGCGATGACCTAGTACCCATGTAAAATTTGAAACCCCTCTGTTCATGTCATATTTTGCGCGGTTTAAATCCACAACCGAATTAGGTTATTGGATTGAGTTTGAATTTTCTAAGGTTTGAATTAATTCCCTAAAATTTGGGAAAAATTATATTAATTCAAGACAATTAATGTAGTATTTGAATAAATTATTTTTAGAGGAACTTCAGTAGCATTTTTTTTAGTTTTCTTTTGAAGTTTACTTCTTTAAGTGTAGGTTCAATATTTGAACAAGATTTTTCAAGTGCAACAAATTATGCAAATGCTTGAAAACAATGATGCATGCTCATGAGATGCATAGTAAACCTCTTTATTAACTTGGGGATGTGACCAACCTCCCCCCTTACAAAAGATCTCGACCCCGAGATATAGGTAGGTCGGAGATTGGATAGGAAGGTCCTAAAGGAGTATACAACATCTGTTGTTTTGATTTCCTTTAAAGATAGTGCTAAGACATCTTGCAAGATTACAAGGAGTGATTACTCCATTTTCCTTACCATTTCTTTATTTAACCTTTCCTTTCTTGATTGGAAGGCACTTCAAGCTGAAGGAAAAAGCTCTGGATATTCACTTCGCATAAGATCTTCACGTTCCCAAGTAGCTTCATCTTCAGTATGATTACTCCACTGAACTTTGAGGAAATTGATGTTGCGATTTCTCGTTTTGTGCTTCATTTCTTCAAGAATGCGAATCAGGTGTTCCCGATAAGAAAGATCGGGTTGCAAGTCGAGTTCTTCCAACTTAGTTGCTTCAGTTGGAATGCGAAGGCACCTTTTCAGTTGTGAAACATGGAACACATCATGCACATCTAAAAGTGATGGTGGCAACTCCAATTGATAGGCCACCGATCCCAACTTCGCTATAATTCGGAATGGTCTGATGTAGCAAGGTGCCAACTTGCCTTTAACATGGAAATGACGTATTCCTTTCATCCGAGAGAATTTAAGGTGAATATGATCATCTACCTCAAAGCTCAACTCGCGACGACAACAGTCGGCATATGACTTCTGACGAGATTGAGCCATCTGGAGTCACTCACGAATAATACGAACTTGCTCTTCGGCATCCTCCACCAAGGTTGGACCATAGAATGGTGTCTCCTTGGCTTCGAACCAATTCAAGGGTGTCCTACAAGCTCTCCCATACAATGCCTCGAAGGGTGACATCTGTATGCTTGATTGGAAACTATTGTTGTAGGAGAACTCTGCAAATGGCAAGCATTTTTTCTAGTTCTTGCTATAAGACAACACACATGCACAGAGAAGGTCTTCCAAAATTTGATTCACCCTCTCAGTTTGTCCATCCGTTTGTGGGTGATAAGCGGAGCTGAATGATAGATTGGTCCCCATCGCTTTATGCAAGCATTTCTAGAAATGGGATGTGAATTGCGGACCTCTATCTGAAACTATTACCTTTGGCACACCATGGAGACAAACGATCCTCGTGATATAAAGCTTAGCTAGCTTGTCCCTGGTGTAAGTGGTCTTGACAGGAATGAAATGGGTGACTTTGGTCAAACGATCGACAATCACCCATATGGAATTCGATCTAGATTGAGTCCTAGGAAGTCTAGTGATGAAGTCCACACTGACTTCCTCCCACTTCCATTTTGGAATGGGCAAATGTTGGAGAGTACCCGCTGGTCTCAAATGCTCAGCCTTGACTCTCTGGCATACATCGCACTCAGCAACATATTGTGCGATCTGTCGCTTCATTTGACTCCACCATAGCCTCTTTTTCAGGTCTTGATACATCTTGGTGCTTCTGGGGTGAATGGAGAATTGAGAGTTGTGAGCCTCCTTGAGAATTAACTCTCTCAATTTACGGTCATGAGGCACCACCAAATGGTTTCCGAACCATAGGGTTCCTTGTGCATCTTCGGTGAAACATTTGGCCTCGCCTTGTTTCAGTTTCTCCTGAATTTGAGCGACTTCCATATCGGTCTTCTGGGCTTCTTTGATCTGGTCTTCAAGTGTAAAATTCACACTGTGGGCAGCAAGAGACCCTTCTTCAATTATCTCCAGGTGTAGACATTGCAATGTAACACACAAGCTTGCCGAAATGGGAGTTACCGATAAATAGTTGCATTGAGATTTTCTACTCAAGGCATCAGCTACCACATTGGCTTTCCCTCGATAATAATGGAGTCCCAAATCATAATCTTTGATCAACTCGAACCATCTTCTTTGACTCAAGTTCAGATCGGCTTAGGTGAAAATATATTTGAGACTCTTGTGTCAGTGTAGATTTCGCAATGATTACCGATGAGGTAATGTAGCCAAATCTTCAGAACATGTACTATGACTGCAACCTCCAAGTCATGTGTGGGATAATTTACTTCATGAGGTCTCAATTGCCTTGATGCATATGCCACAACTCGGTCTTCTTGCATGAGCACACAACCGAGCCCATGGCGATATGCATCTCAATATATATCAAAGCTCTTGTGAATATCAGGCAGGATGAGCACTGGAGCTTTGGTCAGACATTCTTTTAAGATCAGAAAGTGTCAGACCCCAATTTTTTGAGCTTGGGGTCCCCTGTGTAATGTGTGTCATTCCCTGGATCAGTAGCCGACACACACAGAATACCGCGCTTGCTTAAACACTACACTACCGAAGCTCAAAGCGGACGCACGTGCTAGGTTCGTAGACATGGTCAAGATGAACGCAAGTGAGGGAAGGTCTAAACGAAGGAAGGTCTGAACTATCAAATCCAACCGAAGGGAAGTCTGGACCAACAGGATGTAACCAAGGAAGGTCTCGATGGTCAAGATGAATGCAAGGGAGGTCCCGACGGCCAAGATGGAACCAAGAGAGGTCCCGATGATCAAGATGAACACAAGGGGGGTCCTGATGGTCAAGATGAATGCAAGGGAGGTCCCGACAGTCAAGATGGAACCAAGGGAGGTTCCGTATAGAATTTCCAAATAAGCTTTGAACTCTCATCAAAACCAAATGTTTCTGTTTATTTGAGAATTCAGGGAAATGGGGGTGCTACTAGGAGGTCACAGAAGCGTACGACCTGTGGGAGGTCATGGAAGTACCATGACTAGGGGTGGTCGTGGAGGTGTACGACCAAGAGGGTGGTCTTTGCAAGAGGGGAGGTCATGGGCTAGAGGGTGGTCCTTGTAAAATGGGTGGTTGCGACCACGAGGGTGGTCTTTGCAAAATGGGAGTTCGCGACCACGGGGGTTGTCTTTGCAAAATGGAAGGTCTATGCAAGGAAGGAGGTCGTGGGAGTGTTAACTGTGCATAGTCAATCGAGAGAAGGGATCGATTACACAACGGTGACCACAAGAAACAAATGCTAGATTGTATTGTCGCAATCGGATGATCCAGCGAAAAAAATAAAAGAAGGACCAAATGAACATCCAAGAGAGAACAAGGCGACTCGAACTACGAAGAGTTTATGTCCACTAGGAACTTACCAGTATGGAACTGGAAAGTGGTTAGTCGGAGCCGTGCTGGCGATGGTGGATCACAATAATGGAAGAAGCTTCGCGCTGCAAGTAACTTGAGGGAAAGGAGGGTGGTCTTCAGTCTTCAAGGTTGTTCTCAAGAAGCAGGTGATTGCCCTATCCAAATGTCTTGGGAGGTCCTGGTCGAAGATGAAAGGAGAGTGGTCTCCAAGGCGATGATTGCCTACGGCAAGGCGGTGGTGTGGGGGCGCTTGACAGAGATGAGGGCTTGAGCTGGACTGGAGCTCGAGCTCTCCTGGAGAAAGGAGTGGATGGGGCTAGCACTGGAATTGGCAAAGAAAAGCAACAAGGAGGCAACAAGGTCCTAGGCAACCATATATGTATGTGCACGACCTGCCCAGGGGGAGTGGTCGGAGTGGTTGGGCTGTTGATGATTTAGCCAACACAGTGTAGGGTTATCTCGGCTTTGTGTGACGGGCATTAAATGCCGAATGACAATAAAAAAATAAGAAATGAGAAGATGTAGTCCAAATGAGAAGACATAATAAAGTCCAATAAAAATTGATAAGGGGTAATCCAGACATGCAACAATAGTTGTCATACAAAAATTTTAAAAAATCCCATATTTTTGCCTTTATGAATTTTTGGGCTGTTACAGAAAGCTATGCTCACATTCCATTTACCATTTGAACTTCTTTTCTTTCTTTAGAAGCTGGGTCGCCGGCCTCGCAATTTTTGAGAAATTCTGGATGAATCTACGGTAATAACCCGCAAGTCTGAGAAAACTGCGAATGCCGGTGACGCTCTTGGGTTGTTTCCAATCAAGGACATCTTGTACTTTGCTTGGATCAATAGTGATACCACCTTTAGATAGAACATGACCCAAGAAACTAACTTCATGAAGCCAAAACTCGCATTTGCTGAATTTGGCATAGAGTTGATGTTGACGAAGCTTTTCCAACACAAGTCGCAAGTGCCGCTCGTGTTCTTCATCAGACTTGGAGTAGACAAGGATGTCATCAATAATGTGAGACCCCGACATTTATTAGGCTCATAATACTTAGTCATCCAATTGACCCTAGTATTATCAACCAAATAAACTTCGGTCTCGAGAGATGTATACTCCCGAGATGGTATACATACCTCACAACAAAAGAATGTATCAATTCCATACAACACATAGAACATAAGCAACAAACCGAAGTTAATATTAATATGGAATAGCTATTACAAAAGAGAGGCCCTTAGGCCAAATAGCAACAAATAAAAAGATAACAATGAAGCAAAAGTGCCATAAAGATGGCTATAACACAAAGCCAATCGGTGTGCCTTAACCCTAGGCATCGACCGACCGCCAAGCTAGTCGTCAAGAAAGCGCAACACGTAGCACAAAAGAGAGGCTCTTGGAGCTCTCCTTCTTCCTCTGCAACAAATTTGTTAAGCAAAGCAAATGAGTACAATAACTTGTTTATTGTACTCGCAAAACCGACGTGTAAGATAACAGAACTATAATTTAGCTACATGCAAGCTTTATTTAAGTGGATGAGGCTTTGGACTCATTTTAGCACAAAGCAAGTTTCATTTGCAATAACATAATAGATTGAAGGCAATTTGATAAAGCAATTTTAATTGTTGAAATACAACGCGATAATAACATAATAACAACAACAAGAACAAACTCGAAGTGACTAACCCTTAGTCACCACAACAATAGCATGAACTCCCGTTCATACCAACCCATCAAGTTTTAATTAAAAAGGTTGAGACTAGTCTTGAACGACCTTACCAAGCATGTCCATAACCTAGGGCGAGGCTATTCAATAGTTTTATCCTGCAGGGTGTACCAATGTACCCACACGCCTGCATCGCCTTTCCTTTAGGCACACTACCTTTGGTGTGCCGCACGCTAAGTCCTACGAGACATTTCCAATGGGCGATGCTAATTACGAGCAAGAACCCACGGGGACAAGACACATTAGACAGACCTAACCGGTCCGCCAATGCTCCCTCCCAACACCACACACACAGATTTTATTAAAACATACCCACCAACCAGCTCATAATTAACACCTCCCAAAGTACTTAGTCAAGAGAGGTCCCATATCCCCTCGTGTGGTTAGCATAAAAGCGCTTGGCTTAGTGACCCAAGTACTCGGTCCTTAGGGACCGGGCATACCACCACATTCCAAAACCGCACCATCCATCCAATATGCCCAAGTCTAAATCAACATTTTATTTTCAGTTTTTGATCTTACAAATTAATCAAAGCACAAGTGCTGGACATATAGGAGGAATAATAATACTTGTGTGATCAAGACCATCGACTAAGTCGATGATCGCCCATTACTACCGATAGCTAAGCATGTCTAAGCAATATTAACGTAAACTACTAAGTGATGAGAGCTCATCCAACGAGCTCAAACCACAGCGAATAACCTAGGCTCATTGGTAGTAGAGGATAATAATTCCTACAGATTATGCAACTATAGGAAAGCTAGCGACATTTAACACAAAGTAGCATGCATACATAGAAGTAAAACAAAGTAGTAAGCTTTAAATTAATGGGACAATAATGGGAATGATCAAACTGCTTGCCTTGCTGCTGGTCACTTTGTTGCGGAGGGTCGTTTGCGGGATCACCACAAATGTCGAAACCTAACGGAAAAACGCTAAAGAACCGATAAGAACGACGAAAGACAACAAAGACAGCACAGCAAACGAACTCCAAATTCTCTGAAATTTATACATCAGTAAGAGGGTGATTTTTAGGGAATTTAGCAACAAGAACCAATGGATTTGGATTCTTAATGCAAAAGTTATGAGCAAAACAATTCTGCTCAGCCCTAAAAATACCAAACTGCACTATTCACTAATTTAATTATGAGGCAACAATTTCTAGAAAAGTGGTGAGGCTGAGATTTTTACTGTGAAACCAGCACCTCATGAGATGAATAACACAATTGAGTTCATCCCATTTGGAGCTATTATGCACTTTCTATAATTTTTCAAAAACAAGAACTTGAACAAAATTATAATGCACAAGTCCTCATTTTCATAACAGCAACAAGCTCAAAACTAATTTTCACAGTGAGTTCATTAATAGAGGAAACCAACAAAGTTGGTCTCACTCAAAAACAACCTACAGAGCAGTAGTTATGAATTTTACAAGCTAAGCATTAATTTGAATGTATGTTTAAAGTTAGTTTTAAAACCTAGTGGCTAACTGTGCTCTGGAGCTGAACTCAACTTACAATCATTTTTGGATTAAGGTCAAGTTCAAGACAGAGCTAACACAATTTGAATGACCTCATTTGGATTTAAAATGAAAAAGATATGAAATTCTAAAGTTTATACCTTGTTTTAGTTTATAACTAAGACTTCTTTGGAATTTCTAAAACTCACAAAGACACGGAGGTCGTGAGCCACAGATCACAGATCCAACGGCTCGAGACCTCCCAGAGATCAACACGCACGCACATGTGAGGTCCAGAGGTCTGGACCTCCTAACAACTCACATGCGCGAGGCAGGGGGAGGTCGTGGCCAGAGATTGAGGATCCAACGAACCACAACGATGATGGGGAGGTCCGGAACGGACCAGATCTAAAGGGGAGGTCCTTAACGGTGAGATCTAAACCTTGCTGCACCTCCGTGGAGGTCCGGATGGTCGAGATCGCGCAAGGGGAGGTCTTGGGCGCCCAGATCTCCTCGGAGGAGGTCCGGACGCCCTGGACCAGCGCTTTAACTTCGCGCCGCAGCGTTTGGACAGGGCATTAAAGCGCGAGGGACCACGAGGAGGTCCGTGCGCTCGGGAGGTCTTTAATGCACGCATTAAAGGATGGATTTAAGGCAGTTAAGACGCCAATGATTGCGAGATTGGGCAATGATTAGCACCATAAAAGCCAGGATCTTGGTCCTAAAATGACAACGACACGCTCGGGACATCCGACAACATCCCGAGCTTGAAGAAATGGTTGTTGCCGGCGATGCGGACCTCGCCGGCGACAACCAAGGACATCATCGTGTGCGCAATAGTGTTGCGCACACCATGAGCTTACTCTCGACGGCGACGACGGCGTTGAACGCCGGCGAGCCGGAGAGGACAACGAAGGAGATCACACGGCCAAATTTTGAAACGCAAAATGATGCTCCGCGCGACATTCAAGCGTGTGCCAAATAAGAGCTCCGCAGCAACATACACGCAGGTGCCAGCACTAAGGACTATCAGGAGGTACCTGGAGGTCCTTAAGATGCCGGGGAGGTTGGGGATGGTGCTGGCCTGAGTTGGGGAAGAAGGGGAGCTCCGCTGCTCAAGTCCAAGTTCCAAGCCTCGGCCCGCCTCCAAGCTCCACTTTGTCCCCTCTGCAAATGTCCAACAACTTAGTTAGGACTTGGTCCCGAGGGAAGGCACAATGGAAGCAAGGAGAGGAGAAAAATTCTCAATGACCCTTGCCCACCGAGGAGCTTGAGCTCCGAGAAAGGCGTGCCAAGGAACTTTGGTGTCTAGAGCTCACAAGCACAGAGGTGTGAGCAAAGTGATAATGGTGTGCAAAGGAAGCCAGAAAACCGTGGAGGTGGTTTTATCCAAGGGCAATTGAGGTCTTAGACCACCGGCTAAGCTCATGGTGAGCTTGGCCCATGGCATGGTCTATGGAGTGGACAAGACATGGGGTGACAAGGGCGAGCTCGGCCGACCATTGAGGCGGAAAGTCGACTGCATTAAATGCGGTCGAGAAAGAGTCATTGAGCAGTACCTCCTGCTCGGACATGCATTAAATGCTTTGCTTTCGAAGCTCCCACGCCAGAGGAAGGAGAAGAACAGGGGAGGTCCTAGTGGCCATTGGATGAGACCTCGAGGAGGTCCTGGCCATCGGATCCCATTTTGAACCGTTATGTTTTTAAGTGGCTGGGAGGAGGTCCCAGCCACACGATCAAACGTGGGGAGGTCATGGCCTCACGATTTCACTTAACGTGAAAACGCACGTGAGGAAATGGACAGGAGGTCCAAAGCGTTGGATCTCCATCCAACGGTGCGGACCTCCAATGAGGACTTACCGCACGCGATCAAAAGACATGAGGGGGAGGTCATGGCCTTTGGATGTAAATCCAAGGGCACTGACCTGATGGGGAGGTCTAATACGCACAAAGTGAATAAGGGAGGTCAGAGGACCTGCGCATGGCGTAGCGCAAAGGAGGTCTTAGCCCTCCGATTTGGATCTAAGGGCTCACGCGATGGTCCGAACTGCCCATTTGTTAGCGACCGTGAGATGTAAATCCAATGGTCAATATTGGGTGGTCCGAACGACTCATTGATCTCGTGCGTTGAGCGAGATCCAAAGGCGAAGAAAAGACAAGGGAGGTCATGGCCTTAGATTTTTAATCCAAGGGCTATGACCTCACGTAGGTGGGATGTCTAAGTGGTTTTAACAGGGAGGGGAGGTCAGGGCCGTGGATCTTGAATCCAAGGGCCAAGACCTCACGCAGGTGGGAGGACCTGACTGAGTATGTTGAGGAGGAGGTCGTGGCGGTTGGATTTGATCCAACGGCTACGACCTCAACAAGGTGGGATGACCTCGCTGCGATGGTTTAACAGCTCGAGGAGGTCTTTGAGGTTTCACACACGGGGAGGTCGTGGACCGTGGATCTTTGATCCCGGCTATGACCTCATGAGGTGGGAAGGTCTTTGCGGTGTTAGTCATGAGGAGGTCGTGGTGTTGGATGTGAATCCAACGGCTGCGACTGATTAAGTGGAGAGGAGGTCTCTGGGGTGCACTGTTGAGGAGGTCCAAAGGGGTTGAAATGGACCAGTTTTGAACATGGCTAGCCCAAGGAGCAGGCATGGTTTTTGAATTTGAACTTTTAAACAAGTGAGACTTTGCAGAATTGTTTGGGCTAGCAAATGAGCTCCAAATTTGATGAAATTTTAACTGGAGCTTGCTGACAACATGATTAACCTTACAGAAATTTTCCAGAGGTTATTATGCAATGCATTTTTCTCAGGAAATTTATTAAGGTTGTTTAAAGGATTGTTTTACCTCCAAAATTTATCAAACTAGTTTTACAACTTGTGATATTTTTCAGAGGGTCCCACATCAGTTTTTGGACCAAGGAAAATATTTCCAATTGATTGGCACAAGATTTTAGATAAATGGAAAATGAATTTGACTTTTGGTCAACAAGAGCTTTGTGTTTTTAGATTACACAACTCTTGGACACGAATCACATGAGATTTTAGGGTTTTTCAAGATGTGAGAAAAGTTTTAATTTCTACACATATAATTATACTTGAATAACCCTAATTATACACTTGGGATGTTACAAAATCTCCCTCCTTACAGAAATCTCGCCCCGAGATTTGGCTCACTCGTAAAGAAAGATGGATAGTCCGCACGCAGGCGATCTTCTCTTTCCCAAGTAGCCTCATCCTCGGAATGGTTCGACCAACGAACTTTAAGGAACTTGGTGGTCTTATTCCTTGTCCTTCGTTCAGACTCATCGAGCACGTGAGCAGGGTGCTCGCGATAGGTCAAATCTTCACGGACATCGAGGGTTTCCAACGGAGCTTTCTCGGTTGGAACACGGAGGCACTTCTTAAGGTGGGACACATGGAAAACATCATGTACCCTGCAAGTGCAGTGGCAACTCCAACTTATAGGCAACAGCTCCTTCTTCTCGATAATGCGGTAGGGACCGACATATCGAGGAGCCAACTTGCCCTTGACGCCAAACGTTGATGGCCCTTCAAAGGAGAGACTTTGAGATAAACAAAGTCATTAGGCTCAAAACGTAACTCACGTCGACGGCGATCCGCATAGCTCTTTTGCTCGATTGAGTGCAGGCGCAAGCGCCACGAATAATTTGGACTTGGCGCTCGGCCTCATTGATTGAGTCCGCCAAAGAGAGGTCTCTCACCGGTCTCGACCAGTTCAACGGGTCCTACACTTTCTCCGTATAAGGCCTCAAAAGGTGCCATGCCGAGACCGGCTTGAAAAGTCGTTGTTATAAGAAAACTCGGCGAATGGCAAGCATTTCTCCCAATGCTTCCCATAGGAAAGGACACAAGCACGAAGCATGTCCTCCAAAACCTGGTTGACCCTCTCGGTCTGACCATCAGTTTGAGGATGAAATGCTGTGCTAAAAGCAAGATGAGTGCCCATAGCCTCTTGCAAGCTATGCCAAAAACGAGACGTGAAAAGGGATCCACGATCCGACACGATCGTCTTCGGCACACCGTGCAAGCTCACGATGCGGGCGATGTAGAGCTCCGCCAAAAGGCCTACCCGAAGGTCAGTCTTGACGGGAAGAAAATGTGCCACCTTAGTCAATCGATCGATGACGACCCAAATGGCATCATTCTTCTTCGGGGATGTGGGTAGACCGGTGATGAAATCCATTCCGATCGAATCCCACTTCCACTCAGGAATTGGCAAAGGCTGAAGCAGTCCTGTAGGACGCTGATGCTCGGCCTTGACACGACGACACACGTCGCACTCGGCAACGAACTTCGCGATTTCCCTCTTCATTCGGGTCCACCAAAATCTCTGGCGGAGATCTTGATACATCTTTGTGGCCCCGGGATGAATGGATAATGGCGAATCATGGGCTTCGCGGAGGATCAAATTCCGCAACTCCATGTCCTTTGGAACCACAAGGCGTTGCCCAAACCTCACAACACCATGCTCATCCTCAGAAAAGCACTTGGCTGTTCCGGCCTTGACATTTGCCTTGATGTGGCTCACTCCATCATCCGACTGCTGAGCGGACTTGATCCGATCCACCAAGGTTGGTTGCACAACCATGGCAGCGAGAGATCCATGCTCAACTATCTCCAAGTTGAGACGCTGGAATGCTTCGAGAAGAGAGGGCGAATGCTCCTTGAGCACTAAGGCATTACAATGCGCTTTGCGACTAAAGCGCATCAAGAAGCGACATTAGCCTTGCCCGGATGGTAGTGAATACCCATATCATAGTCCTTGATCAACTCCAACCATCTCCTTTGCCTGAGGTTCAGGTCAGGTTGGGTGAACAAGTACTTAAGGCTCTTGTGATCCGAATACACCTCACAACGATTACCGATCAGGTAATGTCGCCAAATCTTAAGTGCATGAATCACAGAAGCCAACTCCAAATCATGAGTAGGGTAGTTGAGTTCATGAGGTCTCAATTGCCTTGATGCATAGGCCACTACCTTGCCTTCTTGCATAAGGACACAACCGAGGCCTCGACGAGAAGCATCGCAAAAGATATCGAAGCTTCGATGGATATCAGGAAGAACAAGAACGGGAGCGGTGGTCAAACGCTTTTTGAGTATTAGGAAACTTTCCTCACACTCAACGGACCACACAAACTTCTTGTCCTTCTTGAGCAACTCGTCATCGGCCAGCGATCTTGGAGAAGTTCTCGATAAAGCGGCGATAATATCCCGCTAAACCAAGAAAACTCCGCACATCGGTGACCGAAACAGGCTGACTCCATGAAAGAACATCGCTGACCTTGCTAGGATCAACGGCTACGCCTCCTGCTGAAAGAATATGACCTAAGAAAGCCACTTCCTTCAACGAATCGCGACTTGTGAACTTCGCGTCTGGTTTGGTGCTCACGTAGCTTGCCTAACACAAGCCGCAGTGCTCGGCATGTTCCTCATCGTTCTTGGAGTAGATAAGGATATCATCGATGAAGACTACGACAAACTTATCCAAATACTCCATAAATACCGAATTCATGAGGTTCATGAACAAGGCAGAGCATTGGTTAAGCGAATGACATGACAAAGGTACTCGTACAAGCCGTAGCGAGTAGAGAACGCCGTCTTTGGAATATCCTCGGGCGAATCCGAACTCGATGATATCCCACTCTCGATCAATCTTGGAGAAAACTCGAGCTCGGTTAATTGATCGAAGAGATCGTCAATGCGGGCAATGGATACTTGTTCTCATCATCACTTCATTAAGTGGACGATAATCAACGCACATGCGTAAAGTACCAATCCTTCTTCTTTACGAAGATTCTTTGGACAACCCCAAGGAGATGAGCTAGGCGAATGAAACCCTTCTCTTGCAGCTCACTTAATCGCTTCTTCAACTCCACCAACTCGTCCGGTGGCATCCGATAAGGCCTCTTGGAGATAGGGGCGCACAGGAGCCAACTCAATGACAAACTCGAGGTCTCGAGCGGGTGGCATCCTGGAAGATCAGCGGAAAGACATCAACAAAGTCACAAACTGTTGGGACTTCGCTAATATCTAGAGCGGGCTTCGCTTCAAGTGCGAAGAGATGAGGATCTAGCGACTTCATGAGAAGCTTAACTTGCTCACGGAGGGACTAGATAAAGAGATGAGCTTCTGGCACAATCGATTTGTCCCATGTCTTTGAGACAACCAATCCATACCAAGAATTACATCAAGACTCGTTGAATGGAGAAGGATAAGGTTCGCTAAGAACCCTACGCCTTCGATCTCGATAGGGACATCCCTACACTCAACCTCAGCCCTCAACTCCGAACTAGGAGAGCGAATGAGTAGCGGGACCGACAATGGAGAGAAAAGAAGCTCTCCCACAAAGAAAGAAAAGACTCGTAAACAAAGGAATGAGATGCTCTGAATCAAACAAGACAAGATGGCAGGTGAGAGTTAACAGAAAGTGTACCTAGCACGACGTCGGGTGCCTCCTGAGCCTCCTCTGCGGTGATGGCGTTGACGCGACCACTACCCACGCCTTGGGTAGCCGGGACGATCTTCTGGTCCTGAGATGCACCACCTCCTGACCCGCGTCCTCCATTAGGACGAGGGTCGCCTCGTCTTCTTAGGGCATTGGTTCGCATAATGCCCCTTCGTTGCATGAGAAACATGTGACCCGGCAACCGGGTTGCGGGGGCGCTCTCACGACTCGCAGTGCACGGATCGACACGGCTGCGAAGGACGAGGAACGAGGCGGTGACCTCGGGCGCCAAGAATGAGAGTGGTACTCGAGACCGCTCAAACGAGGGCGGAAGAACTGGGCTCGAAGTCTTATAGGTCTCCCACTTGCGCTGCGAGGAATCCATAAGCTCCCGAGCCGCATGCTCACGACGATGGCCTTGTCGACCAAGGTCTGAAAATCAGAAAGTCGGCAATGGATAGCTTGTCCTTGACTCCTCGGACAAGCCATGCCTCGAACTTGGCACCTTAGCCATATCGGTGGCCACATCCTCGGGAGCATAACGAGCTAGATGGTTGAACTCGTAGACATACTCCATGATGAGCACGCCTTGCTTGAGCGCGAAGAAACTCCACCTTCTTGATCTCCATCAAGCCGGCAGGATGTGAGCCCGTCGGAAGGCAAAGACGGAACTCCTCCCAAGAGACGGTGTGGTCTCACGGGCTGCATGGCGAGATAGCTCTCCCACCAGACAAAGCCGCACCCTCAAGCTGGTGCGATCGCGAACAGCGCCTTCTCGTGCTCGCATCAGCGCTGCGCTATCTGGTTTACGCTCCACAAGACGGCCAATCGTCCGCATCCAAAGGGTCCTCGCACCGAAAAAGTAGGGTGAGTACGAAGAAACTCCGCGAGTCCTCCACGCGGTGATGGGCATTCTCGCCCAGATCCCGAAGCTCCGGAAAGTGCAAGAGTGTTGCGCGCGATGGCGTCGAGAGAACTCTCCGTCATCCGCGCGTTGCGCCGATCTGAAGAAGAACCTCGGCCATGGTCGGAGGAGGAGGAAGCTCCTCGTCCGGACCGGTGATCGCCTTGGCCGCTACGAAAAGGCCCGCCATCTGTTACAATGAACTTTTGGTTAGTAACTTGACCCGAAAACAAAGCCTTAAAGGAAGCAAAAGCTAACGATTAGGGAATGGAATTTCACCCAAATCGAAAGCCAAAACAGCGAGTAAATCAACTTTAGAAACTTCTAAAAGACTCCAAAACAGCCAAGAAACACCAAGCGGAAGGCTCAACTTCTCAACTCAACTAACCCGTATTGAATGAACGAGTAATTGACCGAGAAGGTTAAAAATCAGATTGTAAGATGAGGTCTAAAACTATTAGAGAGCAAGGTTATTGCAGCGAAATAAGTGTTAGATACTTAGCTAACTAGTATCACATCTTACCCTTTTTCATTCCCACAAGTTTTAGTTGAATTAACCTCTCATTATCTATCCTAATTAGAAACCTTTGAGATTGCTGTCAGGAAATTTGATGCTTGCTGTCCAGATTTAGATCAAGCTCCTCGTCGAATCACCGACTCCTCGAACTTCAAAACCTTGTAGTGGGCAGCTCACACTTAAATTTGCCAATCTCATTGGTTCTCCCAAAACCGAATTAGTCGATAACAACTATTGTGTAGAAGGAAGAGAGGAAAACAACTTTTAAAACTCAAATTAGAGTGAGATGAGAAGAAAGCTAAGATAGGTAAGGAGTAAAATCCGAGAATTACTTAAGCTTTCAAAACTCATTTATACTTTGAAAATAGGTTTTCAAAATATCCTAAAGACGACCAAGCTTGCGTTACTACGGTCATAACGGCTCGATACCAACTTTTGTGAGACTCGACATTTATTAGGCTCATAATACTTAGTCATCCAATTGACCCTAGTATTATCAACCAAATAAACTCGGTCTCGAGAGATGTATACCCGAGGATGCAAGATACATACCTCACAACAAAAGAATGTATCAATTCCATACAACACATAGAACATAAGCAACAAACCGAAGTTAATATTAATATGGAATAGCTATTACAAAAGAGAGGCCCTTAGGCCAAATAGCAACAAATAAAAAGATAACAATGAAGCAAAAGTGCCATAAAGATGGCTATAACACAAAGCCAATCGGTGTGCCTTAACCCTAGGCATCGACCAGGACCGCCAAGCTAGTCGTCAAGAAAGCGCAACACGTAGCACAAAAGAGAGGCTCTTGGAGCTCTCCTTCTTCCTCTGCAACAAATTTGTTAAGCAAAGCAAATGAGTACAATAACTTGTTTATTGTACTCACAAGACTGACGATGTAAGATAACAGAACTATAATTTAGCTACATGCAAGCTTTATTTAAGTGGATGAGGCTTTGGACTCATTTTAGCACAAAGCAAGTTTCATTTGCAATAACATAATAGATTGAAGGCAATTTGATAAAGCAATTTTAATTGTTGAAATACAACGCGATAATAACATAATAACAACAACAAGAACAAACACGGAAGTGACTAACCCTTAGTCACCACAACAATAGCATGAACTCCCGTTCATACCAACCCATCAAGTTTTAATTAAAAAGGTTGAGACTAGTCTTGAACGACCTTACCAAGCATGTCCATAACCTAGGGCGAGGCTATTGAATAGTTTTATCCTGCAGGGTGTACCAATGTACCCACACGCCTGCACCGCCTTTCCTTTAGGCACACTACCTTTGGTGTCTTGCACAGCTAAGTCCTACGAGACATTTCCAATGGGCGATGCTAATTACGAGCCGCAACCCACGGGGACAAGACACATTAGGCAGCCTAACCGGTGCGCCAATGCTCCCTCCCAACACCACACACACAGATTTTATTAAAACATACCCACCAACCAGCTCATAATTAACACCTCCCAAAGTACTTAGTCAAGAGAGGTCCCATATCCCCTCGTGTGGTTAGCACATAAAAGCGCTTGGCTTAGTGACCCAAGTACTCGGTCCTTAGGGACAGGGCATACCACCACATTCCAAAAACCGCACCATCCATCCAATATGCCCAAGTCTAAATCAACATTTTATTTTCAGTTTTGATCTTACAAATTAATCAAAGCACAAGTGCTGGACATATAGGAGGAATAATAATACTTGTGTGATCAAGACCATCGACTAAGTCGATGATGGCCCATTACTACCGATAGCTAAGCATGTCTAAGCAATATTAACGTAAACTACTAAGTGATGAGAGCTCATCCAACGAGCTCAAACCACAGCGAATAACCTAGGCTCATTGGTAGTAGAGGATAATAATTCCTACAGATTATGCAACTATAGGAAAGCTAGCGACATTTAACACAAAGTAGCATGCATACATAGAAGTAAAACAAAGTAGTAAGCTTTAAATTAATGGGACAATAATGGGAATGATCAAACTGCTTGCCTTGCTGCTGGTCACTTTGTTGCGGAGGGTCGCTTTGCGGGATCACCACAAATGTCGAAACCTAACGGAAAAAGCTAAAGAACCGATAAGAACGATTTAAAGACAACAAAGACAGCACAGCAAACGAACTCCAAATTCTCTGAAATTTATACATCAGTAAGAGGGTGATTTTTAGGGAATTTAGCAACAAGAACCAATGGATTTGGATTCTTAATGCAAAAGTTATGAGCAAAACAATTCTGCTCAGCCCTAAAAATACCAAACTGCACTATTCACTAATTTAATTATGAGGCAACAATTTCTAGAAAAGTGGTGAGGCTGAGATTTTTACTGTGAAACCAGCACCTCATGAGATGAATAACACAATTGAGTTCATCCCATTTGGAGCTATTATGCACTTTCTATAATTTTTCAAAAACAAGAACTTGAACAAAATTATAATGCACAAGTCCTCATTTTCATAACAGCAACAAGCTCAAAACTAATTTTCACAGTGAGTTCATTAATAGAGAAACCAACAAAGTTGGTCTCACTCAAAAACAACCTACAGAGCAGTAGTTATGAATTTTACAAGCTAAGCATTAATTTGAATGTATGTTTAAAGTTAGTTTTAAAACCTAGTGGCTAACTGTGCTCTGGAGCTGAACTCAACTTACAATCATTTTTGGATTAAGGTCAAGTTCAAGACAGAGCTAACACAATTTGAATGACCTCATTTGGATTTAAAATGAAAAAGATATGAAATTCTAAAGTTTATACCTTGTTTTAGTTTATAACTAAGACTTCACTGGAATTTCTAAAACTCACAAAGACACGGGAGGTCGTGAGCCACAGATCACAGATCCAACGGCTCAAGACTCCCAGGAGATCAACACGCACGCACATGTGAGGTCCAGAGGTCCTGGACCTCCTAACAACTCACATCTTGCGAGGCAAGGGGAGGTCGTGGCCGAGATTGAGGATCCAACGAACCACAGCGATGATGGGGAGGTCGGAACGGACCAGATCTAAAGGGGAGGTCCTTAACGGTGAGATCTAAACCTTACAGACCTCCAGGGAGGTCTGGATGGTCAGGATCGCGCAAGGGGGAGGTCTTGGACGCTCCAGATCTCCTCGGAGGAGGTCTGGACGTCCCAGACCCAGCGCCTTAACTCGCGCACGCGCGCGTTTGGACAGGGCATTAAAGCGCGAGGGACCACGAGGAGGTCCGTGCGCTCGGGAGGTCTTTAATGCACGCATTAAAGGATGGATTTAAGGCAGTTAAGACGCCAATGATTGCGAGATTGGGCAATGATTAGCACCATAAAAGCCAGGATCTTGGTCCTAAAATGACAACGACACGCTCGGGACATCCGACAACATCCCGAGCTTGAAGAAATGGTTGTTGCCGGCGATGCGGACCTCATGGCGACAACCAAGTTTATCATCGTGTGCGCAATAGTGTTGCGCACACCATGAGCTTTCTCTCGGCGGCGACGACGGCGTTGAACGCCGCGAGCCGAGAGGACAACGAAGGAGATCACACGGCCAAATTTTGAAAGCGCAAAATGATGCTCATGCGCGACATTCAGCGTGGGCCAAATAAGAACTCCTGACAACATACACGCGAGTGCGGCACTAAGGACTATCGGGAGGTACTGGAGGTCCTTAAGATGCCGGGAGGTCGGGGATGGTCTTGGCTTTGAGTTGGGGAAGAAGGGAGCTCCATTGCTCAAGTCCAAGTTCAAGCCTCGGCTCGGCTCCAAGCTCCACTTTGTCCCCCTCTGCAAATGTCCAACAACTTAGTTAGGACTTGGTCCCGGAGGAAGGCACAATGGAAGCAAGGAGAGGGAGAAAAATTCTCAATGACCCTTGCCCACCGAGGAGCTTGAGCTCCAAAGAAAGGCGACCAAGGAACTTTGGTGTCTAGAGCTCACAAGCACAGAGGTGTGAGCAAAGTGATAATGGTGTGCAAAGGAAGCCGGAAAACCGTGGAGGTGGTTTTATCCAAGGGCAATTGAGGTCTTAGACCATCGGCTAAGCTCATGGTGAGCTTGGCCCATGGCATGGTCTATGGAGTGGACAAGACATGGGGTGACAAGGGGCAAGCTCGGGTGACCATTGAGGCGTGAAAGTCGACTGCATTAAATGCGGTCAAGAAGAGTGATGAGCAGTACCTCCTGCTCGGACATGCATTAAATGCCTCGCCGTAAGCTCCCGCGCCAGAGGAAGGAGAAGAACGGGGGAGGTCCTAGTGGCCATTGGATGAGACCTCGAGGAGGTCCCGCCATCGGATCCCATTTTGAACCGTTATGTTTTTAAGTGGTGGGAGGAGGTCCCACCACACGATCAAACGTGGGGAGGTCATGGCCTCACGATTTCACTTAACGTGAAAGCGCGACGTGAGAAATGGACAGAGGTCCAAAGCGTTGGATCTCCATCCAACAGTCGCGGACCTCCAATGAGGACTTACGCACGCGATCAAAAGACATGAGGGGAGGTCATGGCCTTTGGATGTAAATCCAAGGGCACCGACTGATGGGGAGGTCTATCGCACAAAGTGAATAAGGGAGGTCGAGAGGACTGCGGCGAAGCGCAAAGGAGGTCTTAGCCCTCCGATTTGGATCTAAGGGCTCACGCGATGGTCCGAATCGCCCATTTGTTAGCGGCATCGTGAGATGTAAATCAATGGTCAATATTGGGTGGTCGAGCGGCTCATTGATCTCGTGCGTTGAGCGAGATCCAAAGCGAAGAAAAGACAAGGAGGTCATGGCCTTAGATTTTTAATCCAAGGGCTATGACCTCACGAGGTGGGATGTCTAAGTGGTTTTAACAGGGAGGGAGGTCGAGGCCGTGGATCTTGAATCAAGGGCCAAGACCTCACGCAGTGGGAGGACTGTTGAGTATGTTGAGGAGGAGGTCGTGGCGGTTGGATTTGATCCAGCGGCACGACCTCAACAAATGGGATGACCTCGCTGCGATGGTTTAACAGCTCGAGGAGGTCTTTGAGGTTTCACACACGGGGAGGTCGTGACCGTGGATCTTTGATCCGGTGGCTATGACCTCATGAGGTGGGAAGGTCTTTCTTGGTGTTAGCGCGGAGGAGGAGGTCGTGGTGTTGGATGTGAATCAGCAGTGCGACTGACTGATTAAGGTGGAGAGGAGGTCTGTGGGGTGTAGACCTGGTTGAGGAGGTCCAAAGGGGTTGAAATTTGGACCAGTTTTGAACATAGCTAGCCCAAGGAACAGTCTTGAGGTTTTTGAATTTGAACTTTTAAACAAATGAGACTTTGCAGAATTGTTTGGGCTAGCAAATGAGCTCCAAATTTGATGAAATTTTAACTGGAGCTTGCTGACAACATGGTTAACCTTATAGAAATTTTCCAGAGGTTATTATGCAATGCATTTTTCTCAGGAAATTTATTAAGGTTGTTTAAAGGATTGTTTTACCTCCAAAATTTATCAAACTAGTTTTACAACTTGTGATATTTTTCAGAGGGTCCCACATCAGTTTTTGGACCAAGGAAAATATTTCCAATTGATTGGCACAAGATTTTAGATAAATGGAAAATGAATTTGACTTTTGGTCAACAAGAGCTTTGTGTTTTTAGATTACACAACTCTTGGACACGAATCACATGAGATTTTAGGGTTTTTCAAGATGTGAGAAAAAGTTTTAATTTCTACACATATAATTATACTTGAATAACCCTAATTATACACTTGGGATGTTACAAATAAATACAATGAAAAACTGATCCAAATACTCCATGAAAACTAAATTTATAAGGTTCATGAAGTAAGCCAGAGCATTGGTTAAGCCAAAGGACATAACAGTATACTCGTACAAACCGTATCGAGTAGAGAATGCAGTCTTCGGTATGTCTTCAGCTCTAACCTTGATTTGATGATAGGCCAATCATAAATCAATCTTGGAGAACATTTGAGCTCCATTCAATTGATCGAACAAATCATCAATTCGAGGGAGCAGATGCTTGTTCTTGACAGTAACTTCGTTCAACGGACGGTAGTCAACACACATCCGCAAACTCTTGTCTTTCTTCTTGATGAATATAGCCGGGCATCCCCAGGGTGAGGAGATCGGCTGAATAAAGCCTTTATCTTGAAGTTCCTTGAGTTACTTCTTCAATTCTTCCAACTCATTGGGAGGCATACGGTACGGCCGTTTTGAAATGGGCGCGGTACCGGGTGCAATCTCGATGACGAACTCAACCTCTCTATCAGGGGGCATGCTTGGGAGTTCTTCAGGGCAAACATCTAGATACTCGCACACCATTGGTACTTTCTCTAATTCAAGGGAAGTACTAGCCTCCAAGGCATAGAGATGAGAATTCCCCACTATAGGAGCAAAAACGACTTGATTGCCATTTTCGCTTGTGACCAAAATAGACCATTGAGCACAATTGATTTGCCCCTGGTTTTTGGACAGCCAATCAATTCCTAATATCACATCAATGCCCACATAAGTTATAACAATTAAGTTTGCTAAAAAATTAACCCCTTGAATTTCCATTTTTATGTCCCGGCAGACTTGATCGGTTTGGAAAACCTATCCCAGTGACCGAATTTGATAAGGTGGCTGAAGTGTATGTATCTCAAATTGATGATGTGCAGCAAAAGACTTCTTGATGAATGAATGAGATGCTCTCGAATCAAATAAGACAGTAGCTGGAAAAGAATTGACAAGGAGCATACCCAAAACGACGTCAGGTGCGTCATTTGCCTCCTCGGTAGTCACATGGTTCACTCTGCCACGTGCAGGGACTCGAGGTGGAGTACATGCTACCCTTAGAGGTGGTGAGGGTCTTGCCGGAGCTGGTTGTGGTGTAGGAGCTTGATATGTTTGTGGCATTCCACGTTGCCTCGCAAGGCATTGATGCGCATAGTGACCGGGGCGGCCACAATGGAAACAAGTGACATTGGACTTGAAAATGTTGCTATTTTGGGAACTTTTGCCCCCATTGCGCTGCTATGCCGCTGGTGGAGAAGGCCATAGAGTCACCGTGGGAGGCCTCGGTGGCACCGAAGCTTGGGCACGAGTCTTTGGCGGTCAAAGTCTGCAGACGAGGAAACCGGCGCTTGCTGCCATTTGGGCGGCTCTCTTCCTCTTCCTCGACTCATCCAAGGCTATGCTCTTGTGCTCCACCATGATGGCCTTGTTGACCATATGCTGGAAATTCTTGAAGTCATGCATAGCAAGAGTGAGCTGCATCTCCTCCGTCAGGCCATTGATGAAACGGCTCCGATGGCGGGCATCCGTAGAAGCATCATCTAGAGTGTAGCGAGCCAAGAAGTTGAACTCATGCAGGTACTCCGTAACGCTCTTTTTTCCTTGCTTAAGGGCAAGGAACTGCTGCTGCTTGATCATCAATACACCCTCAGGGATGTGAGCCTCGTGGAAGGCCACTTGGAACTTGTCCCTCAGGTTGCATGGCAGAGAAATTATCCCACCATGCGCTTGCGGCGCCTTCCAGCTGATAGCTGGCGAAGAGAACCCTCTCAATGCCGGTGCATTGAGCGATCGCCAGCTTCTTCTCGATGGTGCGGAGCTAGTCCTCCTCCTCCATAGGGTCTTTGGTGCTGGAGAAGGTCGGGGGATGAGTTCGCAAAAAATCAACGAGTCCTCCTTGAGCTCGTGGCCCCGATGGTCCAGGTGTCAGAGAAGTGTTCCAGGCTGTGGCCTCTAGAATCTGCGTTTGATCCATGGTTTCTTTCAATTTGAGCTAAGACCTCTGCCATAGTGGGCAGTGGTGGAAGCACTTCTTTTGAAGGACCACCTTGTTGATTTTGCTAATGGGAGGGCTCACCACCCTCTCCACATGTAGAGAGCTTATCCATGAAAGCTAAGTGAGTACGTAGAGGTGGTGACCCTTCCTCTTGCCGAGCCCGTGAACGAGTATTAGGCCCGGTCATCCTGATGTCACAAGGATGGTTAGAAAAACAAACGAAAGATACACTTGAACGAGTGCGAAAGATAATTTGGACAGCTAGTAGCAGATTTCAAACTAGCATGCGAAATGGTAATGAAATGCACAAACTTAACACCATATGAAAACACAAAGGCACTAAGGCCAACATAAGATCCATTGAAAGCAATTCATAGTTTTCTGGTTACAATTACATCCTTATAGGCCCGTAGGCGAAGAGTAATTGCCCAAAACCAAAAGTTCTTGCAAAGAAACAACAAGGGTCCATCAACTTCTACCCTGTTACATAAATCTAATAGTACAAGCTTGTTGGACACAAGTCCAAATAGCAAGCTCGCTACACTACATCTATCTATCTTCTCGGTCGAAATTCACTGGAAACTCGTCTAGAAGATGATATCCTAGGGATCCCGTATCATCAGGGTCCTCTGGATTAGTGAGGCGCAAGGGTGACCATTCATTACTAACATGATTTTCTACTTCGAGAAGTCGAAACTCTGGTGCTGCAGACGCATACGAGGAAACCTCGTTTGCGCCATATACAACACGACGGTCAACGAGCCCCATGTTGTACAAGTGCAGAAGACCCCTTGTGCCACTATAAGATGATGTCGGGTCTCCCATAGCTCATGTACGGTGCAAAGGTGAACTTGGTTCATGATATGAACCAACCTCGTGAGTTGCCTCACTTGGGGATCTTCCCCGTACTGAATTCTAGCAAAAGTGTCCACATCCACGCCATGTGCTTGCATAGGAAAGTGGTCATATGGTGGCTGAGACAACTTTGTGAAATCATAACGAAGACGGCTCATAGCCATACGAGCCACTTCCTGCAATGCCATGGCCTCAGAAGGGCCACGAGCCTAAAAACAGTACGAAATACTCCCCGTAACTCATCTTGCAATGATGTGGATCACGGCCTAATAGTCTTCCATTCCCAACCCTTTGTCTCGATGGTAGATAGAGTAGGTTGGCTGATAGGTGAAGTTTGCTTTCCACATCATTCCTCTAAGTAGTGCTGGGTATCCGTCCACATCTTGCGCGTGGGTTTCCTTGACAAGGTACAGAGGATTCATCTAAGGACAAGAAGGGCAAGGTAAGTTAGTTTTGCAAATCAAGACAAGAATAAGGTGAGAAGTGATACTAAGATGGATGATGAATAAAAGATATCCTATCTTAACTTTCTAAAATTATTTTGATAACTCAAAAATAATTTTTGACCAAGGGACTTGCTAAACTTAACAACCGTGCTATTTCTAACTTACAGTCAATATGGCTCTGATACCAACGGCTGAGGGGACCCCCGGGTTATTTCTGTAAGACCAAGGCATTCCCGGCCTTGTGGAGATAACACTGGGCCTCCCGTGTGAATAGATTCCAACTTAACTCCATCCAAGCGAGAGGCTTGACCGAAAACTAGAGCCCCGACGATCATGCGCGCTGCACCTCCGTGAGCACTACATGATGATCGGTTATCCAACAGTCCAAGCACTACACTTAGTGAGTTAAATCAGAATTCTTAAACAGAAAGCATGAGATCATGTTGGCTCCCAAGATCAGCGACCAACATGCCCCAAACTCACATATAGCATTGATCACATCCATACAACATTCATACATTCATAGTTGAAAAGACATACAACATAATAGTTCAAGTCTACGACTATAACCAATGGCCGACCGGCCAAATTCAAAAGAACATAAAGTGACATCGGAAGCAATGTAAATAAATCAAAAGTCTAGCATGGTATGCCCCATAACCCATCGGCAACCGACTGGGAGTTAAATAATAGCACTACTCGTCAGTGTCGCCTAAATCGACACCAACGAGCTCATCGGGCTCAATGTCTTCCTTACCTGAAATTGCAGCATCCGGATTGAGTACAAATGTACTCACAAGTCTTACACAAATAAAAATTACTTATGCTAGAGGTTGTACCAAAGGATGGCTCATATTGGCTTAGTTTTGTGAAAGATGCAACAATTTTCAGCCTACACATACTAGTTTATCAAATGCCATTTTAAAAACAGATTTGAAGTAGAAGTAAAACATGTGAATAAGTAATAAATGAATTAAACAAACACCATAGTGGCAGCCCAGTTTGATACAACAAAAGGTATGAACATCCCATTCATGCCGAATACCGAGTTTACTCATAATTAAAATATAAAGTCTAACGATAGTAACTCCCGAACTCAAGCGGTTGTTCATAACTGTGGACACGGCTATTTGAATAGTTTAACTCTACAGAGGTGTACTACTTTATCCACATGACTCGATTAGCCCGTAAGCCACCGGAATTAACACACTTCCTTTGGTGTGTCGGCCAGGGAGAATCGAGATATGGTCATTTTTTGTAAGAAATTCTACTAAGTTAGGTCCCCCATGTGAGGTGTTTCCGTACTTAGTACAAGCGTCTGATAGCACTTGCTAGGGGGCTCACAAGTTGTACTAGAAATATCGAGGTAATGTAAATAATGAAAAAATGGTGCGCCCATGCACACTATAGAAAATTACCTCGGCTCCTACGGACAAATGATCAACACAAGTGCCCTTACACCACCATGAGACTTCACCCAATAAAATGTTCCCCCCTACTTGACCATACAGTGCCCATATCCCGTGTGTGGTAGCACGAGTGTACTTGAATCAACGACGTTACCAAAGTTCGGTCCTTAATAGTCCAGACAAGACATCCACATACCAAAATCTCGTGCACGAAGGCGCCCTCACTAGCAAGCACTAGTTCAGACCCCAAAACTCTTTTAAAATGACAAAATTTATCTAATAAAATAGATACGAAGATCTAGAATAGAATGAATATAAGAAAGAGAGTGTTTCCCATAATTGTCGGGTTATTCCCGACAATCAAACTACTGTTTCTAGACTTTCAAGGCAAAGCAAACTCGAACAATATAATTCACACAATCCTATATTAAGCATGTGGTACTGGAGTAATTCAAGATTAACCTCGATGAATAGGATATAACTATTCTACACGTCACAAAAAAGCGACATTATCAAAATAGCATGCAAGCAATTTATCATTGCACTAACTTAACCAAAACTGGGATCAAATATGATGCAAAAGAAAGTTCAAATGATGCTTTCCTTGCTGGAAGTTTAGTTGTTCACTCTCTGTAGTGTAGGAGTCAATATCGATAGCCTCGGAATCTATAGAATTAACGATATCGATAAACACTGAGAAATACCTCAAAAATCAAAGTGCTAAAAATGCATGATTTTTCTCTAGTGGCTAGTGCACAATTTTTTAATGAAAATATGTGAAGGAATTAATCCATTTGGAGTTATAATGTGAAGGTTATAGCATTTCGAATTTCAGGTTCCAAAATGTCTTAATTCAAGTAATTTAATTATTTGGTCAAAATTTGTAGAGCAGTAGGGGATACAAGGATTATACAGATAAACAGGGAATATTATTACAAGTCCAAAACATTTGGGTTCATCTCATTTGGAGTTTTTATGAATTAGTTATGTATTTTTGAAATTATTCACATTTTTAGTCACTACAACAGGACTAGGTTATAGCAACACGCGTATATGATGTTATATCTACAAATATGTGTTGCTAGGATGGATAGCAACACATGTGATAAGTGATGTTGTTGGTCGTGTTGCTATAAGGTAGGTCATCGCAACACAAATTAGGTGTTGTTATACAAAAGAAAAGGTGTTGCAAAGTTGCAACACAATTTTTTATTTGTAACAACATATGTTTTCGAGACATAACTAACACCTGTTAGCAACATATAATTGATATATTGCAACACAAATTAGTATACAGGAAAAATACGATTCATTTGTGTGCTACGTACATAGAAATTATAATTGATACAAAAAAATTTATTTGCTAATTAAGCATGTCATATTGCAGAATATATAACACAACTCAACATGATCAATATTCCAAAAGTAGATTGTATTGCATTAGAAACAAATATAGGTCCGTTTCTCAATCTCGAGTCTTTGCTCAATCTTTGTTCCAAATAATCATGAGCTGTTTACGCCCCAATGAACTGATACAAGTATTTAGACTACAACAAGATGCCATAGGCGAGGCGACCATTTCACAGCAATATCTCAACTACATCAAGAACACAATGTCACTGTATCTAATGCTACCACAGCATCATATGAATATCTCCTAGCACGAGGAGATATCTCGGTCGATCCTCGTCCGGCATATCAAGAGCGGTATTAAATCGAAGCGTCCTCCGTGCCTTAGGTCTGCTGATATGTTCGGTGATCTTGCCTCAATTCTTCTCTTCTTAGGCGTACAATGTTCGCCGGTTATTGATTCAAAGAGCTCTCCCATATTTGACATGTTGGGCCTCTTCTTGTCAGCCTCCTCTTTCAGGAAACTGAATGCATGCATCAGTAGAGGAAACGCTAATATGTTTCAAGTCTACAATCTACAATCAGATACTAAGCGCAATTTTACTTAAAACAGATTTTAAGTCACCGGAGCAGGCAAGCGGTATGCCACTAGTGGTCAGAGCAAATCCAGAAATAAAAATTTGCAATTCTAAGAGAAGCAAGAAAATATACCTCTCCCGGATGATTTTAAATGCCTCCGTTGTTGCATAAGGTAACCCTGTCTTCGGATCACGGTATCTACAAGTAAACCTCAGATAAACTTACCCATTTAGAATACAAATCATGGAAACATAACCCACTCTCAACTCTCAACACAATGCATCGATTCGGATGTACTACTTACGATGGTTAAATAAATATATCAAATCCTATTTCAACTCTACTACAGAGGATCATTTCAAATTACTTAATCAAGAACATACTACTATTTCACCAGATGACAACAAGGATGTGCACAACAAAATTCAAGCAATGCAAGTATCTAAGGGTTGTCGGTTCATACCTAGGATGCACCGACACGCGATCTGCGATGCAGCGATACCCATTTCTCCCAAAAACCCGATCTGGCGATACGGATGTGTGTGTGTGTATATATATATATATATATATATATATATATATATATATATATATTAAAAATAGTAAAAATATAAAATAAGATACTTGATAAGTTTGAGACTTTGAGTCAAGGGTTTACCAATGTATGCAAAATTGTCCATGTATGTATTTAAATGTACTCCATTTGTGCATGTATGTATGTAAATGTACTCCATTTGTAAAGCTGCATAAATGACAAGCAACACCTAGTATCCCCAATCATCAACACCATTAAATCAACACTCAACACTAGCAATCCCCCCGGCCTCCCACTTCACCTTCAAATCAATCCACGGCCTCTCCCCTACATCTCCCCACCGCCTCTCCCCTACAACGCCAGATCGAGAGAGAGAGGAGAGCGCTCTCTTTGGGCGCCGGCCGAAGAGGAGCTCCGTCGGCTTCCTCCATGTGGGAGAGGAGCACCGTCGTGCTGAAGGAGGGGCCGAATCGCCGCCTCGCCGATCGCACGTAGGAGGGAGCGGCGCCGGTCGCCGCCTCGCCAGTCGCTCGGAGGAGGTGGCGCGGAGGAGGGAGCGCGTCAGGTCGCCGCCTCGCCGGTCGCCGCCTCTGCGCACGCCGCACGGTCCCTCTCGACTGCGCACGGGAGACAAGGCACAGCCGGCTTCCTCAGCTTTGGCATCTTCTGCCATGGGCAGCTAGGAAACGATGGTTTTGATCGTGGGTGGGCTTCTTCAAGGCGTGTCGGTGTATCGGGGTGTATCGGGCGTGTCGAAATGCATTTAATTTTTTAAAATAAAAGAATTCGATACTTCTCGACACGTGATCGGGTCGTATCCGTATCCGATCGTGTCGGGATACCGTCTGTGACACAGGAGGTGTATCGGCGCATCAGAGGTTCATACAAACTCTGGTAATCTTTAAGTGCTCCAGAAAGTACATCCTAACAAAACAAACCAGCATGAACCAACACCTGAGTGTAAAAATGTGCAGCTATTAAACAAAAGGTGCATGTGCACATAATTTTAGTCAAGCGAAAAGTGTCCTTAATAAACACAACAAAGAAATTTCAACTTCACATGTGAGGAAAGGAACATTGAAGGCCAATAAGCAATGCTGTAGATAGGTATTCAGAAAACATACTCGGCGGGAAGTCCTGTTACTACACAAACAGATTTTTCCGGATCATGTGAAAAAAAAATATTGTAAGAGGCGGGTTTCATGCATTAGTTTTAACTCAAACAGACCACACACACACACAACAGAGACAAAAAAATTATACATTATATCCTCTCCCGGAATGTAAAGATCGTTGGTCCGTTGGTTTGATTGTTGGATGCAACCGATGAGGTCTGGGTTTGAGTATCGTTGAAGCAATGTAAATTGCTTTTTGTACACATTTGCTTGGTTCGGACTTGCCTTTGTGCCCTTTGTATGAGATTTTCTTTTTCGCATGTCTTGACCAATGTCGTTGGAGTCTATGATGAAGTTCATCATTCTTAGGGCCTGTTTATGACTTATAATCTTTTGGTCATGTTTTTTTCCTATAGGAATTCCAAAGAAAAGTTGGTAAGCTTTCTTTTTCATAGCAATATTGTTCTTTGTGTTGAGAACCAACCATTTCGGGTTGTGCGAAAACAAATCTATCTTGACTCTGCGAGGTCAATTTATGAATGGACATACTCGAATATGTACAGTCAAGATCACTAATCTCTCACTCTCTTGCATAAAGTAACATTTTATCCAGTTGACATGTTTCTCCTAGACCAACCTATAACATCGATTGGATAGTATATTTTGAAAAAAAAACATCGATGGATAGTGATGGGATGTCGAGGATCGTGGAACCAATTATTGTGAACCAATTTCTATCATCGATCGAGACCTGACATGGCGAAGAAAACATGATAGTTTACCTCAATGTAGCCAAGGCCTTGGGATCAAGTTCCTCCATGAAAAAGCGATTCATTGCATGTTTTACGAGCAGAGGAGCCTACATACACATGCCTCAACGAGAAGCGTATGCAAACATACTTCATTCAGAAAACTTATATGTTTGTGGTGCCATAACTGCTGCACAAAGCATTCGACTAGCAGGATCTAACGGGGACTTAATCATTCTTGTTGATGGGACAGTTAGTAGCCACAACAGGCATGGCCTTGAAGCAGCTGGTTGGAAGATCAAAACCATCAAGAGGATCCGATATCCCAGGGCAGCACCTTATGCACACAATGAGTGGAACTATAGCAAGTTCTGGCTCTGGACGCTGACAGAATGTAATTTCATAGATGTTGACCTTCTCAATCGAAGGAACATGGAGCTGTTGTTCCTCCGCCCGTGCACCCTCCTCCATCTGAAAGGCATCATCAGGAATCAATTCATCAGCAATCATCAGGATTCAATTCATCAGCAAGATGTCTAAAAAAAATCATCAGCAAGGAAACACCCAAAGAAACGATTTTTCCAATAGAATCCAGAAACAAGAACCAACGAATCAACAAGTTGGGATCTTTTCTGAGGCAAGCATGATTCGGCGAGTGAATGGGGGATGTGTGGGGATTGAGGGCAGTGCCTTGCGCTTGAGGCCGTGGAGGCGGGAGACGAGGGAGGTGAGGTGGTCGACGGCGGCGGCGTTAGATTGTCGCCGTGGCGGCGAGGAGGCGAGGAGGAGGAGGAGCGGCGATCTCCTTCTCATGAAGTCGGTGGTTGATCTGGCGGTGGACTTGAGCGCCTCGGGGCACCGCACCAGTCGGTGTCGATCGTAGGGGCGAGTGGCGAGTGCGTTGAGGGGGGGACGAGGGCGGCTCGGTGGAGGCGGGTGGTGTCTGGCGCCATGCGGATGGGAGGGAGCAGCGGATGGGCGAGGCCGTTGGCGGGGGCCAAGGCGGCTCGGTGGAAGCGGGTGGGGCGTGGCGTGAGGATGGAGGGCGAAGTGCGTTGAGGACGAGGCGGCTCGGTGGAGGCGGGTTGGGCGCGGCGCGACGCGGTTGAGAGGGAAGGATGGAGTGGCGAGGCCGTTGCGGCGGGGGGCAAGGGCGACGGGGAGTTGAGGACGATGAGAGGTGGGACGATGAGGCTCGCTGTGGCGACGGGTTTTTTTTCGTGCGTGTACTGGGTTTGATTGGCAATGGTTTTTTTCGTGCGTGTGCGGGGCGGGGCGGGACGATGTCCCCACTGCATGGGTAAACCTTAAAATTTTTAGTAGTTAAGATTATAAAAACTATAGTTTATTATTAATAATAAAAATAAATTAAAAACACAAGATAAAAAAAAAGCGGTACATATAATATATATGCTTCTTCAATCTTGAACTATTGTTTGTCGATCTAGTTGATCTTGAACTAGTTTGCTTGTAATATTATAAAAAATAATACATTATTCAATGTAATAAATTATATAGTCACTCTACATTGGATGCAAGCGCCATGGTGAGATAATCAACAACCACATTATGATGACATACATATTCCTTTCTTATAAAAACAAATAAGCAGATTAGTAGAATTAGAACAACAAAGTATCTTAGCCAATCATTCCTACTACTATAATTACCAATTTATTTTTATTACTACTATAACATTAGGTGGCAATTAAATGGGTCATAAAATTTGTTCATTGACCTAGCAACACATCTATTAAGTGTTGTAACTTACACTACAAAGTGTGGTAACATACTAGGCGCTGAGTATGTTTGGAGCTTTCTACACTTAGGTTGTAGCAACATAAGAATATGTGTTGCGGTTAAGTTTTCCTGCAACATATGCTATATGTGTTGGTGGTGTGTGTTAGAATAGATTGGTCTTGTTGTAGTGAGTGTGCAAATTAATGTGTTTCGAATTTTCTGAAGTATTTACTCCTTTTCTTACCGAGGGCTGCACTAGCCACAGCCAAAGACATGTGGGGTCCATAATAGTTCGTTTTCCATTTAAACTCCCCATGGAAACTGCGAACTGACAAGTGGGGCCCAAAGTCAATGGCACGGCTCACTGGACTTGGTCCACGCATGCATGCGCACTGCGCATGCGCCTAATTGGTTGGGTCCACTTGTCATCCTCTCATTCCTTTCACTTAACTCCTCTGATTTCTGTGCGTGGTCCCACGTGTATGTGACTTATTAGTGCGGCTAAGATAGTTATCAATTACTAATCACTGCCATTAACGCCTAATCATTTAGCTACAGTGTGTGTCCGTGTACGACAACGGGAAGTTTGTCCCACGCAATTCACCAGCAGCTCGCCGGCGCTACGCTCCGTGGCGACATGAACCAAGGGCATGGATAGATGCGCAATAGTAGTGCGCACCTGGTGGGAGTGGTTACAGCATCTGAGGTGGCCTTCACCGACGGCTAGCCGGAGTTGAGTAGCGAGAGAGCTACAGCCAAAATGCATGCAGCAAGTAAAGCTCTGCAGCGGTCCAGATAAGTGGGTGCCTAGCATCTAAGGACTATAAGTAAGCTACTTGAGCAAGGATAAGAAGCTGAGATGACCGGAGGTGGCTCGTCGACGTTGAGGTTCACGACGGCAATGAGCTTCATCGTGGAGAGAACGATCTGAGCAAAATGGAGTAAAGTGAATGCTTGGGATAGCTCAAAGATCCTATGAGGATGCTCTAGAAGCGATGGATCGACAAATGCCTTACCAGATCACAGTGGAAGGTGAAAAGTTGCTTTTACAGCCGAAAATGGTCCAAGCTTCAAATTCACCAGATCCTATCGTGCATTGCTCAAATTAGTTGAGGGGTTTTCAATCTCATGCTAAATGACATGAGATGATGCAAAATATTTCAACTAAAGCTCACCGTAGGCAAAAATGACATGGTGTTGTCCTTGGGGTCATGCTTTGGAACTGTAGAGAGAACGAAGGTGAACTGAGAGCTACAAATCAAAGTAAGGGTTGGCATTAGCTAAAGTGGGTAAGGCATTGAAGAAGAATAGACAAGGACTCCTAGGGTTAAAGCTCACCCGAATGTGGAGCTAGAACGAGCGCCCCTTTCCTTCACCGAAACAAGGAAAAGTGAGAGATGGCTAGGGTTTGGAGGCAGGTTATGCTCAGAAAAGTGACGGAGTGGAGGCGGTGTGAAACGGAGGAGCTCCAAGATTGGTTGCCAGGGGCGGTGGTGCACGACGGTGACGGAGCATCGCACCATGCGGCGGCGACGTGGCGTTCACGCTCTAAGCACCCAATGGGAGGAGGATGATGCAACTGACAAGTGGGCCCGCCTCATCAGCGAAACAAAGTGGCGCGGTCGCCCACGCGTAATGTTCAGACCATGTGTCTCGACGGTCCGATCAAGATCCAATGGTCCACAATTGTGGCGCGTTCGGACGGTCCGAACGGCCCAATTGATCTGGATCGTTAATTTCGCATCGGACGGTACAACGCAAGTGAACGTTCAGACGGTCTGAATGGCCCATATTAATCTGGACCGTTGATTTCACATCAAAAAGTCCAAATACGCCCAGTTTTGGCGTAGTGCGGCGGGGTGTAACTAGTTGACTTAGCCAAGTCAAGTGGCTCGGGTCTGGTTCGAGCCCAAGGAACAGTGCTGGGCGAGGGTTGAGTCTAGGTTTGATCGAGATTTAAACCTAGTTCCTCAACTTTGACCAGAGGTTTAGAAATAGGAATAAAATTCCTAAAAATATGAAATAAACCAGAGCTGTTCCTGGGATGACATAGTACCCATATAAAATTGGAAACCCCTTTGTTCATGTCATATTTTGCGTGGTTTAAATCCACAACCGAATTATGTTATTGGATTGAGTTTGAATTTTCTAAGGTTTGAATTAAATCCCAAAAATTTGGGAAAAATTATATTAATTCAAGATAATTAATGTAGTATTTGAATAAATTATTTCCAGAGTAACTTCAGTAGCATTTGTTTTAGTTTTCTTTTGAAGTTTACTTCTTTAAGTGTAGGTTCAACATTTGAACAAGATTTTCAAGTGCAACAAATTATGCAAATGCTTGAAAACAATGATGCATGCTCATGAGATGCATAGTAAACCTCTTTATTAACTTGGGGATGTGACAATACACACAGCTCAAAGTTTATTACAGATACTGAAAAATTCTTAACCAGGCTAAACAATAGCCCCGTAAACCATAATGAAGCGACTAAACAAACACTGCAAAAACATAATCCAATGGCAAGCCAAAAGCTGTAAAAACAGTAAACAACCTTATGAAAATAAAAAATGACCTAAAAGTGTGTCAAACATCTCGAAGCCTATTACATAGCTTCCACCCATTGTTGTTGTTGAAGATGTCCCTTGTAATGACCTCCAATGCTTTGCTCCCAGCTACCAAGGCCTCCCTCCTTCCTTGGCATTGCAAAGCTGACCAAGAGTGGATCCAATAGATACATCTAAATATAACCTGCAAAGGATGGTCAATAACTTTCTTGTTGAAAATGACAACATTACGACATAACCAAATAAATCAGCATAGTGCAGTCCCCCCCCCCCCCAAATAGTTGCTTTTAAGTCCGAATTAAGACCTAATTTCGAGTTTCCGAAAATATTCCAAACAGTAGTAGGTCTGTTAAGATTAAAAACAATTTGAACTATGCGTCAAGCAAAATGGGCAAAGTGACAATCAAAGAACAAATGTTGTATAATGTTTTTTATCACAGAAATAGCAATTTGTGTCACCTCTCTAGTTCCATTTTAATAAATTATCCTTAGTCAAAGTAACTCCTCTACAAAAGTACCACAAGAAAAAAATTTATCTTAAGGGGTACTTTAACTTTCCATAACTTTTGACATCGAAAACGACAATTGGTGTCACCCAAAACAGCATACATAGATTTGACTGAAAATTGTCCATTCCTATGTAAATTCCATCGAATCGTATCCTTATCCATGATAAGATGAGCATTGGCTATTTTCACCACAAGATTATTGAAAACAAGCAAATTTAGGCGAATAATCGCTCTCCTAAAACTCAAATTTAAAAGCATATTTCCTAAAACATCTGAAACCAAAGCATGCTTCTTCCGGGCTACCTCAAACAAAGTTGGATAAATTTCACAAAGAGGCCTTTGTCCAACCCAAATGTCCTTCCAAAATCTGATTTGTTTCCCATGCCCAAGATTAAAAGAAAAGTGTTGAATAAAATCATGCTTTACCTTCATCAATCCCTTCCAAAAATGGGAATCCCTAGGTTTACTCTCAACCTGAGAGACATACTTATTATTTAAATACTTATTTTTAAGAAATTACTGCCAAGCCCTTCCTCATTCAAAAGTTTAAATAACCGTTTAACCAAAAGACACTTATTTTTTATCTCAAGGTTCTAAATTCCCAAACCACCTTGGTCCTTGGGCCTACAAAGAATATTCCATTTAGCCAACCTATATTTTTGTTTATGGTTGTCACTCTGCCAATAAAATCTAGACCTAAAAAAGTCCAGTCTTTTAAGGACCCCCTTTGGTACCTCAAAGAAAGAAAGCATAAACATAGGAAGGCCACTCAAAACTGAATTTATAAGTACCAGTCTACCACTAGTAGATAAATGTTTCCCTTTCCAATTGCTCAACCATTTTTCAAAGAGATCTTCCAAACCTGTCCATTCATTATTCCTCAGCCTTCTAAAATGAATCGGAATACCCAAATGTTTAAAGGGAAAAGAACCCCTCTCACATCCAAATATCTCTAAGTATTGAGATTCAAAATTTTTTGCTTCTGAAAAGCAAAAGATCTTGCTTTTATGAAAATTAATCTTTAAACCAGAAAGTTGCTCAAAAAATAAGCTTCAATTTTTTTGCTTGATCAAAATTGTGATCCATGAAAAGAATAGTTTCATCAGCATATTGAAGGATAGAAAGACCATCATCAACCAAATGCGGTATTATCCCACTGACATGACCCTCATTCTTAGCCCTTCCAATAAAAATGGCTAACATGTCCGCCACAATATTGAAAAGAATTGGAGACAGAGGGTCCCCCTGCCTAAGCCCTTTCTTGGTTTGGAAATAAGGTCCAATACTATCATTAATCTTAATCCCCACACTGCCCCCTATAACGAAATTTTCAATCCAAGCACACCAACTTGGAGAGAAACCCTTCATTCTAAGAGTTTGCTGCAGAAAAGGCCATTTGACCTTATCATAAGTTTTTTTAAAATCAATATTAAAAATAATTCCATCTAATTTCTTTTTATGAAGCTCATGGATTGTTTCATGTAAAACAACTACCCCTTCCATAATATTTCTCCCTGGCATAAAAGCCGTTTGAGATGGACGAACAACCTTTTGAGCAATGCCCATAAAACGATTAGTACCTACCTTAGTAAAAATTTTAAAGCTCACATTTAATAGGAAAATCGGCCTATATTGCTGAATTTGGCATGCATCTTCTTTTTTTGGAAGTAAAGAAATGACACCAAAATTGAGCCTAAAAAGAGGTAAATTGCCTCTATGGAAATCTCGAAAAAGTGCCATCAAGTCATTTTTAATAATGTTCCCAAAAAATTGATAAAATTTAGTTGGAAAGCCATCTAGACCCAGAGCTTTATTATGCTCCATTTGAAAGATTGTATCTTTCACTTCCTTTTCAGTAAACTCAGCAGTAAGATAGTCATTTTCCAAGTCAGAAACTTGAGGTATATCATCTGTGATAGTCTCAACCATGGAAATGTGGATGGTATTAGGAGGTCCAAAAAGTTATCCCTAAAAGCATAGGTTGTTGTATCAAAGGTAGTGCGCTCTAGTCGGCTCTATATATATACACTGTTTACACCCTGGTCTATTTCCCAGATCACTCGGCCATCCCCTTCCACAAAATCATTTGCCGTGCTATCAAAAACTTGAAATAGACATATGGCGAACCATCGTAAGTTGTCCCACACTCAATGCCTCTTGTTTCTCCTGTCTTCCATAGGTGCGATGGTAGCTGAACCCGCTCGCCTAGAGGCATTATCTCACAAGACAATCCAGAATTCTGGATCATACAACCCACAGCTACAGGACTTCCCAAACGAGCGACTCTACGGCGCGTACCACGTCATCCAGCGTTTCAAGAGCACCATCACCAGCGACCCCAAGAACGTCACCGCCACCTGGACAGGCCATGATATCTGTGGTGAGACGAACTACCTCGGTTTTTACTGCACCACACTCCCGGGGCCAGATAAGAAGCTCACAGTCACCGAGGTCTTTTTGAATGGATTTGGCCTGCGTGCACCGAAGCTGCAAGGCTTCATCGATCAGCTCCCTGATCTCGCGTTTTTCCATGCCGCCTCCAACAGCTTCGGGGGCGACATCCCATGCCTATCAGGCCTTGGATACCTGTACAAGCTCAGTGTCGCTAACAATCTCCCAGCTCGTCCTGCTGCTGTCATTCACGGTGATGCATATGGAAACGGTGGTGTGGGTTGCGTCCGTGCTACTCTAAATTTCACATTTGATATCAGAACTCCCGACATGAAGCGAGGAGGAATCATTCCTGGTGTTACCGATGCTAAAGCGCTGCTCCTCAACTACAACAGCTTAACCGGGCCACTTCCCGCAAACCTGGGCTTCTCCAAGTTGAGCTACCTCGCCCTCGCCCACAACAAGCTCACCGGGCCAATCCCGCCATCAATCGCGCACTTGCAAGACTCACTCCTCGAGGTGCTCCTACTGAACAACCAGCTATCCGGCTGCCTCCCGCAGGACCTCGGCATGCTAAACAAGGCGGCCGTGATCGACGCCGGCATGAACCAGCTCACCGGCCCGATCCCATCATCCTTCTCATGCCTCAGCAGCGTCGAGCAGCTCAACCTGGCCGGGAACCGTCTCTACGGAGAGATCCCCGACACACTGTGCAAGCTCAATGGACCGGCCGGCCGCCTCGCCAACCTTACGCTGTCGAGCAACTACTTCACATCGGTCGGACCGGCGTGCTCGGCATTGATCAAAGACGGCGTGCTGGACGTGAAGAACAACTGCATTCCCGGCTACGCCAACCAGAGGCGGCCGGCGGAGTGCGCGTCGTTCCTGAGCCAGCCGAAGGCGTGCCCGGCGGCGAGCACTCATGTGGCATGCCCCACCGCAGATGTCAAGAACGTGGTGGCGCCGGGAGGAAGGGTGGCTAGGGACTACTCCAGCTACGTGACGTACGCTACCCTGCATGAATGATGCCCCACGGCATGCACGAGGGGACAGAGTGCCTCGGTGGTATTTGCTCTTGTATTCTTGTGTGCGTTGGTGTGCTCGTGATTGTTGTTTGTTTGTTCTGTACGTGTGGCTGCACATCACATCTAGATCTCACCTCTTGTACTGCTACGTCCATTAATTGTCTGTAAACTCGTCGGTGATTAGTAAAGTTGGATGGTGTCTTGCATGTTTCATGATGATTTAATCATGTAAAGTATTAAAATGTCAGTGGCATTGGTCAGCATTGGTCAGTGCCGGGGTAAATATGTCAGACATTTGAGTTACTCTGTTTGGTACAAGGACCAATCAGCTTAATTACCATGACCATATACCATTATGTTATGACCAGTTGATCGCTTCATATAGATTTGCTTGACATATAAGATAAACTCTAATATTCTATATTTCCTACTCAGTTTCTTCCACTATTACTTGTATTTATTGTGTATATATTCCTTGTATGTTCGTGTTTTGCGTGGGGGGTTTTTCTTGTGTTTTAGTGAAGAGATTTTTTCCTTTGCATATATGATTTCTGACAGAGCTTCTCAGATCAGCATCTTTACGTTACGTACTGCGTAGATTATTGATCAGAAGCTACCACGATCTATATATAAGAAAAGAAGCAAGCTCAATTCATTACCAGAATCATTATGTGCATGGCATTCTATTTTCAAAAAATATTGCTATTTTGACAAAAACACAAAATGTGCATGGCATTCAGCTATATATTGTGATTGCGTTTGTATTTGACTTAATAATATCGCCAACCGTAGCATAGCCTAGCGGTGTGGCGCTATGTTTCTCTGGGTGATGACCAGAATTCAATTTCCATCAACCGCAGGTTAGGTTGGTTACTTATGTGGATTTTCGACTAATATTGTCCAGGGTTTGTGTGAGGACCCCCGGTTATTGGATCTGTTTCAAGTTAAAGAATTACACTAGAAGCATAATCTTTAACAGGGAACAAAACCAAATATCAGGGTCCCGGATATGTGTTCTACAATAGTTCCCAAGATCAAAGACTATTGCACATATATCCTTTACAACATTGCACACAGTCATACAAGGTATACAGAAAACATTTATACAACAAAACTTTACAAGGCTGGTTCGGTTTAGCAGAAACAACCAAACAGCAGTACAACAGAGTTTACCAGTGGAACAACAAAAGTATAAATAGCAAAATTTCCAACTAGTTTGCCCATCACCCAAAGGCAACTGAGTGGAGGATAGAAATAGCTTCACTCGTTAGCATCGCCCTGATCGGCGCTAACGAGCATCTCGTACAAGTAACCATCATTACCTGCAACAAGTGGTTAAAGCACTTGAGTACAGAAGGTACTCGCAAGACTTACACAAAACTACTAAGAGAAAGTGTTTGCTAGAACCTATACAAAGGATTAGAATCTGTACATGCATAAGGCTGAACATGTGAGAGTCATACCAGTTTTAGATTTTTGCATAAAGCCAAGTTTTACTTCTACACTTACTGATTTTTGTAAAAGCCAATTTGTAAGCAAGTTTGGACTAGAACAACAGTAAGTAAAATATTAAACAATAATCACAACAAAATCATAGTGGCTACCACTTTGACTAAACAACAAGCATGAATACCCCTTCATGCCAAAATCCAGTAAGCCCAAAACAAGACTTAAAACAGATTCTATACATTGATAACCATCAGATCAAGTGTTGTCCATCACCGTGGACACGGCTATTCGAATAGTTTTAACCCTACAGGGGTGTACATCTTTACCCACACGACTTAGTTAGCCTGTAAGCCTTCGGATGCCTCCGAACGATGACACACTTCCTTTAGTGTGCCGGCCGGATAAACCAAGATTTGGTATCTTTCAGCAAGCTGACATTATTGAGTTGATTTACCCATGTTTGACTGATCCCGCTTAGTACAAACGACTGATAGCACCTGCTAACCGGGGCACACACGTTGTGTCGGGAATGCCGATCCAATAAACTACATCCAAACCTGTGCTCAATCGCACATATTAAATTGCAACCGAAGCCCTATGGAACATATATATGATGGAACATATATACGTCCTCACACCACCCGTTCCTCAACTCAATAACATCAACCCCTTACTTAACCAAGCAGCGCCCATACACCGTGTGTGGAAGTACGTAAGGTACTCAATTTGACAGGTCAAAGTTCAGTCCTTAATCAATCCGGACATGACTTCCACATTTCCCAAATCTCATGCACGAAGGCACCACCACTAGCATCCACTTGTCCAGATCTAAAACAAACTTTACCAAACAGAATTTAACTAACAACTTTCAGTCTTAACCAAACTGAACAAAGAAACCAACAAGAATAACAGAAGGTATTTCCCAGGTCTGACAAGATAATCTTGTCAAACAACTAACGTGCTATTGACTTGCATGGCTAAGCAATAATCTACAGACCAAAACACAAACACCAGACTTCTATCTTAAGCATAAGTGTATGAATTTCGATTCAGGATAAGCCACAAAGATTAGGATATAACTAACTAATTCACAAAGTACGGATACTTGGAAAATAGCATGCAAACAGTTATCACTGCATTTCAAAACACTAAAGTACCAAAACTGGGATGAACATGGTGCAAGAGGATGCTTGCCTTGGTAATAAACCACTTGTACAGGTTCTGGAGTCTCAGGAATAATTTCACTCGCGTCGGGAACACTAGAATCTAAAAAGAACCATAATCAAAAAAACAGCAAGAAAACTTCCAGAGGACAAACTGCTGAAAGGATGCATGATCAAAGTATTAATGTGCATACTAACAAAATGCTTAAACTACTAGGGTGCCTAAGGAGACTACCTGAGCTTAGAAAGTAACTAGAGAAACTCTAGAGCTTGCCGACGAAATGAAAGACCGAAAATGACAATAAGGAGATCTACCGCGACAAGGTAACCTAAGCAAAGATTCAAAGAGTGAGTGATCAGGATATCTTAAGCAAGGCTCCTAGATACTCTGAAACAAAGGAATCGAACACAGGCTCACTAGTTTGGAAAAGAGAAGGCAAGAACGAATGCTGACCAGAAATAAGGATATCCAAATACTTGACGATCATGTGAATCAAAAGATAAAAAGATTGAGGGTTTTTACTCCTTAGATCACATGACACGATGTGACGCGAAAGAAATAAGGAAAAGCTCACCGGAGCAAAGAGTTCACCGATGATGACGCTCCGGACGCGCTCTGGACAATCCAAGGAAAAGCTTGTCTTCTCAATCTACAAGCAATGCCAAAGATTCCCATTAACAGGATGAACAAGCATTGAAAGAGATGAACAAGGTACAAGAACGAGAAGGATATGCCTGAGATGGAGAATGAACTCAGTGCGGCAGCAAATTTGCGGAGAATGAAAATGAGGGTTTACATAGCTTCCCCGCCGAAAATATTAGAGAGAACTCGTGCGTGGTGACCATGGCAGCAGAATGGTGCCTAGTGGCAATTGCATGCTGCAACAAATGCGACGCAACGCCACCTTGCCATCGATGAGCTCGGAGCTGGCGAAAAGGCGTGGAGAAAGTGAGGTTGAGTTGTTGACATGCGAGCCCCACTGTCGGTCTCAGTGAAGACACAAAACAGCGAGCTCAAACAAATGTTGATCGTCCGATCGCAAACGAACGGCTTAGATTAAAAAGGACATTCGGGTGATTGTGATGAACTAAAAGGAGATCTGGACAGTTCAATGAAACCAAAAGGAGGTCTGGACGGTTGCAATGAAAGCAAGGAGGTCTTGAGGGGTGGTCTTTGCAAAAAGACCAGAGGTCATCTTTGTAGAAAGACCAGATGTTGTGAGAAGTTCATGCGGGAGCTCCTGAGGAGGTCCTGACAGTTAAGATGAAACAAAAGAGATCTTGAACGGTCCAGATGAGATAAACGAGGTCCTGGACGATCCCGATGAGATCGAGAGAGGTCCTCATGGTTGAGATGAGATCAAAGAGATCCTAGACGGTCCCGATGAAATCGAAGGAGGTCCTAACGGTTGAGATGAGATCAAAGAGATCTTGGACGGTCCTGATGAAATCGAGGGAGGTCCTAACGGTTGAGATGAGATCAAAGAGATCCTGGACGGTCCCGATGAAATCGAGGGAGGTCCTAACGGTTGAGATGAGATCAAAGAGATCCTGGACGGTCCTGATGAAAACGAGGGAGGTCCTAATGGTTGAAATGAGATCAAAGAAGTCTTGGATGGTCCGGTGAAATCAAGGGAGGTCTTGGATGATCCCGATAAGATCAAGGAGGTCCTGGACGGTCCCGATCAGATCAAGGAGGTCCTAGACGGTCCCGATGATATCAAGGGAGGTCCTGAACGGTTCCGATGAAAACAAAGGAGGTCCTGGATGGTCACGATGATATCAAGGGAAGTCTGGGATGATCCTGATAAGTCAAGGAGGTCCTGGACGGTCCAATGATATCAAGGGAGGTCCTAAACTATCCGATGAACTCAAAGGAGGTCCTGACGGTTCCGATGAAATCAAAGGAGGTCATGGACGGTTCCAATGAAATCAGAGGAGGTCCTGACGGTTCTGATGAAATCAAAGGAGGTCATGGACGGTTCGAATGAACTCAAAGGAGGTCCTGACGGTTCCAATGAAATCAAAGGAGGTCATGGACGGTTCCGATGAAATCAAAGGAGGTCATGTGCGGTTCCGATGAACTCAAAGGAGGTCCTGACGGTTCCGATGAAATTAAAGGAGGTCATGGATGGTTCCGATGAACTCAAAGGAGGTCCTGACGGTTCCGATGAAATCAAAGGAGGTCCTGGACGATCCTGATCAGATCAAGGGTCAGGCTAAGCGCTAAACGTGACAGGTCTAGACCGAATGGCACAGAGTTGTACTTAACCAAACTGGTTCAAATTGCTATAGTGCCAAACGGCTTGGTTCGGGTCTAGAGTTGACTAAGACCCAAAACCAAACTTCAAAAGCCTGACCGGGGGTTTAAAAATACCAAATAAATTTATACGAAATTTTCCAAAGAAGCCACTAGGATGATATATGCCTCAGATAATTTTTGAAAACCACTGTTCTTGTTTTAAAATACTAAACCAAATATTTTCCCGGTCTCAATACAAGCACAGACTTGCATTTTCTTTTGAAGTTTCAAACGAGGCTAAGATTTGGATCGAAAATGGAGGTTTTAAATTGTAACAAAACAGCCCAAGTTTAAAAAATGACCAGAAATGCCGTGAAAAGCATGTTATTACTGTTCATTAAAACTGGGGTTGTTACAGTTTGAACCCGTGACCTGTGGGTCGTAAGCCTTAAGATGACTAAACTAGTCAATTGTTCCCACCCACTCAAAAAAATATGCTAAATATCTGGACTTGTATCTTAATCTATTGATCATAACCCTAGATATTTTAATACCAGAGGAATACTAAGTATGAATATGTACAAGGTTTGCAGTATATTGCACAACATACATGTAATTTCATTTTGTTTTCGCAAACACTTATCTATATATGGATTAAAGGCAGCATACATTGTACTTTACCCCGTTGACTTCCATAAATTAGGCTTGGAATTTAACTCCAAGCATACGGTTGTCCTGTCCCTTACAATTGGAATTAATAATGATAATTCGAGGCACTGTACAACTAGCATCAATTGTTTCCTCCAACCTAGTTGATCATCTAGAATTGAAGCTTCTTGCTGGCTCTCGCTCTCAAGCTTTGCCCAACAGTAGTGTGCCTCGCCGCCGCCTCCTGATGCCACCACAATCACCAGTAGTGACAATTAAAAAAACCTAAACAATGGTGGAGTACAAGGGCATCTGTCCACGGTAGCAGTGGCGAGCTGTTTTCGCCTAAGCACGCCGGAGATAAAGACAAACCAAATCTTAGACAGAACTTTCCCTATCCGTATTCGGACAAACCAAATCTTAGACAGAACAAACTTGGACAGAACTTTCCCTATCCATACTCGGACAAACCAAATCTTGATTATTTCCAACAAACTCCCCCTTAATCTAGATTTGGTTGTGTAAGATCTTTGACACCAATCAACTCGTGCATCTATGAAAACTTCAATTTGGCAAGTGACATGGTAAGAATATCTGCACACTGTTCTTCTCCACTAACGTGTTGAACAATTATTTCTCCTCTTTCAACACACTCATGAATAAAATGGAATCGGGTGTTGATATGTTTGCTCCTCCCATGAAACACTGGGTTCTTCATCAACGCAATTGCTGACTTGTTGTCGATATAAAGCTTGACTGGTTCCGAAGGACGTCCCATCACTCCACTCAATAAACCCCTTAGCGATAGAGCTTGACATGCAGCTGCTGCAGCTACCATGAACTCTACCTCACATGACGACAATGCGACGCTCTTCTGTTTTTGTGATGTCCATGAGATTACATTGCTGTTGAGGTAGGACACCATCCCAATAGTGCTTTTCCTGTCATCAATGTCATCAGCTAAGCTACTATCACAGAACCCGACCAACTTCCCATCATCTCTACCTGTATATTCCAGTCCAAATTCAACAATACCTTTTAGATACCGCACCTTTCAGATACCGCAGCATCTGTTTAACTGCTATGTGATGCATAACTGTTGGCCTCTCCATGTACCTACTAACCATCCCAACCGAATATGCGAGATCAGGTCGAGTATGTAGCAAGTACCTTAAGCTTCCAATGACACGCCGATATTCAGTTGGATCTACAGGTTCTCCGCTAGTATCTTTACCCAACTGTAGCTTCGGTTCCATGAGACACTTGCATGAATTGCAGTCTTCCATACCAAACTACTATAGAATCCTCTTTGTATACCCTGGTTGCTTAAGAGTGATTATGTCTTGTCTTTGTTCCACCTCAATGCCAAGGTAGTAAGAGAGGAGTCCGAGATGAGACATCTCAAACTCATTCATCATCTGGTGCTTGAAATCTTGGATGTCAGCAACTATTGAGCTTGTCACAATGAGGTCATCAACGTAGACCCCAACAATCACAATACTGGTTCCATTTGCCCTCATGTACACGGCAAGTTCTTGAGGGCACATGGAGAACCCCAGTTGCTTTAGACTTCTGTCCAGCTGAAGGTTCCAAGCACGGGGTGCTTGGTGAATCCCGTACAGTGCCTTGGATAGCCGGTACACTTTGTGCTCTTGCTGTTTCATTTTGTATCCTTCTGGCTGGATAACATAGACTTCCTCTTGCAATTCTTCGTTTAAGAAGGCCGTTTTGACATCCATGTGATGCACCTGCCACTTGCATTGAGCTGTAAGGGCTAGCAGTAACCCTATAGGCTCAATTCATGCTACTAGAGCAAAAACTTCATCAAAGTCGATTCCTTGACGCTGCACATACCCCTTTGCAACGAGTCTCGCTTTATACTTCACCACCTTCCCTTTTGAATCCTTTTTGAGCTTATAAACCCATTTTAAGCCAATGGGTTTGTGCCCTTTTGGTAAGTCGGTCAACGACTATGTCTGATTCTTCTCAATTGAAGCAATCTCATGATCCATTGCATCAACCCATTGCCTCTCCCTAACTGCTTTTGAGAAGGTTACCGGCTCATGTATTGCAATTTGCAGCAGATCCTCCGCTGACAGATGTGCTTCTTCTATCTATTCATAAATTTCAACGAGAGAACGAAACTTGTGTAGTGTCTCACCATACGTGGGTGAAACTAGAGAGTTCCAGCTTACCAGAGTGTGTGGCGACACTGGTTCTCCTACAGCTGGCGATCCTACCACGCTTGAAGATCCAGTAGGTGTCAAGTTTGCCCCTAGCATCCCTGGTGGGATTGATCCCATTGATCTAGCTGCTCCTGGTGTCTAGAAGGATGGAGCTGTCGTGGCAGCCGACGAAGATGAAGGAGTCACAGGGACCTCACCAGTTATTGTGGCATCCTCATCATCTCGTTCCTTGAAGGATAACGTGTCCCAACCACTTGCAGCGGTTTCACTCCAGTTCCAGCTTTTGTTTTCCTCAAAGATCACATCATGGCTAATGCAAACTTTGTTTCGATGTGGATCATAAAGTCTATGTACCTTGTTGTTGGGTCACGGGTAGGCTACGATAGCAACAAATCAAAATTTTCTACCACGTAAACCAGGAAGCCAAGCAAGTAGATGATCACAGATCATTACCACCAGACGCGCAGAGCAGCGGAAGAAGAGTTAGAGCAGCCTGGTCCAACGAAGTGTGCGTCGATGTAGTGATCGTAGTCGATCGTTTCCTCCAGCGACCTCTGCAGTTCCTTATGAAGATCGCGGATCGTTCTCAAGCGCAACAGCAATCGCAGTAGCGCCTCTACGGTATCCACACATCTAGGGAAGGAACAACCATGCGCCGGTGTGCTAGCACCAAGTCGCACGGTAGAGCTCTCAAAAAGATGGCGGCTAGGGTTTCGGTGGAATAACTCAACTCACGACTTTTGTGTGTCTCGTCTGTTACGTTCACCACCACGTTCCCAACAACCTCATGCATCTCCTTATATAGTGCTCGTGACGGATCCTATCCGAATACGTTTGATGAATCGTATCCGTACTGGTTTGTTCCAACCCGTTAAGTGTGTGACCCATCAGGTTCATGCGTAATCGGTTGTGACTCGGAAACCCTTTCCGACCACGAGTCGTTAGCGGTTCCTAGCAAGACATAACGATTCCCGAATACACACAAATTATATCGGACGAACCTTAATACAATATGATCTACGACCAGGTTCTCATCACTTACGACCAAGTCCTATCTCTATACGACCAGTTCATATTTGGTCACAACCAGTTTGTAACTCCTTACGACCAGGTTTTGACCATTCTGTGATTACGTTCGACCAGTCTACGACCAGCTCGTATCTCCATACGACCAGTCCGTAACTGATCGAACTAAGCGACCTACTCGTGTATTCTCCCTTTGCCTCACGATATCTGGTTGAACTCTAGGTGAGATGTTGTGTCATCCATGGACTGTTCAATACTTTCTCGATCGAGTGTCGGATAACTTCACGTAGTCGAACACTTTGACAACTAGTGGCATGGCCATGCACTTTCTTTATCTAACCACAACGAGAGACCCAGAGATATCTCTCCTGTTATGTTAGGAGGGGCAAATCCCATATCCGACCAGTCACATTCCTCCGCATGTTTCATAGCATACCGGAAAGCTACCTTTATAACTACTCAGTTACGAGTAGCGATTGGCAACCTCTAAGAGTGCTATTACACATGTAGGAAACCATGCTGATCTCAAGTCTAAGGATTATACATCATCATTGCTTGAGACCAACTAACGATACATAGAATCATAACAATCTCAATAGTATCTCAAGGTGGGTCAATCCAACCCCATGTTCTCTAACATGTGTTCACATTATTGATTTGATATCCCTATATCCATGACTGGTGAAACATGGTCATCAATCAATACATGTGCTGGTCGATAGAGTCACTAGTGTTCCGACCATTGACATCCAACCAGGGATTCATTTAGAACGACATCATATAAGTTAAGAGTTTCACCAACAAGTCACATACTTGTTAATCTTCATAACCAATGATTCATTCAATGAACAGAATAACACTTATTCAATTAGCACATAAACATAGATGTGAGATCATCATCTCCATGATTGCCTGTAGGGCATATCTCCAACACTTGCTCCCTGCTTTAGTGCCAAGATAGACTACTAAACTGCTTCGATCATCAAGTTTTCTTGCTTGAACTGGTGGAATCTTCATGTGTGCCATGCAGCCGAACACCCTGAAGTGGTCCAGACGTGGCTTCTTTCCAGTCCATGCTTCATAGGGGGTTGAGGTAGGGAGTGCTTTAGTGGCCACACAGTTCAGGATGTACACTGCATGTCGCACTGCCTCTCCCCAAAAGCTTGGGTCTCCCATACTTGCAAACAAACACTTCAGTTCACAAGTCTCCATTGAAACCCTAAAGAGACGATTGGGGGAGCGCTTGACCTTCATCAACAATCTGTTAGACCAATCATATAACCATAGGAAAGCATCGAATATGATAACCCTGCTTCCTACTTCTGTTAGCTGACCAATGCTGATGATGTTGCTACAAAGATTGGGTATATAATACACCTTAGTCAGAAGCCTCTGCTCACCGCCTTTAAATTTGAATAGCACGGTTCCCTTTCCTTTGATTTTCACAGTGGACCCATCGCCGAACTTGACGTGTCCCTCGACGGTGGAGTCTAGATCACGGAACTTGTTCCATTCGCCTGTCATGTGATTACTGGCCCCGTTGTCGAAGTACCACACATCAGAACTGACATGTGTTTCGCCATCAACTCGCAGTTGTGGCTCAACCTTTTCTTCATTTAGTAGAACCAGGTTGCGCGACTCTGTGCTTATCACCAAAAGCAGTTCTTGATCTTCCTCCTCCTGCACGTTCTCCTATACATGCATGAGGTGCGCCTCTTCTCCGCGGCGTTTGCTCTCGCACTCTGAGGCGTAGTGGCCGTACAAGTCACGGTTAAAGCATTTTAAGTGACTCTTGTCGCGGCCTGTCCTAGACCCACGACCAACTTCACCATCCTGGCATTTTGTAGTTGAGCCTCCATGACCTCCCCTGCCTCGACCACGGCCTCTCCTGTGAGCTTTGCTATGATCACAGCCGTCGTTTCCACCAGTGTTGGACCCTTGTCCCGACAAGTCTCTACTGTTGTTTTGCTGTCGCGCCTGCCACTCAGCTCGATTGAGTAGAAGCTAGCTGTCAATGTTTCCATTATTGCCGTGACGTAGGATTCACTCCTCATATGCCTTCAACCGACCGATAGCTTCAAATGGCATCGCATCAAGGTTAGAGTATTGCTCGATTGATGCCACCAACTGGAAGAATTTATCAGGCACCGAATCAAGAAGCTTCTTGACGAGTGTGGCATCCTCCAGAGTGGCACCAAGAATAGCAAACTTGGCCGCCATGCCACTCAATTTGTCGGAAAACTCGTCGATCGCCTCCCCTTCCTTCATGTGTAATGCCTCGAGTTCGCACTTCAGGGTCTGCAGGCGTTCCTTCTTCACACGATCCGCACCAATGTAGCGAGTTTTCAAACTGTCCCAAACATCCTTTGCAGGTTTCTTCTTTGCGATCTGTAGAAGGACATCTTTGGGGATAGCCTGAAAGATGAACGCTCACGCTGATTTGTTCTTCTTTTCGTCCACAGCCACTCCGACTGCCGGTTCAATTACTTCCCAGATACCCTGGGCATCCATGATCGCTTTCATCTTGATTGCCCACGTGGTGTAGTTGGATGTCGTTAGCATCGGGCACTGGTGCGGCATGCCACCACTCTCCCTTGCCGTCTGCTGGATAGCAAGCGCCATTGTCTCGATTCTGAGAATCTTGGGCATGCTCCGAGCTCTGATACCACGTGTAGAAAGTTACCAGAGAATCGAACACGCTCCCAATTCGTTGGACAGAAGAAATCCGGTGGTCGATACTCCTACGACCAGGTGGTCATAACTCCTACGACCAGGTAGTTGTCGTAACTCCTATGACCAGGTGGTCGTAACTCTTACAACCAGGTAGTGGTCGTAACTCCCACGACCAGGTGGTCGTAACTCCTACGACCAGGTAGTCGTAACTCTTACGAGTTACGACCACGATCAGTCGAAGCCTTTCACCCGATGGTCGATAGTTCTCTTGATCACGAGTTGTCAAAAACAATAAACAGTACTTGTGATGAACAGTACTCATTAACAAAAAATCGACAACGAATAGAGGAGTTTTGTGGTAATTTTGCGGTGCCGGACTATGCACCTTTTTTGGTTTTGCTTCCACTATTTATACACACCTTTACATCTTAGAAATAGAGAGTACTTCTTTCCTAATCGGACTCAACAAACCGAAACTAATTCCAAACCGGAATCGACTCTGAACCTGACTAAACAAACTTGGACATAACTTTTCCTATCCGTACTCGGACAAACCAAATCTTGATTATTTCCAACAACGCCAACCTTACGCTGTCAAGCAACTACTTCACATCGGTCGGACCCGCGTGCTCGGCATTGATCAAAGACGTCGTGCAGGACGTGAAGAACAACTCACTACTACAGAACAGACCTTTGGTCCCGGGTCTAAAGGGCCTCTAGTCCCGGTTATAGAGCCGGGACTAGGAAATCGGGACTAAATGTCTCACCTTTAGTCCGGGTCCCTGTGCCGGGACTAAAGGCCGATTTTAGTCGGTTGGTAATAACAACCGGGACTAAAGGTCATTGAGGCTGAGCCACATTTGGCCCTTTTAATCCCGGTTGGTATTACCAAGGGACTAAAGGTGTTTTTTTTTCTTTTTGTTTCCATTTCAATTCATTATTGATTTTGGTTTTACAATTACATTAGGTTTTCAAATCGTATTCTTATTTGCTAATATATGTATCGCCCACATATAATTTAGTTTGGAACATTATTACACACAAATAAAGTATGAAACTATATATATTATGGAGCTATATATATGTATAATATATATATATATATGCACATAAAATTTACAACATTATTCATGCATCCTTGGTATTTACAACACAAATGTTGTCCTCCACTTAAATGTCATACAAATGTTAAATCTGGTTTGGCTTCAATTGTTCATCTGGGTTAAAGTAGAACTTCGGTGCGGGCTTGAGGACATGCTCATTAAGAAATCTGCGATTGTCTCTTGAATTCCTTTGAGGCGGTCCATATCCAACACTGTTCCTTCAACCATATCTCCTTCAATTTGCATTAAGCGAAAGAAGTATTAATATACATAAGATTTATTTAATAGCAACAAATAAATAAAATGGATTTATTATATATACTTATTACGTGCTTTACGCATCTGTAGATGGGTTCTTTTGCATACACCGTGAGGAACTCATAAGCGTAGTATCCACACAAATTGTTGCTGGTGGTGTAGTAGAACCCATGCATGCGATATAAAAGATTACTCTCGTCATCCCGGCGTGAGTGAAGCATGATAAGGTAAAGATGCGGAGCTAGTACAACTTACATCCGATCGGTGTGGATCGAGAAGTGGCGCTTTCGGATCCGGACGGTGTAGTTGAACGAACCAAGCCCAAACCACCTTAATAATTGGATCGTTAATTAACTATTGCGAGTTAAAGAGCAGGAATAAATATTTAAAGATCGAAGTTACCCTGGATAATGTCTATCATATCTTGGTAATCTTCTGCGGTTTTCTCAACGAGTCATAGATTAGCAAATGACCGTCGGAGAGATCGAAGACAATCGATTATCGATGAAAGTTGCATTTGTTTATAGAGTCAACATATATATCTTTATGTTGGATTGAGTAAGTAAAGTAAAATGTGCACACGATAACAACACTCACCCAAAGTTGTAGGGAAGAGTATAAATCTTTTGCTCTTTTGGTTGATCAAGAACCTCAGGAAATTCCTCTCCGTTTGAGGTCTCCATTGATCGTAGGGAGTGTTTGGGTCCTTGAATACGATATATGGATCCATGAAACCAATGTTCTTGTCGTTTCTCGTGTGAGGTCTCTCATCATGTCTCTGCATATGTATAGACATGCTAGCTAGTGTGAGGATAATTACTTATACATATACATATGCTAGAGTGAGATTATTAAAAGAAAGAATCACGTCTGAGACAAAAGCGGTGATGAGAGATTTGTCTAGGCGTTCATGTGGCATAGTGGTGTAACTCATTAAAGCGAACCATTATAATGTCATCGCCACGGAAGTAATGATGGTTTCTAATTTTGCGCAAATATAGTCATCCGCTTTTACTGCGACGCCGCCATGTACCACTTGTTTAACAAGTACATTTGCGTCTGAAGTTCCTTGAGCTTCTCGGGGTTGTATAGACTCTTGCCATATACATATTCCTTCTTCCATCGATCAACTTAGGAGCACTTTTGATGTGTGCTCCATGAAGCATTGGGAAATGCTTAGACCGGTTTCACGAAAAATTCATCAAGTTGATCCAAATGCACATTTCGGATATCTGTTCTAGCGTTAGTGTTTGAACCATATTCATTCCCAATAACTAGCGGGGCACTTGATTGTTGTGATTGTTCCCGAGTGTGCAACACCCTTCCGTGCTCTCTTCTCTTTCTTCTTCGCCTCCTCAATTGACTTCGTGAGAGTGCGGTCATAGTCCGATAGTGGCGAATCCTTACGAGCATGGCGTAACTTTTTCTCGTGGCGTCCACCCTTTGCCTTAGAACTTACGGGCGTCTGAAGAATCGGCTTCTCGTGGTTTAACCGCTTCACTTTTAGCCTTGACTTTTCAAGAAAGCGCCCACATCTGTTATCTTTGAAGCATCTATTTCCTCGCGATCTTCTCATAGGAAAGTTTAAATGCGTCTTAGAAATAGTGGTGTTCTCCTAAGGCTTTCTTCTTGGCGGTGGGGCGGCGACGCCGTTTTGGGGTGCGCCTCTTCTTTGGCGAGGGCGGTGGTGTCGGCGTTGGAGCCCGCCGTGGAAGCGATGGAGCGGCCGGTGGCGGCGTTGGAGCCCGCGTGGAGGCGATGGAAGCGGCCGGTGGCGGCGATGGAAGCGGCGATGGGGATGGCCGTGTCTTCCACTTCATTGTCATCGCCGCATCACTTTGTGACCGGTGGTGAATGGATAATTGGACTTAGGTTGGGGAGGTTCTCACTGTGAAAACAACGTGGTATGAGTAAACCGTTATTTAAGCCAATACATAATTAGTGAAAAAATGTTTCGTTCACTTTCATCCGCACCTAGGGTTAGGTTGTTGAGGAGGAGGAGGTGGCGCCCTAGGAATAATGATATAGCGCTTGCGCCAACATATGAATGTCTTCTCCGCTTCTCCTAAAGTCTTCTCCCCATCACCTCCTTCAATGTCAAGAGGCACATTGCTATTACCTTTCACAACTCTATCCGAGGCGCTAGCATATCCGGGAGGTATTAATGCCCCATGGCATCTTGGTGTCTTCGTAGGGTCGTCGAGATACAACACCGATAGCCACCATGGTCGTGGCATTCCCATTGGAATGTGCGGCTCACATGTCGTGAGAGGATCGGTGATGTCATCCACGGGAAGCGACCTGCGTCATGTTGAATCTTGGCACCTCCGTGGAAGCAAGCCCTTTTCAAGCGATTAGGGGTGATGTTGACTCCGGCTCGATGCGATTTGCCTTTGGATGGAACTTCTTGCTATCTGCACTTGCCTTTTGATTTCCTCATTCATTTTGGCTTCAAGTGCTTTTCTCGCTCTCTTGCTTCACGAGCCACTTCCGTGACTCAAGAACCATTTCCTCCATCCTGCGCATCCGCTCTGCCTCCTCGTACTTCTTTCTCTGGCGGCTTCTATAGGTGGCTTTGTCTTTAGGGAAGGCATGCTCCCACGACACCTCCCCATAGCCTCTTGTTAGCCCACCGTGTTTGATACTCTCCGGGCGTATGTCGGCTCATCCTTATCTCGTTAGTGCCACCTGCCACTCTCACCAAGCCTCGAGCATAAGCAAATCTTTGTTTGCTCTTTGGAGTTTTCGCCATACACTATCTTTCCGGTCTCTAGGTCGAGGCTTCCCCATGACCGAAAAACCAATACTTGGCGCTCGGGCGAGTTGATTGATTCAGTTCGATCCTTGGCAAGAATCTCCGTTCCATTCTTTCCCACTTAGGAATGGCACTCTGTAGCCACGATCCCAAGTGATGGTGGTATTGCTTTTGTCGGGCATTCTGCTGGTTCCTTCTCACCGTGCCTCACCCTCTTCCGATGTTTTGAACTGTACAAACTCATCCCAAAACGGCCTCAACAGCGTAGGCCTTAGTGTTGAAATCTGGCGTCCAGTTCTTCTGATAAATGTGTTGTACAATTTCTTCTTCCAACCTTTGGAATTGTGTGGCCATCTTCTTCATAGCCAGTTCCTAACTCTCTCCTTCAAAGCTTCATCTTACATGTCGGCCTTGAAATGTTGAAGGACATCTTGCCAAACTAGTGCCTTGTCACGATCGGAGACAAAACTAATATGAGGAGCAACTTTCTTTTGCTTCCATTCACGAGCATTGATCGGGATCTGTCCCTTACAAGGTACCCACGATGGTGACAAATTTACGTGCATGTGGTCCAAGTACTTTGCTGTATCCTCCTCGAATTCGAGAGAATGAACCGACCCTCCAACGGCTTCTTGGGCCTCGTACATTTCTACTCTTCCCGTTGTTGTCGTCGATCCGGAGGGCTACGAATGTAGAAACACAAAGATTTAAATAAATATATTTATCGACAAATGAAATTATTCGAATTTCATGTATACATAAGAGATTGTAGATAGACCTCGCTTGACATTGTCTTGCTCATCTTCATAATCGGCAAAATCTTGACTCCGTCATCTACTTCTTGATTGTTGTCATCACCTTGAATTGGGCACCTTGTAAGGCGTCATTGTTGATAATATCCATCATGGCATCGTCCATGTTGTCATTCGGTCGGCCATTTACGCAAATATATGTGTAGGGCGTTAGAGCGGTTCGTGATCGGGTTATGATTTCGCATCAAGTGGCGTGCGGTTCGTGACATGCATCGACAAAAGAAAAACAACATATTGATGGCAGCGTGAGCGCGTGGTGCAGCTCGCGCGCCGTGCCAAGCCCGTAACCCGAAGAAGGATCGCGATGGCACGGGGCCTCCCGGCGATCGACGGCGTGTGCGTCTGCGTGCCCTTTCGTGTCGCGTGTTGAGTTCATGGAGATGTTGATGCATGTGGGGGTTCACTTTAATACCACCGTATTATCTCGGTTTAGTTTAATACCACCACACATAGGGGTGGGAATGGCTCGGTTAGGCTCAAACCGAACCTAACCTATCGTATCAATGGGGCGAGACCAAGGTTTGGGTTCGCTCCATGCTGCGCTATCTACATTGGACCATGCATCCATTGGTTTAACCGGATCGGCCCAAATGATGAGTGTTACATATATATTTTCTGAGTTCCATACATCAAAACACAGAACCAACAAACAACAGCAGCATATATCTTCACCAAACAGATGAATATTAACCAGGAGATAAGCTACTATACATCAAAAGCAGAATCGACAAGCAGCAGCATCATATATCTACATCAAGCAGATACAATTGGCCTCTATACATGAAAGATGAAACAAAGCATATATCTACATCAAGCAGATACTATTGGCCTCTGTACATGAAAGATGAAACGAGAAAGTATCTACAAGCGAAAGAAAAATAGCGGCGTGTATCATCATCTATCTAAAGGAAACCATACACATGTGACAAATATTGAAACAACTTGCAAGATGTAATTCCTTGGTCACGAGAACAAACAAAGTGACCTGTAACAATGTAACTCATGGAATCAGAAAGGGCCATGTATGTATACAATCATGTAGCTCCACATCATCAATAAGACAAAAAAAACCTATTCTGAGCATTGCTACTCTGCTCGTTCATCAACTAGACTAAATCAAATGTGATGATGGGTTACAAGCAAAAGGACTCGTAACACGCAAAAACCTCTTGATTTCTAGTGAGAATTAGAGGCGAGGTATTTAGATGCAGATCCGCCCAAGAATCCTTCATCAAAATGATTTCTCGGCTCGATGGTCGGTCACAAAAGAGGGCACTCTCGGGTCACCCTCATCGGCGGCGATCGGCGACCACTGGGGCATTGGTGAGAGCACAAATGGAGCAGCGGCACCGCCACAGGCTCTGAGGAGGCGACGGTTTGGTCGAGATGGATGGAGACTCACCGGCATCGAAGATGAGCGGCGGCGGTACTTAGCGGCGTGGCGGCGAGCTTCGGTGCGGAGAGGAGGAATCAAGAGAGGGAAACAACAAGGAGGACCAAGGGAAGGTGTGGCGGATGGGATTCACGGTGCTTACCGAAGCGGGCGATTCTGATTTGCGGTGCACGGGTTGAAGAAGATGAGGCGGTTGGGCGAACTTCGGCTCGGGGCGTTCTTTGGGTGGGCGCCACCACGGAGAGGAAGGCGGCGGCTTCCGTGACGCAGGCGTGACGATGGAGAACGACGGAGATGGGGCCTGGCGCCCGGCTTCGGAGATGAAGGCGCCCGGTGGCGCGCGAGGAGACAGCGAGGGAGACGGAAGGGGTGGAAGAAGGGAAGAAGCCACTGTTTTCACAGTTTGGGTTTTGTATTAAGTTTATTTGTAAATTCTTGTTTTTTTATATGCTAATTCTTGTTAAATGCATAGTAAATTAAATACTAGGCATAAATTTTTTTAAAAATAATAGTTGCATTTCCTTTTATCTTATTGACATTTCAAACGACTTTTATAGTGACCGGTGGAGAAGACATGCTTCACAGAGGTACATGTGTCCTTTTATCGAATAGGAATTTCATTTGAAACTATAAAAAACAAGAAAAATATGATAGAAACATCTGAAGTTACAATTATTACATAAAATCTCTAATACACACTATTTATTAAACATCACTATATATCAAGCGGGCACATGGTGAACTTCTTCTTGACGTATGACCCTTGGTTATGATCATGCCGTAACCATGGAGTGTCCTCGGCATTTAGCGAGATGCTTGGGTCTTTGGTCTGCTTGAAGGCGGGATTCGGTCATCCCTTTCATAATCTTGACTTGTCGACTTGTCCTCAATTCCCACGATGTTTCTTTTCCTGAAAAGAACTATGTGGCGTTTTAGCTCATTGGTTGATTTGTCGTCGTTTTTCCCTCTCTTGGGTTTTGTAGACATGTCTTTCACATAGAACACGATTCACATCGGCAGACAGCGACGAATGGTTCGTCTTTGTACCCAATATTGTTGAGGTCCTTGTTGTCATTCCATACTCCTTGTCATTGTTACCCGCCTCCGGTCATCTTCACCCATTAGCCTTTGGAACAAAGGGACTTTAAAATTAGGTCGTAGTCTAGTTCCCAAATCTCCTCTATCGGCCATAATATGTTTGCCTCTTTCCATTTGGGTGCATGGCATCTCTGACGGACACCCTTGTTTTGGTTCGTGCTCCTTTTATCTTGGGCTACGGTGTAAAATGTATTTCCATTTATCTCGTACCCTTTATGCGTGAGGATGTGCCACGATGGTTGCCTAGCCAACAAATCTGATTGCTCATCAATATTGTCATCACCACGACATTCTTTTCGCAACCAACCGCTGAAAGTTTCCATGTGATGGCGCCTAATCCAAGCTTCATTCTTCCTCGGCGGGATCGTAGGAACTCCTTGTGTACCTCGACATACGGCTCCACCACGGAGGAGTTTTGAAGAAGCTGTGTAGTGCGCTTTATTGAAATAATTGTCCCCGTGCATCGATATATGTTTTCTTCCCTAGTGTTCCCTTTCCACTAAGTCTCCCCTCGTGTCGCGATTCGGGAACACCAATCGGGTCAAGGTCGGGAATGAAGTCAACCACAGAACTCAATGACCTCCTCGTCCCGTAGCCCTTGGCGATGCTTCCTTCTGGCCGAGAGCACGCTGGTGAACATATTTCTTGAGGACTCATAAAACTCTCTCAAAGGGAACATGTTGTGTAGGAACACGGGACCGAGAATATTAATCTCCTTGACCGGGTGAACTAGGAGGTGTGTCATGATATTAAAGAAGGATGGAGGAACACCAACTCAAAGTGACAAGACATTGAACCACATCATTACGTAGAGTAGCTAGTTCCATTGGATTGATTGCCTTATGAGAAATTGCATTGAGGAATGCACATAGCTTCACGGTGGCCAGACGTACATGTGGAGGTAGAATTCCTCTTAAAGCAACCGGAAGCAATTGCGTCATAAGCACGTGGCAGTCATGGGACTTTAAGTGTAGGAATTTCTTCTCGGCACATTTATTATCGCTTTATATTAGAGGAGAATCCAGATGGGACCTTGATCTTTGTTTAGGCATTCAAACATGCTTTCCTTCTCTTCTTTGCTAAGAGTGAAGCTAGCGGGTCTTAAGTAATGGCGTCCATCGTCATCTTCTCTGGATCTGAGTTGTCTCGTTCTTTCATCTTGTTGCAAGTCTGTCGTGCTTCGAGTGAATCCTTAGACTTTCCATACACATCCATGAATCCTAGCGAGGTTCACACAAAGATTCTTTGTCGGTGCATCACGTCGATCGAGTTGCGGACCTCTAGGACTTGCCAATAGGGTAGCTCCCAAAATATGGACTTCTTCTTCCACATGGGTGCGTGTCCCTTAGCATCTTCGAACAGGTTATTTGCCTTGTCCCTTTCCAAAGACTACTTGCACATCCTTGACCATATCAAGTACATCCTCCCGATTCGGTTGCGAGGCTTGGTTGGTGTTACGCCTTACCGTTAAAATGCTTGCCTTTCTTTCTTAGTTGGTGATTCATAGGAAGAAAAGCGATGGCCAAGGTACCACGACCTTTCGACATTTTTCAAATATATCTTGTCAATGTCATCAAAACATTGTGTGCATGCATTGTATCCCTTGTTTATGCATCTGAAAGATTACTTAGAGCGGGCCAATCATTGATTATTACGAACAACAATGCTCGCGGTCGAAGTGTTCTGTTTGTACTCATCCCACACACGTACTGGTTTGCTCCATAAAAGCAGGAGTTCCTCAACTAATGGCCTCGGTGAACATCGATGTCGTTGCGGGTTGCCTCGGGCCTTGGATGAGCACCGGCATCATAATGAACTTCCGCTTCATGCATAACCATGGAGGAAGGTTGTAGATACATAGATTAATGAGGCCAAGTGCTATGACTAGTGCTTTGGTCCCCAAAAGGATTCATACCATCCCGTTTAAAGCGAACCTTAGGTTTCTTGCGTCATCTGCAAACTCCGGAATTCTCTATCTATTGCTCTCCTTTGGGACCCATCGGCAGGTGTCTCAACATGTTGTCTACCTTACGGTCTTCTTTGTGCCATCGCGACAACTTTGCATGGTCCTTGTTTATGAGCAGGCGTTTCAGCGTGGTATTATAGGAGCATACCACATAACCTTGGCGAGGATTTTCTTCTGGGGCGTTCTTCGCCCTCAACATCGCCGAGGTCATCTCTTTGATCTTATACATGACGCTTTGCATACGGGGCATTCATCCAAATTCTCGTAGTCCTTGCCACGATACAGGATGCGATCATTAGGACATGCATGTATCTTACGGATTTCTAATCCCAAAGGCGACGAATTGTTTTGCTTCGATGCGTAGTGGCGGGCAATTCGTTAGGCCGGAAGCATCTTTTTTGGATCTTGATAATTGCCCAAATGCCTTATCGGATACACCATTACATGCCTTCCATTGTAGCAACTCGATGTTGTACCCAACTTTTTTGCCCATCTTGGCGGACGGGTATAGTAATTTCTTGTGATCCTCTAGCATGCGGTCAAACTTAGCCTTCTCCTTTTCACTTTCGCAATCTCTTTGTGCATCACGAATGACATCACCAAGAGCATCATCTTGGCGAGTGTGTCTTACGCCTTGCCTCTTCTTGACTTCGCCCATTGCGGTATCATCGAAGTCACCGTATTGAGCAATAATGTCGTTAGGGTCCAATTGTTCTTCTTCACCTTCTTCCATTATAACCTGGTTTCTCGTGCTTGGTCCAACAAATATAGTTTGGCATGAAACCCGACTTCAACAAGTGTGAGTGAAGACTCCTTGAGCTAGAATATTCCTTCAAATTCTTACACAGGCACATGGACAAACACATGAAACCATCCCGCTTGTTTGCCTCGGCCACTCTTAAGAAATAATGCACGCCATCAATGAACTCTTTGGAGCGGCGATCGACATTGTACATCCAATGGCGTGTCATCGTCTGCATTATATGACATATCACATAATTACTAAGTCAACAATCAATCCAAAAGGCAAACAATAACTAAGTGATTAAGCTAATTAAGAGATTAACTAATTACTTAATAATTAAATATTAAACTTATTTATTAAAACAAAATTAATATTTATTATTTTTACCCAAGAGGTTGGATCTGATAAGATAAGACTTATCTCATCAAACACCCTCAAAGCTTAACCTAACTAACACATGTAAAAGTCATTTTTCATTTATTTAAATAATTATTAAATAAGGTGAAAAATAAAAGTCTTCAGATTGATCCCAAAATTTTTGTACAGATAGTTCATAGCCTAATTAGATGGCAAAACAATTTTCAGAATTTTTGGATCATTAATTTAGCCTACAAAATTCATGGAATAATAATTAAATAAATAAGCATAAAATAGGTATAAATTCAACTTTGTCCAAATAGTCTTAAAATTTTTATATGGACTGTTCACAGTGTAACTTAGTGGAAAAACAAATTTCATGATTTTTGGAAATTTATTGTGGCCTACAAAAATCATGAAAGTTCCATTTATGAATTAATTGGCAATTTTATAACATATAAAAATTATTCAAATTTCACATTTCATATTTTTCATAATGGACGGCAGGGTTAGCATCAGAGCTTACTGCATGAACACGCCGGTGAATACGGTTGAGTGAATGAGCAGCTCGGTGGTGGTGACAATGGCATGGGTGGCGTGTCGGTGGCGACAACGGCGTTCCGGCTCTGTGACGAACGCTTGAGCAGAGTTTAAATAGAAGGATATTTAGTCGGTTGGTGTTACCAACGGGACTAAATGCCAACTTTAGTCGAGTTGGTACTACAATCGGGACTAAAGATTTAGTCCCGGATTGTAGTACCAACGGGACTAAGGTTGACATTAGTCGGTTGGTAACACCAACCGACTAAAAGCCACGCCACCGTGAGCCGCGAGCCGTTGGGCGGGGACTTTTAGTCGGTTGGTGTTACCAACGGGACTAAAGATCTTTTTGGTCCCGGACGCAATTTTCTCCGAGACTATTGCCCATTTGGCAGTTCGACCAAAGGTCTGTTCTGTAGTACTGACTGCATTCCCGGCTACGCCAACCAGAGGCGGCCGGCGGAGTGCGCGTCGTTCCTGAGCCAGCCGAAGGCCTGCCCAGCGGCGGGCACTCATGTGGCATGCCCCACCGCAGATGTCAAGAACGTGGTGGCGCCGGGCGGAAGGGTGGCTAGGGACTACTCCAGCTACGTGACGTACGCTACCCTGCATGAATGAGGCGCCACGGCGTGCACGAGGGGACAGAGTGCCTCGGTGGTATTTGCTCTTGTATTCTTGTGTGCGTTGGTGTGCTCGTGATTGTTGTTTGTTTTTTCTCTACCTGTGGCTGCACATCACATCTAGATCTCACCTCTTGTACTGCTACGTCCATTAATTGTCTGTAAACTCGTCGGTGATTAGTAAAGTTGGATGGTGTCTTGCATGTTTCATGATGATTTAATCATGTAAAGTATTAAAATGTCAGTGGCATTGGTCAGCATTGGTCAGTGCCGGGGTAAATATGTCAGACATTTGAGTTACTCTGTTTGGTACAAGGACCAATCAGCTTAATTACCATGACCATATACCATTATGTTATGACCAGTTGATCGCTTCATATAGATTTTCTTGACATATAAGATAAACTCTAATATTCTATATTTCCTATTCAGTTTCTTCCACTATTACTTGTATTTCTTGTGTATATATTCTTTGTATGTATGTGTTTTGCGAGGGGGTTTTTCTTGTGTTTTAGTCAAGAGATTTTTTCCTTTGCATATATGATTTCTGACAGCTTCTCGGATCAGCACCTTTACGTTACTGCGTAGATTATTGATCAAAAGCTATCACGATCTATATATAAGAAAAGAAGCAAGCTTAATTCATTACCAGAATCATTATGTGCATGGCATTCTATTTTCAAAAAATATTGCTATTTTGACAATAACAAAAAATGTGCATGGCATTCAGCTATATATTGTGATTGCGTTTCTATTTGACTTAATAATATCGCCAACCGTATCATAGCCTAGCGGTGTAGCTCCATGTTTCTCTGGGTGATGACCAGAGTTCAATTTCTATCAACCACAGGTTAGGTGGGTTACTTATGTGGATTTTCCACTAATATTGTCCAGGGTTTGAACCCGTGACCTGTGGGTCGTAAGCCTTAAGATGACTACACTAGTCAATTGTTCCCACCCACTCAAAAAATACGCTAAATATCTGGACTTGTATCTTAATCTATTGATCACAACCCTAGATATTTTAATACCAGAGGAATAGTAAGTATGAATATGTACAAGGTTTGCAGTATATTGCACAACATACATGTAATTTCATTTTGTTTTCGCAAACACTTATCATATATTGTACTTTACCTCGTTGGCTTCCATAAATTAGGCTTGGAATTTAACTCCAAGCATACGGCTGTCCTGTTCCTTACAATTGGAATTAATAATGATAATTCCAGGCACTGTACAACTAGCATCAATTGTTTCCTCCAACCCAGTTGATCATCTAGAATTGAAGCTTCTTGCTGGCTCTCGCGCTCAAGCTCTGCCCAACAGTAGTGTGCCTCGCCGCCGCCTCCTGATGCGACCACAATCACCAGTAGTGACAATTCAAAAAAGCTAAACTATGGTGGAGTACGAGGGCATCTGTCCACGGTAGCAGTGGCGAGCCAGCTTCGCCTAAGCACGCGGGAGATAAGGCGGTTGTGTGAGGTTATGAAATATTGTGAGCTGGGGGTGCATGTTGGGATCCAAAAATATAATTCTGGACTCTCTGTGTATAATGCACTAGTCTATGATCAAGCTAGCGCATGCAATATCAACATAAATGAATATCATTCTACACAAGAAAAATATAAGGATAAACAACTAACTTGAATAATAAATAGCAGTTTTGACCTTATGATCGAGTTTTACAATTATTAAGCCACGCAAGGCTGACACTAAATAAAAAAAACAGCAGCAGAACGAAAGCAACTCTAGCGGAAACCCATCGACTTGTCACAGAAAACCGACTGTGATCAAGACCTAATGATCATCATCCTCGTAAATCCAAATGATTGCAGCAAGAATGAGTACTCCGAATACTCAACAAGTTGTACCACAAAATGCAATTATAAATAATGGCTTATTCCAAAGGAAATGGCTTATGTGGCTATTTCGCAATAAAGCAATATTTGCAATTGAATACAAATAATAGATTGAAAGTGTAATTCAAAATAAATAAATAATAATAATTTTAACAAGTATTTTCACAAAGGACACAAAGCATGGGTAATCAATGCTAAAATTCCATAACTTACTAAGTTAGGCCTATCCCATAAGGCATGTGGTCGTACAGTTATAGCTCGGTTCAATGGCGCACAAAGTTAAGTCCTTAATTGACCAAGGCGAGGCTGCCCAATTACTACCAACTATCATATTCATTTTTTTCCAATCACATAGGTCCACCATATCACACAGTTCTATACACTCGCCTCAGTCCAAATCTTTTCCTACCCTATTGGTTAAGTGCAACACATACCATAAACGAGTAACAACATACCGCACACAGTTTTACACAAGTTCCATAGTCACTTTCGGTCAAAAAAGTTCCATAGTCACTTAGTCAAGTTTATATTTGCAACTCAAATGATATAAATGACTCGTTGCATGGCTAAGTAAACTATTTGTAACTAACCAACTCACATTGGTACTACGATTTTACCAAATAATAATTAATCAAGCTAGGGTGACAAAATATCATGATATTACAATATGCAAGGTGGATATAATCAAATGGTGTATAACTAATCCCAAAACATTTAAATAAAAACTTAAAGTAAAATGCAATAATTGAATCAAGGTAATTTTGGAAAACTGGGATCAACATGGTCAAATGTACAACTTGCCTTGGAACAAGTCTTGGTACTAATCCTGAGCTTGATCAACTTCTCCTTCAAAAACTCCTGAAGTATCAACGTCTACTCGCAAACGAAAGCGAATAACTAAATAAATACAAAACAGAGAGATAACAAACACCAAAAATTAAATAAAAATCTCAGGAATGTATAGATTGAATTTAGATGAATTTAAAATTTTGAATGGGCTCAATCGGAGTTCATATGAGGAAGAACATACTTTTAGAAGGTTTGTCGAAAAAGAAAGTATAGCAAAGATTATTCGGAATTTAATTTGAAAATACAAGTGGGGTCCACCTAGGAGGAGAGAGAGAGAAGTTATAGATTGACATGTGGGACCAAGGCATAGGAGAGAGAGAATTAAATAATGACTTACATGTGGGACCAATGTGTAAGTGAAAGAAAAGAGAAACTAATAGAAGAAAGCAGAGAGAAGAACAGGAGCTCGGCGTGATCATGGCGCATGGTGGCGGCGGTGGTCGCGGCGAGGCGGCTCGCCAACGGGCAAAATGAAACAATGACGATGAGGCGAGGGTGATGGCGTGGAGTGCGGTGGCGAGGCGATGGCGAGAAATAGCGATGAGTGGCGGCAACTTAAATGGCAGCGAGGTACTTCGGCAAATGTTAAAGTGAAAAGGAGGGGGAGTATGGCGTGAACGCGATGATGTAAACTCAATGGCGGTGAAGATAAAGGTAGGAGCTCAGCGGTGGTAGCGCAATCGTGCGGTAAGGAAGGTGGCCATAGAGGAGAGAGAAAGGGAAGAACTTGACATATAGTGGATGGAACTTGGAATTTAGGGACAGAAAAGATATATTACGATGAGGGACACATGGTGTTGTGAACGGAGTTTGGAGGAACTCACCGGAGAAATGAGGAATGCGAAGAAATGGTTTTGATGTCGTGGCTCGACAAGGTTGGCGGTGACTCGATGATCTTTGGGCGATGGCAGCGGAAGTTCGGCGTAGAAGCGTGTCGGCGAACTTCGATCGTCTGAGATGATTTCGGCGGAGGACGTCAAATGGCGGTGGAGAAGACCTTTGGTGGTGCATGGCTTCTTTGCAGATTGCAGCTAAACGAAGTCGATTCCGGTGAAACCGACTCAAGGGTTTGGAAGAGGAGAGCGAGGCAATTGATATGACGCGGTAGCTTAGTTTTATATGCACCGGAGAGGAGTGTCCATGTGAATGGCGGTAGTTGTGTCAGATAGGACTCGAGACCTTTGCTCTTGGGTGGAATCGAGGAACAAAAACAAGCCCGATAGGGTGGGTCCACATAGAAGAGGATGAAACAAAAAGAAAGGAGAGAAGAAAGAAATAGGCTGCGGCTTGGAAAGGAAAAGACCAGATGGACTTGGGCCGTATACAGAGTTTTGGCCCGATGGTTTTCTTGGGATTTTAATTAGTTTTTGTATTTTAAAATACCAGTAAATCCAAATGGCAAAATAAAAATAGCAAATGAACTCGGAAAAATTCTAGAAAAATATGGAAATATTTCCAAGCATAAATAACTCAAATAAAATAGTTTTGGAAGTAATTGATGTTAGGATTAGTCACATTAAATTATTTTGACATTTGAAAGTCCATTTAAGCTTGATTAAAATCAAATAAAATTTGGTGAATTTTTCCAGAGGGACTAAACTACTCAAAAGGATCTCTAAACTCAGGAAATTAGGATGTTACAAACCTCCCCCCTTAAAGCAATCTCGACCCTGAGATTCATGCTAGCTAGAGAAAAGGCTAGGAAACTCGGCTTTCAACTCTTCTTCACGTTCCCACGTTACTTCACTTTCTGAGTGATTACCCCACTGAACTTTGCAAAAATGAATGGACTACTTCTAGTCAAACGCTCTACCACATCCAAAATTCTGACTGGCTATTCTTTGTAAGTAAGATACCCTTTAAGCTCAATTAAATTCAAGGGAGTTTGTTCTATTGGCACACGAAGACATTTTTTCAACTACGAGACATGGAAGACATTGTGTACTCCTGCTAACGACTGAGGCAGTTCAAGCTGGTAAGGAATCGCTCCTCGATGATTCAAAATCCTAAAAAGGCCAACATACCTAAGGGCAAGCTTCCCTTTGGCACGGAACCTTCTAACACCTTTAAGTGGAGTAACTCAAAGATAAACATAATCTTCTTGTTCAAAAATGAGATCACGACGACGATTATCAACATAACTCTTCTGCCTATATTGAGCTATCTTTAATCTTTCTCTGATCATAGATACTTGGTCTTCTGCTTCCTAAATAATATCTTGTCCAAATACCAAACGTTCGGCTGTTTCTGTCCAATTCAAAGGGGTTATGCATGCATGACTATACAAAGCTTCAAATGTGACATTTGTAGACTAGCTTGATAACTATTATGGTACGAGAATTCTGCATGAGGCAAACTCTCATACTAGCTAGTAGCATGAGCTAGAGCACAAGCTCTCAACATGTCCTCCAACACTTGATTTACTCTTTCAATCTGCTCATCTGTTTAAGGGTGATAAGTAGTACTAAAATTTAGATGAGTCCCCAAACCTTCATGCAAACTTTTCCAAAAATGAGAGGTAAACTGAGATCCTCGATCTGACACTATCTTCTTAGGAACACCATGCAAACTGACAATTCTTGACATATACAATTCTGCAAGGCGATCTCCTGAATACATGGTTTTGACTAGCAAGAAATGGGCAACTTTCATCAAACGATCAACTATTACCCAAATTGAATCGTAACCCAATTGAGTTCTAGGTAAACCGGTGCTAAAATCCATTCTGATCTCTTCCCATTTCCACTCTGGAATTTTCAAGGGCTGTAACAAGCCTGTTGGTCTCTAATGTTCTGCTTTTACTTTCTGGCACACGTCACATAGGGCAACAAACTCTATGACTTCTCGCTTCAGATTTGGCCACCAAAATTTACTCTTAACATCCTGATACATCTTAGTGATTCCAGGGTGAATAGAATACTTCGAATCGTGAGCCTCCTTTAAAATTAGCTATCTCAATCCATCAACATCTGGCACACATATATGCTAATTGATCTAGAGCATATCCTGACCATCCTTGGTGAAATCCTAGAATTTTCCTTTGCCCATTTTGAGCTTAATATCCTTAATCTTATGATCATTTGGTTGGACAGCACGAATCTGTTTTTCCAAAGTAGACTGCACTTTCAAACTAGCCACAAATCCTTCGGCTACAACTTCTAACTTTAACTTCTAAAATTCCTCATGAAGTTCTCGAGAAATTCTCTTTTAATTCGAGCATTACTGTAGCTCTTACTGACTCAAAGCATTTGCAACCACATTGGCTTTATCGGGATGGTAGTGGATTCCGATATTATAATCCTTTATTGACTCTAACCATCTTCTCGCCTCATGTTCAAAGTTAGATTGAGTGAAAATGTACTTCAAGCTCTTATTATCTATATATATCTCTAGCGATTACCAATGAGATAATGGCGCTAAATTTTTAATCTCCAACCGAGTGAGTTCGATTAGGGTTTGAAGACACTTCTTGAGTGTGACATGTGGAAGGCGTCATGCATAATTGAAAGTTGAGGTGGCAACTCTAACTGGTATGCTATCTTGCCCTTCCTTTAGAGGATTCAGTATGGACCGATGTACCATGGTGCTAGTTTCCCATGAACCTAGAAACGGCGAATGCTTCGCAGTGGTGAGACTTTGAGATAAACAAAATCGTTTACTACAAAACTTAGCTCACGACGATGATGGTTGGAATAGCTCTTTTTGTCGTGGTTGTGCTTCTTTTAAGAGTTGTTTTATCGTGTCAAGTTGCTCTTGTGCTTCTTGGATAATAGTTGGCCCAAACAACTATCGCTCGCTGACTTCGGACTAGAAGAGAGGGTCCTACACCTTCTCCTATAAAGTGCTTCGAACGGAGATATTTGAAGGCTAGACTAGAAGCTGTTATTGTAGGAAAACTCGGTAAATGCCAAGCATTTCTCCCAACTCGTGCTATAGGATAGCATGCATGCTCGCAACATATCTTCCAAGATTTGATTTATCCTCTTAGTTTGACCTCCCGTTTGGGGGTCGAATGCTGTGCTAAAGAATAGCTCGGTTCCCAACAGTTCATGTATGCTATCCAAAAATCATGAAGTGAACATGAGGGCCTCAATCAGAGGTTATGATCCTTGGCACACCATGCAAGTGGATGATGTTGTTCATATACAGCTCTGCATGTTTGTCTCCACGGTAGGTGGTGCTAACCAGAATGAAGTGTGCCACCTTGGTTAAGCGATCGACAATAACCCATATGGAATCATGCCCATTTCGGGTCTTTGGCAACCCAGTTATGAAATCCATATCGATTTCATCCCATTTCCACTCGGGAACTTGTAAAGGTTGAAGCAATCCGATTGGACGTTGGTGCTCCGCCTTAATGTGTTGACATACGCCGCACATGTCTACATACACAGCGACGTCTCGGTTCATACCGGGCCACCAGAATTGCTTTTGGAGGATTCCTTTGATCAGCCTTACATATTATATAACTGCATTATGTGTGTTGACTCGCGAGTACGGTTGTGTACACATGCTCACTCAATATTATCATTCAGTAAGTATAAAAGAAGAAGGCTATATGGACACTTATGCGCGTTCAAGACTAGAAGACAAGAAGGCCAAGGACTAGGTCGCGGGCCCCAGTCGATTACATGCGGGTATATCGTGGGGGCTCCATGTGTTGCACTTTAAATTCGCTTCCTTCTTTGTTCTTTGAAAGGTAGTTGGCCTCGCCAACCAATCGCAAAGTCAAAAGCCGTAAGGTATATTTACGCTTTGTTTATTATTATGCAATAGCTTTATATTTTCATTTTATGTGTTTGATATCCAATAGCGTAACTATGAGTACTAGCTCTTGATCGGTGACTAGTGTTGTGAATATAGACAATTCTAAATTACAAATTTAAGGTCAAACAGTTACCAAACTAGGCCTCATTTTAGGTCCTAATTTGGGGAAAGAGAGTGGCCTTCATTATTTACCCACCCGTTAGATCCGTATTAGAATCTACCCTCATTCCTGACATAATATATTTTTACCACCCCCCCTTCCTGTGTTTCTTCATTAAATACCCTCTTGGCATTATTTTATTAATATCCGGTCGTTTTCCCTATTTTGACCATGTGAAAATATAACTTTTCCCTTGCCCTTCCCTTTCACTTCGCTGTTCCATTCCCCAACCCACCGTGTACCCACCCAGCGCGGAGCCGTGTCTTGGTGCCACCGGAGGCGAGCCTAGAACCGCACCTCCTCGCTCCCAACTCCAGCTCCCTCCTCGCGGTTGCGACCTCCTGATCCCTCATCCCCCTCTCTCCTTCCTCCCTCCTAATCCCCACCCCAACCTTAGAGCCACCCAATCGATCTAGATCCGATGCATATTGACCTCGGCCCTAATAAACAGTAATAAGGTACTATTCATAGCATCACTGTTCATTTTGGCAAATCAGGTAACATGTTACAATCTATTTTCCCCAAATTTCTAATTATAAACTCCAACTTGATCAAAATTTCAAAAGGAAATACTACCCAATGTTGGTATTAAGACTGGGAAGTATTTTATTTAAAGGCCAGATGAATTATTATGGCCAAAAATAATTTTGATGAATTTTTAGAAATTATTTTGAGTTTCAGAAAAATATTTGTCTTTAAATAAACCCTATTCGGTCTAAATGAATTATTTATGTATTTCTAAAAGAGAAACAGTGGTTTCAAAATTTATTTGGGAAATATATCATCCCAGCAACAATTCTGCAAAATTTCCTAATTTTTCAAATTTATTTGTTATATTTAAAGGCCCGGTCAAACCTTTTGAAAATTTAAACTAGGCTGGTCAATCCTCTCAGTCTAAACTCAAGTCGGGCACTGCAGCGGCTCAACCCTAAGCAGCTAAGTCCAACCGGTGCACCTGGTGCGGCGCGGTCACATTGCGCACGCACGTCCTCAACTTCCCGTGCTTGATCACCGTCCATTTCCGCGCGTACGGGCCAGATTAGATGGGCCATTCGGACCTCTCCCAATCGCCCTTCAATTTTGGCTGTTGGATCTAAAACGTGCGGCGCGCGATTTTCATTCAATGCCATTTATAAATGGCAGAAATTGAAAAGCACGTGGGCCATTGGATCCTCAACGTGCAGGCCAGATCTCATGGGCTGTTCGGATCATCCTAACGCCCATGCGATCTCCAGCGTTGGATCAAAATCCTCTGGCATCGCATTTTATCTCAATCTCTAAAACCTTTTCAAAATCGGCAACCGTTAGATCTTAAATGAACCACCCGATCTAGTGTGATGTTGGACGGCCGGAGGGCCACGTGAGATCCACCGTTGATTTTAGATCGGGTGGACGCATCGATGTAACCGGACCATCCGCACCTTCCATCATCTCTAACCGTTGATTCTAAATCCAACGGTGACTGCTTTTGTGGGCTGAAGCTCACCGCGCGCCATGGATCTTGGGCTGTTGAAGTTAAATCGGACGGCTCGTATGAGATGGGACTTTCGGACCACCCCGGAGCTCCCCTAAATCGTGGCCGTCCAATTGAGATCATGTGGCCCACATCGTTTGATACCGTTTCAGTGTGTTTTTAGCCACTACATCACAGCCGCTCAAGTAGAATCGGACATTTGTTGTTCTTCAGGGATCGATGCGTGCGTTGCATGGTCATAATATACAGGACCCGCATGTCGATGGCGATTCTTGCCTCTCTCAGACAATACACCGTAGACACTATTTTCGCCGGAATGGTGGCAGTGTACAGTGAATTTGAAGATATTTTTCTCTTGATAATTATCCTTAGTGCCACCTCATTATCTCTAGATGGTTCTCGTGTGCTCTAGGGACCTCCACACTATATAAACCCTAGGGATGGAGCTTCTGCCATTGTTGACCAAGGAGGAGCTCACCAGCTTGGTCTCCCTTCCAGTGAAGCCTTCTTGTTCTTCTACCCTTGTTCAACTTCAAGAAGGCCTAAATCTCATGCTAATGTGATTTTGGTCATTTCTTGTAGGTTGGACTTAAGGTTCTTTCTCTATCACCTTGACCTGTGAAGCACCATTTTGGGAAAAGCTCATCTGGTGAGTTGAAGTCCCTCCTTCTCATCAAGAATGTGTCTAATGATCTTTAGGTCTTAGTTCTATCCTTTTCTTTTTGGTCGACAAGGAAAAGGACATTGGATCTTTTACGTTGACCAAGAACTTGTCTTCTCTTCATCAACCCGAAATTTGGTAAGTCTAGCCACGGTTCCTTGTCATTGTAAGCTCTCTAAGGACGTCACTCACTTGCTCATGTGATGCTCCAATTTCTTTAAACTAAAAAGTTGTTATTATAACTTTTCGGTCTTTCATATCGTTTTAAAAAAATTTAAGGTTTCTCATATCAGTGTATTAGTTTGTTTAGGTCCTAAGGGAAACCCTAGCAGCAACCGTGACCCTTCTTCAAAGTTTTTAGAGTCCCCAGTTTATTTATTAATGCAAATCTCCTCTCTGTTAGTTTTGTCGGCTAAAACCGACAATTAGTGAAGTTTCTATTTCTTTCTTCAAACTGGCCGGTTAGGGTTAGCATGGTTGGGGTGGTGGTATTAATTACTTCTCTGTAGCTCTAAATTCTATTTAAGTTCATCATTTTGTGTGTTTCTTCAGCATGGCCGAAATCTGGAATGAACTTGCTTGCTGTTTTTGTATAAACCGACAGAAGCTGTGAACCGAGCCATTAGGGTAGCAGTAATGAGTCATGGTATTAATTACTCCCCTTTAAAGCAATTGTATCGTGTAGCTTCACTAGCCAGCCGAAAATGGTAAAGTGACTTCCTGCTATTTTGTTGTTGGTCCAACCGACAAAACAGACAGCAAAAGTCCAAGGTCTTAAATTGCTATTAATAGATATTAAATGCTCAGTTAGGTCAACATTAGCTTTAGTACACTTAGTTACAGCACAGTATCTCATTTATGTGGGGTTTAGCTAGATAATTAATTTAATTATATGTTGTCCTGTTCTAGTTTCTAAACCTGATACTGTAGCTAGAAGCTAAACTCAAATCTGGGTAATAAGTGCCATTAGATGGTAAATATGGGTTATTATCTTTAATATGTTAGATATAACTTAAGCATATTGTTAACCATGCATTACCATCTTGATCATACATTTTTTTTTATTTATTTTGTCTTCTGTCAGTTCTTGTGTTTATTGGATTTTCTGATTTCTAGATACTGGTTCTTCTGAGATTGTTGAATCTTTTGTTGAGCCACAAGAACCTGAACAAGAGGTTGTTTATTACTACCAAGGCAAGCTACCTCTCGCACCATATTGATCCTACTCTTTTGAGCTGTAGCATTACAAAATACAAGTGATAATCGTGCATGCAAATTTTTCTAAAATTATTTGTGCTCTGTCTTAGTTAGTTACAACTTTGAGCTTGTGGTTTACCTTAAATTGGATCATACACTTAACCTAGGTAGTCTGTGGTGTCATATATTTAGTTTCAAATTTTGCTTAGCCATGCAGTCCATAGAACGGTAGTATTTGGCAAGCTTAACTTGTCAAACCTGGGAACAACAAATAAATTTTATTTATTTTGATTCTTGTTCAGTTTATTTGAATCTGAAATGATCCTTAATCTTGTTAATAAATTGATTCAAATCTGGACAAGTGGATGCTAGTGATGGTGCCTTCGTGCACGAGAATTGGGAAATGTGAATGTCTTATGCAGGTTGATTAAGGGTGAACTCGACTACCCAATTCAAGTCCCAGCGATACTTCCACACGTGGTGTATGGGCCTTTGTTTGGTTAAGTAAAGGGTTAACACTAATGAGTTGGAAACAGGAGAGGAAGGACATGTGTGTTGATTTCATAAGGCATAGATGCTTAAGTCTTCGGGCCGTGTCGTATGCCATGTGGAGTTTGTATCGATATCAGATGTTCTTAGAAGGGTGAGGGCGTAGATGTGTTCCATCGCATGTACGTACCTTCAGGGCCCCGACTGCGGTCTAATATGTGTAGTGAGCACAGTTAGCATTTAATTGATTGGGTCGGCATTCCGGCACAACATGTGAGCCCCGGTTGAATATATGCTATCAGTCGTTGTTTAAGCGGGATCAGTCGCACATGGGTATTCCAACTCAATAGTGTCAACTTGTTGAAAAATACCAAATCTTAGTTTACTTACCAAGCACACCCAAGGCGGTGTGCTATTATTAGGAGGCTTACGGGCTAACTAAGTCATGTGGGTAAAGATGTACACCCTTGCAAGGTTTAAAACTATTCGATTAGCCGTGTCACGATTCTGAGACGATACTTGAATTGATGTCACTGTATAAACTTTGTTCTAATTTTGGTCTTGGGAATTAATTTCGGCATGGTGTTGTCATGCACGGTTTGTTGTTGATATGAGATTTATTCTTGTATTGTTTATGATTATACTCTCAATTACTTCTTGTTTTAGTCCAAAATTGATTTATTAAAATTGCTTTGTCAAAACTTAATCTTTGTAGGTTAAGAGTTATAAACTACGCAAATTGAGCCATTGTAACCCTCTGTTGTTAACCTTATGCATATAAAAATTTCTATTCCTTTGGATAGGTTCTATCAAACACTTTCTTTTATTAGTTTGTGTAAGTCTTGCTGAGTACCTTTTGTACTCAGGGTTTATGACCTCTTGTTGCAGGTGATGATGGTTACCTTTACGAAATGCCCGTTAGCGTCGATCTGGGTGACGCTAACGAGTGATGTTAGTTCTAGTCTCCACGCAATAGCCTGCGGGATGGGGCCATTGGTGGTTTTATGTTTATTTTGCTTCCGCTGTTGTGCTTTTGTGATGACCCAAGGTCATCTGTTACTGTAGCAACGGAATTGGAAATGTAATCTGATGTATAATTATGTGAATGTATGACTTGTATGTGATGGATGCAATGTTGTTAAGGATATATGCACAATAGTCACTAATCCTAGGAACTATTGCATGACATATATCCGGGAACCTGAATGTTGGAATTGTTACTTATTATGATTATGCTTCTAGTATGATTTTTAATAAGGGAAGTACTTTGTTCTTAATTAAGAATTATGCTACCGATATAATTTTAATTCGCACATTCAATATTTGAGGTCTCACACGATCTGCCACCGTCGTTATCGCCCATGTCTTCATCTTGCAAGCGCATAAGGCCGCCCGCACCTCTCTAGGCGGTAGCGTAGGGCGGCTAGTGCGTCGAGATCTGACCAAGCTAATGTTGTTGGAGATCGCTGGCGTCAGGTTGACACTTGCCACCAACGTTGCTATCGCACCGGATCTGGGTTACCGCCACGTTGTGTTTGTTATCATGCTAAAGAAAAGGAGAAATGGAGAGGAAGAGAGAAAGCACGCTACTTGTTCTGCGCTCTTGTGCTCTTGTGAAGAAGGGGCGAGGGAAGCGCTGGTGCTGATCTGTTTTTGGCTTTTTTGCCGGCCTTGGCGGCATCACTGGCGCCGACGCCACCTTGTGCGCAGAAGTCCATCGGGAAGGAGTTGGTGCTGTTGTTGAGCGAGGACGACACAGCTGCCCCCACCGCGGCCGTGTCCTCCTGCTCTTCATCCGCGCTGAGGGCCTCCTGACAGCGGCACGCTTGGTTCACGTCGAAGCCCCACGTCGACACCTCCAAATGCCTTGCCAAATAGATGGGGCTCGCCCTCGGTGGCGGTAGCAGTGGTAGTGGTGGTGATGGTGAGGTTGGGGTCGAGCGCGGCGACCACGACTTGACGGCGGCGACGGCGAGGAGGCGGAGGAGTTGGAGGCGCAAGTGGTGGAGGTGGAAAGGGAGGAGGAGGAGGGGGAAGGTGGAGGAGGAGGAGAGGCTGGGTGGAGGGCGGCCAGGAAAGGAGCAGGAGGAGCACCATGATGACGGCAGAGCTGCAGGCCCGTCCGGGAGCGCTGTCGTCTTGAGGTGGGGGCGAGTGTGGCAACATGCTGCGCTTCGGACTCCGCCCGCACATCATGAGATTGGAGGAGGCAAGGGCATAACGTGCATTAGGGGGCGAGGGGCATAAAAGTCTTTTCGTGTGGCTTATAACGGAAAACACCCAAAAATGATTAAAAATTGCGAAGAGGGTATTTGATGAAAGAATACAGTAAGTAGGGTAAAAATGTATTACGTTAGAAATAAAGGTAAATTCTAAATACAGATCTAACGGGAGGATAAATAATGAATTCCCCCAGTTCATATTGATCTGTTACAAGCCTAACGGGCCCTTTGTTATAGGCTTATAGCCTGCTCGGTTGCTCCGATCCCTGAATATGCCCAATGGGCCAGGCACCGTCCTTGACCACGCTGTCCGAGCCGGAACCGCCCGAGCAGCCGCGCCGCGGACTGGTCCACAGCCGAAGCCGAAAGCTTTTGGTTTTGAGTGTGACACCGGTATATTTTGGTCAGTTCGTTCGTAAGACAAGACTATTTTTTCTATTTCGTTTTGAGAGCCGTTCCATTTTAGCCTTTGACTGTCGAGTGAGGGGCACTGCGTTAGCGCAAGTTCGAGTCGACTTCCCTTCACGAGAACAGGCCTCCAGCGCTGTGGCTGGTGGAATGATAGATCAATCCCGGCCGTTCCTCACCAACGCCGTCCAAGTTCTTTCAACTTGCTCCGCAGTGATTGATGAATCGTGGGAGCACGATGGAAATATCTGCGTCCAAGAAAAAGGTGAAAACAAAGAGTTTTTTGGTGAGGTCATTAGTAGAATTCTGAAGCTTGTAGCACTAGTTGTAATAACCCTGTTGGGATTAAGGATATATAGTTTTGTAGAAATCTCCGTAAATAACAAACCTGTTTGCATAAACGGGATGCAAGCAACCAACCAAGTACAATGCAGCTAGTAAGTTCTACGCCGATCAGAGGATAGACAACAAACGCACGTAATTACACACTACTGTTATTAGTGATATACCTTAAGAGGCAATTATGGAGATGATCGTATCACGTCTACGTTTATGAATATAGAATAAATGTTATTATGTTTGTTGAATGAATTATTATTTATAAAGATTAGTAAGTATGTGACTTATTGGTGAACCTTTTTATTTGTTGTATGATATAATTCTAAAAGGATCCATGATCGGATGTCACTGGTTAGGACACTAGTGACTTATAAACCAATACATGTATTGATTGACGACCACGTCTTACTGATCATAGATATGAAGGATATCAAATCAATGTGTAATCACATGTTAGAGAACATGATGTTGGATTGACTCACTTTGAGACACTATTGAGATTGTTATATTTCCATGTGTCAGCAGTTGGTCTCGAGCAATGATAATATATAATCCTTAGACTGAAGATCAGCATAGTTTCCTACATGTGTAACAATACACTTATAAGTTATCAAACGCTACTTCATAACTTGGGCAGTTATAAAGGTAGCTTTCGGGTATACTATGAAATATGCGGAGGGATGTCACTAATCGGATATGAGATTTGCCCCTCCTAGCATAACATGAGATATATCTCTAGGCCCCTCGATGTGCTTGGATAAAGGAAGTGCATGGTTGTGCTACAAATGGTCGAAAAGTCGACCACACGAAGTTATCTATCACTAGATCGAGCAAATATTGAATAGTCCATGAATGACATATATCTCACCTAGAGTTCAATCGAGATATCGTGAGGCAATAGGAGAATACGCAAGCATGTCATTTAGTTCGATCGAATCTGACCGGTCGTATGGGGATCAGACTAGTCGTGAGTTGATCGTATATGATCACAAAGCTCGTCGTAAGGTGTTCGAATCTGGTTGTGACCAGATGCAAATTGGTCGTGGGGAGTTACGTCTTTGGTCGTGAGTGATAAAGACACGATCGCAAATCACATTGCATAAGGTTCGTTGATATAATCTTTATGTGTATTCGGAGTCGCTATGTCCCGCTAGGAACCGGTGCAAACTAGTGAACCGAAAGGAGTTTCGAGTTATGGCGATTATGTACCAATCTCTGGTCACACACTTAACGAGTTGGAACAACTAGTTGAGATATGATCCATTAGGGGTTCTTTATAAGGGGCGCGAGGCTTTTGGGGTAGAGTTGTACCATCCATCAAACTTTAGTGCCACTCCTGAAGGCCTAGCTGTGTATGTTGGTGCTAGCACACAACAAGATGATTTCACCTTCTGGACTACATGTGGATATCACAGAGGAGCTGCTGCGATCGTTGTTGCACTGATCGAGGATGATCTGCGACATACATAGGGAACGTGGGAGGCTCTTTGGAGGAGACGATCGACTACTTCCACTATATCGGCGTGCATGATGTTATACTAAACAACTCCAACTCTTCTTCATTGTCTTTGCGTCTAGTGGTAACGATCTATAATCTCTTACCCGTACAACATCTTGATTTACGTGGTAGAATTTTTAATTACTCACTACTGTAGCCTAACCGTATCACCTAACGAAGTCCAAATTTATTTTTGTTGAAGTACTGACTTTGCATACTATCGGACGCACAGACACCAACATGCATAAATAATAAGAGGTTTACCCAGCGCAGGAACAATAATAAGATATCATGCTGTAATTAATGCTAACGGTGTTGCAAACTTGCAATCCCAAATTCCCAACTCGCCGGACCTGCGACGGCCTATAGACCCATTCGATCCAACTGGACGCTCGCAAGCTCGTTCGTGATAGCAGTCCAGGCCCATCGTTACCCTTGGCATAATGGCATGAAGTCAAAACTAGTATTTGAATCGAACTCTCTAATACGGAAGAAACAAATGAAGGATGATCATGTTTGGGAGAAAAGCAAATTTGGTCCTCAAATTTTCCCCCAAGCTCACTTTCATCCATCAGCTTTAATAAAAGGACGACACTAGCAGTCGGACGTCCGATTTGGAGCTCCACATCGGACGCCCTGTTGCACTGCCTCCACTAAATTAAGACACCACTTACCTAACATATGGATGTATGGGCATATGCACGGGACAATTGTTGCAATATTACTGATCCACCCATGCATATACATACGTACATGCATGTTGCTAGAAAGCCAATAAAGCACGTCACGTGCCGTATCTAATCTTGTAATTGACCTGCCTCCCAACATGCACGGCTGTGTACTCGTCCTAGCAATCGCAGAGCATCCTATGTTTTGATCTGCACACAGCACACCCATCTCACCAAACTCGCCTACAGAAAGAAGATGGCGTGAGCACATGTAGATGACGTGATCACACACGAACGTGCATAGCACTACTACCTATGGAAGAAAATTTCAGAACTACCAGGTATCTTCGATCTGTATCCTTAATCTCTTACACCATTATAGTATATTAATTACACGTTGAACCATCAAGGAGAGAAGTCACACGGAGCAACGCCCACCACGCAAAACAGGTAGAAGTACACAGTTGCATGCAATATCCTCCAGACACGGTTGCAACATCTCCGGACAACAGTTGCAACATTTTAGGATAGTGGTTGCAACATCTCTCGGACAACAGATTGCAACATCATAAATCAAAAACAAAGCATCTGAAAAAAATGCGTTCGAAAAAATTGCAACACCGCCGTGAACATTATGTAACATTTTGTTTCTGAGATACAATATTTTTCTGCAGATGCAACATTTTTTTTACAGATACAACACTTACAACATCCCGGACAACGGTTGCAACATCCTAGGACAATGGTTGCAATATCCTGGACAACGGTACGCAACATCACAAATCAAAAACAAAGTATCGGAAAAAAAAGCGCATTGGAAAAAATTGCAATATCGTCATAAACAATATGCAACATTTTTTTTCTCTGATGCAATACTTTTTTTCTCTGATCTGACATTCCAAAGAACAATATGCAACATTATTTTCAACAAGTTGTAACATCCTAGGACAATGGTTGCAACATCTCCGGACAACGGTTGCAACATCACAAATCAAAAATAAAGTACACGGAAAAAAACGCGTTGGAAAAAATTACAACATTGCCGTGAACAGTATGCAACATTTTTTTTCTACAGATACAACATTGCAAAGAACAATATGCAATATTGTTTTCAACAGGCTGCAACATTATTTTCAACGGACCACAACATCAGCAGAAACAATAAAGGATAACTACCAAACAGGCCCAACATCCGCAGAACACGGTGAGCCGCGCGTCCGGTGCCCCGCACAAGAAACCCGGCACGACATCGTGCGACTGTGATGAAAAAGCAAAAACCCAACCCGCCGATGTTGTCACGCCGAACAATGGTTGCAACATCATAAATCAGACATCTGGGTGCTAGTATCACCCCTAAATAATGCTCATGCACATACGTCCGAATCGAGCTAGTGCATCGGACACGGTTGCAACATCTCTGGACAATGGTTGCAACAACCTAGGACAATGGTTGCAACATCCCCCGGACACGGTTGTAACATCCCAGGTCAACGGTTGCAACATCCACAGACACGGTTGCAACATCCCGAACAATGGTTGCAACATCCTAGAACAATGGTTACAATATCTCCGGACAACGGTTGCAACATCCTAGGACAACGGTTGCAACATCTCTCGGACAAGCGGTTGCCTTTGAAGAATTCTTCTCTTTTGGTCTTGTCGCTTTCGGGGGCACGTCTGAAGCCGGACGGGCCTTGGCGGCGAGGAAGCGAGGGATGAAGAGCGAGAGAATTGATTTGGGAAAGAAAATGCGAAGCAACCCCAAGTGACGAGGTGTCCGAGTGGTTTGCTTCGTGTCGGACGTCAGTCCGTATCATTACCCTACAAGAATGTATAGTAGCTTTCGGTATACTTTATTAAGTAGTAATCTGTGAGTCTTGAAACATAAGTAGGATGTGATTGATGCAATGATAGTATGGTGTGTGAGCATCTATCGGCGTTCCTAAACCTGTACTATGATCATATAGTACGTTCAAATTCTTTGGGCGTGGCAAGATCGTCATCATATTCAACTATTTGCACATATCAGCTAGAGTATTGCGCTGCCGGCGTGCACGCACACTTCCATCGTCATCTAACTTGATTTGGTGTATCGTAAAGGAAAACGTCACCAGTTACATGTTATGCGCTATCTGAAGGAAAGTCACGATGCTTTGATGGTATCGGATGCACGGTCCATATGATTTCCCTTAATAAAAGCCAAACATATCCTCAAACTTTTCTTTTCAAACCAAACAGGGATCTCACTTCACGTGACATGCTACATGTAAGATAAGTGGAATCCTAATGCATGTAGGTGAGTCAGCCAATGGGAAAAGACGTTTTGCCCCTCCATCTGTTCCATCGATATTTACCAGGAAACAATTGGTTTCTCAATTATTGACCAGATCCCTTTCGTTCCTCGGCTATTTCAATGGAGGGCGGACCCTAGCTAGGGGGCGGCGGCGGGTGACGAGCAGTGGTGGCCGGAGGCAAGTAGCGAGACGCCTCGAGGTTAGACGGGAGCGCAGGGCGCGCAATCCGGGACACGGCGAGGCGCAACGGCGGGTGACGAGCAACAGCAGCCGGAGGCGAGCAGTGAGGTGGTTGAAGGCCATACAGGAGTGCAGGGCGCGCGGCGGGCCAGGGCGTGGTGGCCGCGGCCATGGCGAAGAGCGGCTACTGCAAGGGAAGAAGGTGCAAAGGAGGAACTCGTGGAAGGGTTGAAGCAGGGTGACCACAAATGGCAGACCATGCCTGTGTAGTAGTGCGTGCAGGAATAAACAGAGGTGGCATGCAAGCAAAGGTGAGCAAGGTGAGCAAACCAAAAATGCATGAACAGTTCAAAGGACCGGATAGAACCTTGCATTAGTCAAGGGCATTTTGTCTTTCTACCACCTCTATGCATTAGAATCTCACTCATCCTGTGCATGTGGCATGCCATGTAGACTTGCGCATGTGGCATGTCATGTAGACTGAGGTCCTTCTTTGATCCAAAAAGAAAAGTTTGGAAGCCTGTTTGGCTTTTTTTTCAAAGGTGAGGGACGAAAAAGACCCCAAAGGAAACTTTGATAACAAAATTGACTATTCTCCATGTTTGATGGATGGTCTCCGGCTCGTTGCATGTTATGAGTACCGATGCGATTGGAGTCGTCGTATATATGCATGCTACAATTGCATGCCACACTGTTTCGGCCTGATATTTTTTACTTGATTCGGCCAGATAACAGCCCATACATCCGGGCTACCAAACTAAGCCTCATATGCCAGTACCGACCGGACGAAAGTGCTAGCCCAGTTCATATTGATATAGTTTCACAAAGCTTTACGGGAATCACAATCAATCTTCGCAAACATCGGAGCCAGCGCCAGTCCAGTTCATATTGATATAGTATCACAAAGCCTTACGGGCCATCTAGTTTTGTCTGCTATAAATCACAGTCTATCTTCGCAAAGATCGGAGCCGGCGCCAGGGACCCTAGCCGCCGGGCCGGTGCAACCCCATCAGTCCTCCGTAGGCCCCTCTCCCCTCTCCTACGTGTTTTTGTTGGCCTTGGGTGCGGGAGTTCTACGTGTTTTTGTTGGCGTTGGGGTCAGATCATTGATTTTTCTAGAAGTAACTTTAGATTTCTTTAGTTTCTTCTATTTTCCTTTCTAGATAAAATTTTTTAGTCTTGATCTTCTCCGGCGAGTTCTGAGCCGAATTTTATTTACCCACAATGGGTTTTGTCAGATCGATTCATCTGGACAATAATGACAACACCTACGCCAAAAATCGACAGCAAGTCGAGATGGGTGCAAATACATCACCTTTGATTTTCTTCTGATGAATAACACTACTACCAAGGCGTAGGTCCTACACATAAATAAGAGGACGTGTTTGTGGGCAACCAATATACTGTTGCAAGATACGAAGTTAATGACAAAGAAGATAAAGAACTTCAGCACTTCATCGACCCAAGGAATCGCTGAATTGTTAGGCCTCTGTAGTATCAACGGGTCGCCCCGAGAGCTATAGTCACAAGAAAAGTTGAGGAAACAAAGAGGAGGTCATTAGCAGAATACTGGAGTAAACAAAGAGGAGGTCATTAGCAGAATACTGGAGTTTGTAGCAACAGTACTAGCTGACTATGACGTGAGGGTGAGTAATAACTGCCTCCTCAGCAAATTCTATATACACCGACCGATTGATCGGTCTAGCTCAGACACGGATGCGAATCCTCATCAGTAAGTACGGAGGACACTGTATTTTCAACAGTTCTGCTATATAGTACTGTAGCACCAGTGAGAAACTACGATATCAATTTACTGTAGCTAAATGTTGTAGCAATTAATGCCTTCCTTCGTTTTTTGATCTGGCAGTGAAAATCTCTTCTAATTCTTGTGCACTATAGCATCTCTGCATTGAGAGTAGTAATATAGAGGATCCCTCTCCCTCGTACACATACAAAAGTACGTACTATTACACATCACCCGGCCATCGCCACATCCAAATTTAGTAGAAAGAACACACAAACAATGGCATCTGGACCTTGTCGTACATCGTTGCTCGGCACTATGCGGCTACCAACCGGCCAATGCCACATCGGCGCCCCTGGCTACGAAGGCTGGGCTTGAGGCCAGCGGATGCCGCGATTAGCTTGGAAGGCCATCAGAGGTGGACCCAAGACAAAACTTGAGTGGGACACCATGCATACAAGCATGTTAAATTACAGTCTAAATAACATTATGTGACGATGTACTGGTTTTGGGCTAGAGTGGATATCAACAGTGAAAATTAGTCCAATATCATTATGGATCAAAATTGAGTGGGCGTGAGGCCCTACTCAGCCCTACATGGGTCTGCCCTAAAGGCCACCCGATGCAGCACTGCCTTGTGCAGCACATTGGCACATAGCAGTTGGAGCCGAACAACATACCTATTGCGGGCGCCAGTGTAAGACCCCGGAATATTGGAGGTTTATACCGAATTAAAAATCAGACCAAAAGCATAATTCTTAATCAAGAACAACCGGTCCTTAATTAAAAATCATACTAGAAGCATAATTCTTAATTAGGTACAAATCCAACATTCGAGTTCCGGATATATGTCATGCAATAGTTCCCAAGATCGCTGACCATTGCACATATATCCTTATACAACATTGCATCATACATACACGGTAAATATTTACATAATTATACGAGGATATTACAACTCGGTTTGGTTATACAATATCAAGTGACCTTGGGTCACAACAAAAGTTAACAATGAAACAAAACTAAACAAAAAAAAGCCACCAATGGCCCCATCACCCTCAAAGCTATTAAATGGAGATTAGAATTAGCTTCACTCGTTAGCGTCCCACGATCGAGCTAACGGGCATCTCATATAAATAACCATCCTTACCTGCAACAAGAGGTTATAAAACACGAGTACGGAAGGTACTCGCAAGACTTACACAAACTATGAAAAGAAAGTGTTTGATAGAACCTATTCAAAGGATTAGAATTCATACATGATTAAGGTTGACAAAAGAAAGGCTGTAAAGGGTTCAATTTTGCACAAAGCGATACATCTAAGTCCTATACTTACTAAGTTTTGACAAATCAATTTTATAAATCAATTTGGACTAAAACAATAAGTAAAAGAGAATGTAATCATAAATAATAACAACAATCAAAGTGGCTATCTACCACCAGTAAAACAATGCATGATTTTCCTTCATGCCGAAAGTACCCATAACAAAGTTGTAGTTTGAAATCTATACAAAGATCTATTCAACTCAAGCGTTGTCCATAGCAGTGGACTGACTATTCTAATAGTTTTAACCCTCTGAGGTGTACATCTTTACCACACGACTTAGTTGGCAGTAAGCCTCGTAATAATAGCACCTTGCCTTTGGTATCTTTGGTAGGGTAAACTAAGATTTGGTGTTTTCAACAAGTTGACACTATTGAGTTGGAATACCCATGTGTGGTGATCACTTCGATTCAAGTTACTAATAGAACTTGCCAACCGGGGCCCACATGTTGTGTCGGGAATCTTGATTCAATAGACAAAAATTAAATGACGAAAGTAGAGGCATGCTAGCTGCACATATTAATTACATAATTGGAGCCCTTAAAGATGCGTACATGTGATGGAACGCATATCGTCCTCACCTCTTAAGAACATATAATCTGAGATATGAGATCAAACACATATGTCCTTACTTTCTGTTTTCCAACTCAATAGCATTAACCTTTTACTTAACTAAGCGGTGCCCATACACTACGTGTGGAAATGCGTTGGGGCTTGAATAAATCCGATCAATGTTCAGTCCTTAATCAATCCGACAAGACAACCACATTTCCCAATCTCGTGCACTAAGGCACCATCACTAGCATCCACTTGTCCGTTTAAAATCGGTGTAAACAAACAAAATTTGATTTCGTTTCAGATTTAAATAAATTGAACAAAGAATAAAATAAATGAAGTTCATTTAGTGTTCCCAAGTTTGATAAGGTAAGCTTGCCAAACACTAACGTTCTCTGATTGCATGGCTAAGCAATAGCGAAAACAAGTATTTAAGTATAGAAACCTTTGCCTTAAGTTT
>CM070562.1:78230284-78402340 GCA_036346405.1 Phyllostachys edulis
ATAAAGGGGAGAAGATATAAAAGTGTTAAAAAGGGGAGAAATTTAAAATTTTCTGAAATATGAGGATCATAGTGAGGGGGAGTTTCTTATTTGCTGTCTTATGGTCTTATTGCTACTTCTGAACTTGAATTGCAATTCTTGATCCTCACAATGATCAAATGTCGTATCAAACAATTGTTCTTTCATATGAACCTTAAGTGAGATTTTGACGCCTTTCTGGAAAATGAAGCTTTCCTGCCTTCTTTTGCCTTATCTCACTTGCCTATGCTATTCTGAAGTCAACTTGGTCATTTCCATTGCTTTCTCTTGCATTTGGACCAAGTTGTGCCTTTGTGCGAAAACGTCGAGTTTTTACTTTTCAAACCTCAAAATTTGCATTTGTGAGAAATTGCCAATGTGTTCATCAAGGGGGAGATTGTGGATATCATGGGGATATACTCATGATCTTAGGATGATGTTACAATTGGCAATGTCATTAACGGTTTGTCGAAACAGCGTTTTCAGCAAGTGTTAGGATAATCGGTCATACCGGCGTGTAAGTCACAGTACGACCGAAGTGCGGTAGTACCGGCTTGTAGAGGGTGGTAGTACCGCATCACGGTGTGACCGTTTGAGTGGCGGTATGGAATTTCCAGAGAGGATGTTTTTGGGGAGTTTTGGATTTCCTTGAGAAGCGATGCGATCCGCGGTATATCTGTGATGCGACCATGGTGCGATAATCTGAAGCCCTTCTTGGCGGTAGTACCGATTCTATTTCTAAGTTTCAGATAACTTGGAGAATTATTTTTGGGTTAGGTCAAGTTCATGGGTTTCATGGCATATATGTTGCATGATGCATGTTTTGACTAACGTGGGTCAAGTTGTGATGAACTTGTTCCCGGAATCGATTTCTTTGTCTATTGTTGTGCAGGTTGCTTTGAGGTCAATGACGGTCAACGGCGAGGATGATCGGGACTAAGCTTGGAGAGCTGAGGTCCAGAACGATCGGGGAATGCCGGGTGAGGTCAATGGAGTCAAACATGGTGCAAGAGGGACAAAGGTGACCGAACAGCGATTCGGTGCGACGAGTTAGTTCAAGCGGCGAAGGTGGTGCAAGTGCCATGGTGGTTTCGGTGGGAGCGGATGGGAGAGACTTGCCGACATGATGAGAGCCGCTGGATCAACCTACGTGGTGAAGCATGGAGGTGCTTCACGAAGATGGGACTTCGGTCTTTGCAAAAGATCGAAAAGGGTATTTTGGTAATTTTACCAAATACGCCTTAGTGACCTTTGCCAACCAGCGGCGCAAGACTGTGCGTGGAGAAGCAGATTAGGTCAAGAGGAGATGAAGACGACGCTTTAAAATACGTGCGTGTGTGACTCGTTTGTGTGTGGGCCTTAACGAGAGCCCATTAGGGTTAATGCTTCTAGAAGGTCTAAGCCTCCACTATAAATAGAGGAGGGAGGTAGCTGCACACCCTTCAACTCATTACATTGTAAACCCTAGTTTTGCTTTTGTGCTTAGGGAAGGATAGTTGGAGGTTAGGGTTCTAGAGAGTTGGGTTTGATTTCGTGTTCATGTATTGAGTCTTTGTCCTTCATTGATAAAGTGGCTATAAACCAATACTATATCAAATCATTCCAAAGAAAGTTCTCTCAAAGATGAGTTCATTTGCTTTCTTTCTCTCTATTTGGTGATTTTAAGTCTTTCTTTGATCCGCGAGTTTTTGCTTGGTTTCTTGCCTTGATCTAACTTGATGTGACATGTGGGAACCCATCTAGGATCATCTTGATCATCAATCACCTACGAGCAAGTCTTTAGATCATATTTCGATTTTGACTCGGTTTTTTAGCACTCTTCGTTCAAACTGAAAAAGATAGGAACTTTGGTATGGATCTATGCGATCCTTGATTGGAATAGGTTCCCAATATCTTAGAAAAGGTGTGTCTCAAATTTGGTAAGGTTTGGCCTTACGAATCAAAAGTTAGATCGATTCGAGTTTTGGTTTTCGGGCTAATTTCACTGTTCATTGGACTGGAGGTCTGACCGTCATGTATTGAGAGGTCAGACCGATTTCTAGTTGGAGGTCAGACCGCCCAACTCATTTTGGTTTTGAGTTTTTATGTTTTTGGTTTATTTGCTTTGGGTTTTTGATTAGATTCAATACAAGTCTTTCACTGTGCTTGTATATTGATCTTCATAGCTTTTATAGCTATTGGAGTGAAAATCGTATTGAATTCGATCAAGGTGAAAAAGAGATCGTGCTCCTATTCAACCCCCCTCTAGTTGCCTTTTCGATCCAACAAGTGGTATAAGAGCTCGGTTAGTTCAATCTTGATCTTAACCGGTCACTAAACTTGGCGATGGATAAGTACTCGACCAAGCCACATGTCTTCGATGGGCTCGACTATGCCTATTGGAAGAATTGCATGCGAGTCTTCCTTGAGAGCGAAGGACAAGCTATATGGGAGGTTGTTCGAGCCCGCTGCTTTTGCCGAAGTTGCTTTGGCCGTAAACTGGCGATCCTTTTGGCTAACAACAACAAGGCAAATAACCTTCTATATGCTGGGCTTAGTAGACAGGAGTACGATAGGATTTACAACCTTACGACCGCACATGAGATTTGGCACACCCTCAAAACTCATGTGGGGAGGGAAAAGTATCTAAATATGAACTTATATACGGCATTGTGCCTGACAATGATCCGCGTCAGTGCCGGAAAAAAAACACAAACAAATCTATATGGATACCTAGTACCCCCCTCCCACCCCTCGCCCGCACACATAGAATACCAACATCCACGCCATTTGGCGTGGGTTAGACCCTGTTTTTATCGTTTTGCCTATTGCTTTTATACGCTTCGGTTTTACCAGACGGTCTAGTCTCTTCGGGTTAGCACCCAACAACAAATTCAATAAAAAATTCATCATCTTTTTTAAATCTATCAGTAGCCGTAACCACGCTATTTGGCGTGGGTTGGCATCTAGTTTAGTATTTATGCTCGGTGTGCAACTGCAGCAAACGCTTCTGAACACGTGGTCAACTCGGCGAGCTTCCGCGAAGGGTGGCTACAACACAAGCCTGACAAGACGAGGAGGAATGAATAGCTGCCTTCGTTCCCACTCTCTTCTTTTTATATTGCTAGTTTCATTGTTTATTGCTCGGTTTGTTGCTACTTTAGTTCGTAAGGTGAGGCATGGGTGTACCATCCTGTGTCGGTTTAAAGGTACATGGGATGAGTATATGTTTATGGTCGCATGCATGATTCTCTCGGAAAGAAAGTCATCTGGCTATAAATTGGACGATCTAGATCACAGTGGATGTGAGACAAATGAGGCTAGCTTGTCGGCATGTCAGTTTTTGAATCTCTGCCTCGTTTGTCCCGAGAGTTGGTATGCAGAGTGTAAATTTACATTACGTAAAGTATAAATCTATTTGAATAGTTGTATTTGTGGTCATAAGCATATATAGTGCAGATGGTATGAGTTTAGTTTTGATTTTCACAAAAACTGTTTTATTAGAAAAATATGGGTAATAACTTGTGGGTTTTTTATTTGAGTTAACTGCCATGTTATGGCTAGAGCTGAAATGTGGCTCGTAGCCGAGGAGGGTTGCGAGTTGTTATTATTATTTGTTGCTCAATCAATTACTTACTTACTGTCATGTATCTATTTATCTGCTTTTAAACTTTCGTTGTGAATTACTATGTATTGATATTGCAAATAAAAATAACTTTAAGCAAAATAATTTGTAGAGTAGAGTCTCATCCTTTGATAGCCTTGCATTTATATAAATTTTGCGACACACTACAAGTCTGGCTAAGTACGTAGCGTACTCAATCTTGCTTATATTATTGTTTAGAGTTCGAAGATGAACCAACACCTAACGATACGTTCTTCACACCCGGAACCGGAGGGTTCAGTGATGAGTCTATCTAGGTCTTGTCTCTTGTCGATTGTCTGAGGGTTGAATGGGCATGCCGCTAGAATTTCTCTACCTTTATTACTTCTACACTGCTACTTTTACTCTGTTGATACCTATTTTTATTTGGCCGGTCAGCCATTGATATAATAACTTGTAATCATCTAAGTTAAGTATCATTTTGTTTTACTTTGTATATGTGAATGTATGGATATGGATGTCAAATGTTGTGAATGTGTGTAATAGTCACTGATCATGGGACAAGTACGGTACACATATAGGGTCTTAGGTATTCCACACCCGAGGGTCCAACACAAATCAATAATTCATTTTGGACTATTGAGTAAAATGAATTTCATTTTGTCAATTTCCAGTCTCATATGAGATATTAACATCTTCTAAACTTGCAGGATTATCACATTTCCTTAAATGTGAGATTATCATGGTTTTACTATAGATAAAAGTAAAACTAAACTAATTGCTATCAAACATAATAATTTAAATATCTCATTAAAAAACCATCCAACCTATTACATGCAATCAAATTGGGATCGCAAGCACTCGAGTGCTTCACTTTCGGCAAAAGATGGCACACCTCTCATACTTTACCAAGTAAACTAAATATATGCTTTTTAATCTCCAATAGCTCTAAATCAGATAGCAGCTTATTCAAGTTTCTACTAACTTCAGTATTTAAAGTTGGACGTTTTCTTTCCTTTTTTATCTAACTGCATTGAAATCACCACTACCCAATTTGTAAAGTAAAATGCTAATCCCCCCGTAAAGGGAGTTTTTGGATGGGGTGACACCCATTTCACCTAATTGTCTGGTAGTACTGCAAGAGAAAGAGGTCCATGACGCGCCAATGGAGGCTGGTTTTAGTGTTCTTACCTTCACAGTGGAGGGAGTAGGGGGCCGCGGGGAGGAGGCTAATGCAGGGGAGGAGGGCGGCACGGGGATGAGGACGACGCGGGGAGGAGGCTGACAGAGGGAGGACTCCGGTGCGGGGAGGAGGACGACGCGGGAGGAGGACGGCAGAGGGAGGACTCCGACGTAGGGAGGAGGCCAGCAGAGGGAGGATGCCGACGAGGGGAGGAGGGCGGCTTAGGGGGGCCGGTGGGAGGCGATGATGTGGCCTGCGTGATGAACCCTAAAGTTTGATTGTTGGCCCAATCTTTCGATGAGACGGTAAGTTCGGTAGTAGTCGCTCAACTCTCACGATCCTGGTTACGAACACGCAAGGCTCGAAACCACGTAATCGCTGAACTGCTCGACAAGTCATTATCAACCGTGCACGAATACCCGGATGACCTGACCATTCCTGCATACACCGAAGAAGCACGCAAGAACAAGATAAAACAATCTGAAATTGCAAATAGGAATTGAAATATTTGAATTGAGTTGGGATTCTGAATAAGGATCTTAATTGGGTGGTCTAGTCACACACGCAAAAGATACAAGTTGCAACGAAGGCAAACTAAATATAAATAAAATCCAAGAAAACTAGAGGGGGTGCGGCCTCCTTAAATAGGGGATGAGGAGCCACACATCTAATAGAACTAAAGAGGTGGGACTTATTCGTGGCTTACTGTTCACATGAACAGTAAACGCCCCAGGTGGGCCGTCGGCATATGGGCCAAATTGAGTACGATTACAAAGTCCAAGTTGGCCCAAACAAGTGATATGACATATTTTTTTGATGATTGCGGTCAGTACAGAGGGCATTTGGAGTGAGGCCAGATCCATTGGAAAGAGGACGAAATAAGCTTTCCATTAAGTACTCGTGGACCTCCAATGGACTTCGTATGTGAAAGTTATGTATGTTTTAAGCTGGTGCTGTCAGGCTGATTCCGAACTGAATTCTAAAACGTATCCAGCTTGAACTCTTGCTTGGCACATGCAGTAGCACCATGGTATGTAGACATAGTACCATGGCATGTAGACATGGCACCATGGCATATAGACGTAGCTCGATCTAATTGGGTAATATGGCATTGCATTAGCCGAAAGTCCTATTGGAGAAGATGTTGTTGAAGTAGAGGATGAAGTGCAGCAGGTTGAAGCAGTGGTTGCATCCTTAGGTTTGATGTCCTCATCACTGCGGGAGGAGAGAAAGGCCCGAGACGAAAAAACAAATTAGGAAAAAATGAAGAACTAGGTGGGCGGCGGCATCTAAGTCGCCACTGTCACAACACGCACAGTGGCGTGACATGGCAGGCTTGTCACGCCATGAGTTCGAGCGTGACAACGGCCACGTATGTTCTCCACGCTGGCACGACGCGCAGACGAGAGCTTGTGTGGCATGTTTCGTCATGCCGAGATCGGTGGCATGACAGAACAGTTTGCCCACGCTACGGGGGTGGTATAGCCAAAGGGGTCAAAATTGGAAATAAAGTTAGCGAGGTGTTAACTTTAAAATATAATTAAAAATGATTTAAAAAATCCATATCACGTAAGATTAGAACACAATCAATTCTTACTTGTTTACTACTTGTGTAAACAAAAGAAAACAACGCTTCTCACGAATCACAACGCAGCTGCGTGAGTCTGCCCAAGTCTAGGCCAGAGCCAGCTCGATGTAAACGTGCCTTTTAACCCACCCGAACTAGGCGAATTCACTCTATCCAAACATGCAAAAGCAATAGATTGTTTTTTCTTTGTGATTTTACAAATATTTACTTTGAAAGCATGCGAACTATTTAGAACTTTATTAGTTTGTTTAGTGGCATAACATTTTTAAATAATAATTCTACAGATGTTATCTTGGTAAAATCACTAATTAGATTTAGGACTTCCCCAAAGTTGCAGATGCTGTACGTACAAACTGTTTCTTTCTACAAAATCTTAGCCATGTTGGCCATTTGTGGGGAAAGCTTGAAACGTTGCACAAACAACTTTGCTCTTTGGGGAAAGAATCTCAGAAGGCATCGGTTTGGAATTTAGGATCGTTTCTCTTTGTACAGGGGACAAAAGTTTGGCCAAAATATGTGCGCGCGGACACTCATGACCCAATTTTTCTCGATGAACACCGCCATGAACGATTACTTTTCGCTTCACTCCATTTTTCAGATATACACCCTCCAAAACGCAGCGAGGAAAATGAACGAGCAATCAGCCAAGAAGCCAACGCTCTGCCTAAATCTGGGACAAGCACTTCATGTCACCGGCCTGCATGAACAATCTGAGCCAGAAGTCCATGTCGTCGTTGCTCGACGACGGCGGTGAAGCACTGTCCGCGCCGAAGAGGTCGCCGCTCTGCATCCTGGAACAGGAGCTGTCTACCGTCATTGCCAGCGTCTCGAACCAGAAGCTGTCGTCAATTTGTAACTCCTCTTCCGAGGTGAAGCTATCAGTGTTATCCAGTGACGAGGCCATCGAGCAGTCGGTGGTCGCCGACGTCGAGAGGGACTGCTCTGGCAACACCGGCACGGTAGTCAGGCCGTCGAGCGCGCTCACGACCTCGGGCTTCTTGGCTTTGCGCTTGGGCGCACTGGTTGTTCTTTGCGCTTGCCCGGATGGCTTTGGTTCGAGGCGCTTCTTGAGGTGCGTGTGCCACACGTTCTTGATCTCGTTGTCCGTCCTCCCCGGCAGCCTCGCGGAAATCGCGGACCATCTGAATCACACACAGAAGAGTTGTTTAATTAGTGTTCATATTCTTTCGTCAAAATTTAACACGGATAAGTAATTGATTGGGGCATGTTTTATATTGTTCTGGCAAGAATGGGTTCCAAGACTGAATCAACTTGTGAGTGATTCAATCAAGAACCGGTCTGGCGCTGCTTCACTGAAGCAGCAAGATTAGATTAAAATAGAACCCCTCATTAAGCCCATGGCGTCTCCAATGACGGAATTTAGTAGTAGTACCTGTTGCCGAGTAGGTCGTGGAGGTGGATGATGGCGTCCTCCTCCTCCCTGGTGAAGTGGCCGCGCTTGATGTCCGGGCGCAGGTAGTTGATCCACCGGAGGCGGCAGCTCTTGCCGCAGCGCAGCAGGCCGGCCTGCTTGGGCAGCGCGCGCCAGTTGCTGTGCCCGTGCCGCTCGATGTGGGCGACCAGGATCCTGTCCTCCTCCGCCGTCCAGGGACCCCTCTTGAGCCCCATCTTCTCGCAGCAAGGTGCTCTCCCCATTCCTGACTTTGCTAATAATTTCTCTCTCCCCCTTCGTTTCCTCTTCTCCGCCGGCGAAGCCGCTCGCGCTTGCTCGGTCTCTCCCCTGAGCGTTGTGTGTGTGATGGATAGATTACTCGGTGTTTGACGCTTTGGGCGAGGGAGTTGGCTGTGCTTGCTCGGTCGGGCTCGGCGGAGTGCGGCTGATGCTTGTGTGGATTGCGAGGGACGTTGGGCTATTTATGCTCGGTGCGGGACTGCAGCAAACGCTTCGGAACACGTGGTCAACTCGGCGAGCTTCCGCGAAGGGAGGCTACAACACAAGCCTGACAATTGACAAAACGAGGAGGAATGAATAGCTGCCTTCGTTCCAACTCTCTTCTTTTTATATTGCTAGTTTCATTGTTTATTGCTCGGTTTGTTGCTACTTTAGTTCGTAAGGTGAGGCATGGGTGTACCATCCTGTGTCAGTTTAAAGTAAAGCTGGGCATTGGACCGTGCCGTGTCGGTCCGGCTCAGGTCTATCGTGCTTCGAGCTGCGTCATGCCGTGCCGGCTCGGTCCGGTCACCCCGCCGTGCCGTGCCGTGCCAGCCCACCTCGCCTCCGGTCAAGCCCAAGCACGGTCCAAAGCCCGTCGTGCCGGAGTCGTGCCGTGCCAGCCCAAGCCTAGCCCAAAATAATTATAGACAGCGGAGGCGACGATGGCAGTGGCAACCACTATCTTCATTCCTCTCGGCCAGAGGAGAGCCGAAGAGGGAGGAAGGCGGCGCGTGGGGAGGAGAGAGCCGGAGAGGGAGGGAGGAAGGCGGCGCGTGGGGGGGGGGAGGAACTGAGGGTGGAGGGCTGGAGGCGGTGTGTGGGATTGGGGATATGGATTAGCCGGGATGGGAGTTAGGGTTAGACCAGGCCGTGGAGGGGAAGAACGGGATTGGGCCAGGCTACCAGGGCGGGGAGGGATAGGATTGGGCCAGGCCGGGGGAGGGATTGGAGGACTGGGCTTTTTTGCGTCTTGGCCCAAGCACGCCCAAATAGCCATGTGTGTCGTGTCAGCAGACGCATTCTCGAGCCCAGCCCGTCCGGCGTTCGTGCCGTCTGGCCGCCCAACTGCGTCGTGTCGTCTTTGTGTTTAGACCGTCTTTGTCTTGGCCAGACTTCGGACCAGCCCAGAAAAGCCCGGCCCAAGTCCCAGCTCTAGTTTAAAGGTTCATGGGATGAGTTTATGTTTATGGTCGCATGCATGATCCTCTCAGAAAGAAATAGTCATCTGGCTATAAATTGGACGAACTAGATTTAAATAGCCGTGCTCGTAGTCATGAGCATACATAGTGTAGATGGTATGAGTTTAGTTTTGATTTTCACAAAAACTGTTTTATTAGCAAAATGTGGGCAATGACTTGTAGGTTTTTTTATTTGAGTTAACTGTCATGTTATGGCTGAAGCTGAAATGTGGCTCGCAGCCGAGGAGGGTTGCGAGTTGTTGTTGTTGTTATTATTTGTTGTTCAATTAATTACTTACTTACTGACATGTATCTATTTTTCTGCTTTTAAACTTCCGTTGCAAATTACTATGTATTGATATTGCAAATAAAAATAGCTTTAAGCAAAATAATTTATAGAGTAGATTCTCATCCTTTGATAGCATTGCATTTATATAAATTTTACGATACACTACAAGTCTGGCTGAGTACGCATCGTACTCAATCTTACTTATATTGTTGTTCAGAGTTCGAAGATGAACCAACACCTAAGATACGTTCGTCACACCCGGAACCAGAGGGTTTAGTGATAAGTCTATCTAGGACTTGTTTCTTGTCGGTTGCCTGAGGGTTAGATGGGCATGCCGCAGGAATTTCTCTACCTTTATTACTTCTACCACTGCTACTTTTACTCTGTTGATACCTATTTTTATTTGGCCGGTCGGCCATTGATGTAATAACTTGTAATCGTTTAAGTATCATTTTGCTTTACTTTGTATATGTGAATGTATGGATGTGAATGCCAAATAATGTGAATGTGTGTACTAGCCACCGATCATGGGACAAGTACGGTACACATATAGGATCTCGGGTATTTCACACCTGGGGGTCCGACACAAATCAATGATTCATTTTGGACAATTGAGTAAAATGAATTTCATTTAGTCAATTTCCAGTCTCATATGAGATATTAACATCTTCTAAACTTGCAGGATTATCACATTTCCTTAAATGTAAGATTATCATGGTTTTTCTACAGGTGAAAGTTGTCGTAGGGCAGCTCACCAACCCCACCAACCTGGCGAAACAGTCCCGAGGCTACAGTAGGTGCCCCGAGGGTGGCTCGGAGCCTCCGGAGGGTCGCCGAAGGGTGCCTCGGCCCAAAGCCTCCGGAAGGTCGCCTAAGGGTGACTCGGCCCAAAGCCTCCGAAGGGTCTCCCGAGGGGTACAGGAGGTACCCCGAGGGCGACCCAAAGCCTGCGAAGGGTCTTCCGAAGTGGCAGCTGAAGGACGCTCGGAGAGCATTCGAAGGGTGTTCGGAGGAGACCCGGCCGGAGGAAAGGAAGGAGACAGGTGGACCAGAGGCTACGCATAGGGGTAGGAAAGGACCCTGCAGTCCCTACATTGGTAGTACTTTTGTAGGGGTGCTTATGTAACCTCATGTATCCTGCTATTTTGGCTATAAATAGCTCTCCATCCCCATGTAATAAAGAGGGCTTTTTCAGAGCATTAATACACAGTATATTTTCCTGACAACCAGTCCCCTCCTCGAGGACTCTTCGAACACTTCGTGTGTACGAGGGGTCCCCCTTCTTTTACTGTCTGGTCCTTTTTGCTACGACAGTTGGCGCCGTCCGTGGGGTCGGTAGGAAAGCCGCGAAGCACAAACTCCGAGCTCAAGCATGGCACCACAAAAGAAGACCAAGTCCAAAACCTCGGCGGCCGAGGCACCCAGTACCCCGATGGCAAAGCGAACTAGAACCACCGCGGCAGCGGCACCCCTCGCCCCGCCGGCGGAGGAGGAAGCAAACAACTCCATGCAGGGGGACACCATCAGGAGTGACGCCCAGCGAGCAGGCCCGCCACCCGGAGAAGCGGGCGTAAGCCAAGAGTCATATGTAGCATTGCAACAGGAGTTAGCGGATCTTCGTCGGGAGATGGCAATCCTCTAACACCCGCCAGCGATGGCCCTCGCAGCTCCGCGGCAACCCGTGCCAATCATCGCGGAGGTGGTTCCTGAGCCTCCCGCCCCGCTGCTCCGGGGGGATCACAACTCCCCGTTGAGCGTAGGGCTGGAGACCGCCCGCTAGCAGCAAGGATTCAAGATGCCGGAGGTCACACCCTTCCAGGGATGCACCGACCCCTCGGAATTCCTCGGGTTTCTGAAACATGGTGGAGGCGCCGAGGCGACGACACCTCTGAGGCAAAGAGCGTCACCCTCGCCCTTAGGGGCGTGGCACTGACGTGGTTTTTCACCATCGCCCCATGCTCCATCTATGCATGGGAGCAGTTGCGAGACCTCATCAGAAACAACTTTCAGGGAAACTACACGGAACCCAAGGATGCGGGGCACCTGTTCGCAATAAAATAGGCGCCAAGTGAACATTTCCGCAGTTTTTTCAGAAGATTCGCGGAGGTCAAATGCCAGGTAAAAGGCGTCAATGAAACCACCGTCACAAACACTGCCACATGAGGGCTCTGGAAGGGACCCCTGTTGGAGAGACTGGCGCACAAACCCGTCCGCACGGTGACGGAGCTCTTCGACAAGATGGAAGAGTACGCCCGGGCGAAGAAAGACAATGTTCGAAGAGGAACACTCACCACCTCCGCCCCAAGCCTAACCCTCGCAAAAGAAGCATCTGCCACCGCCTCAGCAGGGACACCTGCCAAGCCACGAAGCAACGACTTCCGGCAAAAGGGCCGGCGGAGTCTACCACATGGATGGCGCGCCACACCCCAAGGAGGATGACGTGGAGGTCGCTGGGGCCGAGGCCGCGGGCGAAGACGCGGGCGAAATGCCGGCCACCAACCAGACAACAGCGCCGGAGGACTCGCACCCTTTTGCGACCTCCATGGCGAAGGCACACACACCACCAGCAAATGCCGCACCATCGCAGCCATGTAGGATTACATGTGCCACGAGCAGCAACCACCAGAGCCTGATCACAAAAGAAGAAGCGATAATCGGCTCCCCGCACCACCACCAAAACCCCACATAGAAGGAGGCCGCACCGAGCACCAACACAGGATCATCAACATGATCACCGGAGGATCTTCGCTCGAAATACCATCAAAAAGGCAGCACCGAGCGTACACCCAGCAAATTCATCACCTCGCGGCATATCCCGCATCCAGCCCACCCCGCTACGCCGAAATATCAATCTATTTCGGCCCGGAAGATGCTCAGGGCGTGTATTTTCCGCATCAGGACCCCCTCGTCATTTCCGCCAGCATAGCGGATTTCGAGGTCAAACGCATCCTCGTGGACAGAGGAAGCTCCGCGGACCTCCTCTTCGTGGACGCCTTTGACAAAATGATGATCCCTCGGGATCGCTTGTCACCCCCGGGCATACCATTGATAGGCTTCGGAGGGAAGTCTGTGACGGCCCTTGGCCAGATTGTCCTCAATGTCACCTTCAGCGATGGCCACACAACCCGAACCGAGGCCGTCACATTCGATGTCGTCCTAATGCAGTACCAGTACAACGTCATCCTTGGCAGAGCAGCATTGAACTCCTTCGGGGCCATTGCGCACCACAATTACCTGTGCATGAAAATCCCCGCACTAGAAGGCGTCATTACCGTGCGAGGAGACCAAGATCTAGCAAGGCAGACGGAGCTCCAGTTATTATCACCAGCCCGACATGTCCATACTGTCAGGCAAGAGAAGAACGAACAACCAAGCTGCCCTTCGGCAAAGTGAGCACCAAAGCCAAGGCCCCATGGCGAGCTCCGGAGAGTCCCCCTAGAGGACGACTCCCCGGACAGGATAGTCTCCCTGGGAGCGGAGTTGCTAACAGAAGCGCACAACGCCATACTCAAGGTACTTCACAGTAACAATGACGTCTTCGCCTAGGGCCCAGAAGACATCCCGAGCTTAGTGCGCACAACAATCGAGCACCGTCTAGCCCTCCGAAGCGAAGTGCCACCCAAGAAGCAAAAACTGCGATGCATGTCGGCTGAAAGGTTGGATGCAGCGAAGAAGCAAATCACCAAGTTGTTAAAGGCGGGGTCATTCGTAAAATCAAGTACACGGAGTGGCTCAGCAACCCCGTTCTTGTCCAAAAAGAAGGCAAATGGCGCATGTGCGTCGATTACACGGAGCTCAACAAAGCATGCCCCAAAGATGATTTCCCGCTACCCCGCATTGACCAGCTGGTCGATGCTACTTCGGGCTGCGAGTTGATGAGTTTCCTCGACGCCTACTCCGGCTACCACCAAATACTTATGGTCAAGGAAGACGAATCGAAGACAACATTCATCACCCCCGTAGGCACATATTGCTACACCCGTATACCCTTCGGGCTTAAGAATGCAAGCACGACCTTCATCCACCTCATTTCGAGAGTCCTAACCGGATAGCTAGGGCGCAACGTAGAAGCCTACGTCGATGACATAGTTGTCAAAAGAGAGTTGGCAGATGAACACACGAAGGACCTGCAAGAAACCTTCGCAAGCCTTCGGAAGGACGGAATCAAGCTCAACCCGGAGAAGTGTGCCTTTGGCGTCAAGGCAGGCAAGCTTGTTGGATTTCTCGTGTCCGAGAGGGGCATCGAAGCTAACCCCGAAAAGATAAGGGCCGTCCAGGAGATGAAGCAACCTCACAATGCCTGCGAAGTACAAAAACTTACTGGCCGGCTGGCAGCCCTTAGCCGGTTTCTTTCCCGCTCGGTGGAGAAGTCCCTTCCATTCTTCAAGACACACCGCGGAACGGAGCCGTTCCGGTGGACTGAAGACTGCCAGCGTGCATTCGAAGAACTCAAACGATACCTGACCCAGCTGCCAAGCCTCACCAGCCCAAAGCAAGGAGCAGATCTCCTGCTCTACCTCGCCGCCTCATCCTCAGCGGTAAGCGCGGTCCTCATCCAAGAAGACAATGGCCAGCGCCCAGTCTACTACGTCTCCGAGGCACTCCAAGGTGCAAAAATCCGGTACACAGAGCTCAAGAAGCTTGTGTACGCCCTGCTCATGGCCTCGCGGAAGCTCCGCCACTACTTCCTGGCGCACACCATTATCATCCCCACCTCTTACCCCCTAGCATTGCTGCTGCGGAGCAAGGATGCCACGGGACGAGTAGGAAAGTGGGTAGCCGAGCTCGCGCCCTTCGACATCACCTTCATCGCCAGGACAGCCATTAAATCACAAGCTCTAGCAGACTTCGTCGCTGAATGGACGCCGAACAACGAAGAATACACCCTCACTCAAGTTGAGACCCCGTGGACGATGTACATTGACGGATCGTGGTGTTGCGCTGGAGCCAGAGCGGCAGCCATTCTGGTCGCCCCGGATGGGCACATCGTGTCCCACTCAGCCCACCTTGCCTTCCCAACAACAAACAATGCCGCCGAGTACGAGGCGCTACTACTGGGCCTTCGCAAGGCAAGGGCACAGGGAGCAAAGAGGATGCTCATGCTCATCAAAAGCGAGTCCCGCCTAGTAGCTGGTCACTTCGACAAATCGTTCGTCGCAAGAGACCCAGAAATGGCAAGCTACCTCGCCGCGGTGCGCAAAGCATCAACCTACTTCCTCGGCCTCACAGTCTAAGCCATACCTCGAAGCGACAACGAAGAGGCAAACATACTGGCAAAGATGGCTAGCTCCGGCCAGCGACCTTCGCTTGATGTTTTCCACGAAGTACTGATGACACCTTCGGATGCGCCTGAAGCACAAGGGGCTGCGCCCGAAGAGTAAGGGGTTCCGTCCGGTGCATAAGGGGCTGCGTTCGAGGCACATATTGTGGAACGCAGCATTCTCCAGGTGGCCGAGGCCGACTGGCGAGACGTCATCATCAAGTACCTCGCGGGAGAAGAACCAGAAGATGAAGCCGAAGCAAAGCGCCTCCACCACAGAGCCAGAAACTACCATATTCTCGACGGACAGTTCTACAAGGGGGCCGTCTGCGCCCCCTACCTGTGGTGCCTATCCCGCGAAGAAGGCCAAGCCCTCCTCAAGGAGATCCACGAAGGTCTGTGTGGCGCACACCAAGCACTCCGAAGCATCGTAGGCAAAGCATTCCGCCAAGGATTCTACTGGCCCACGGCGCTCCGAGACGCCCAAGACCTCGTTCAGCACTGCCAAGGGTGCTAGTGGGCCAGCAGGCAACCCAAGGCACCCTCGGCCCCGCTCCAGCCTCTGCCACCCATATGGGCCTTCGTGAGATGGGGGCTTGATGTCATCGGACCATACCCCACGGCAAGGGGTAGCCTGCGCTTCGCGTTTGTGGACATCAAATATTTTTCAAGATGGGTCGAAGCAGAGCCGGTCGCAAAGATCACCTCAGTAGCAGCCCAGCGGTTCGTATGGAAAAGCATAATTTGCCAGTACGGGATACCACGCGACATTGTCACAGACAATGGGACACAGTTCGACTCGACAGCGTTTCAAGCATTCTGCCAAAACCTGGGCATCACGATATGCTTCGCATCAGTAGGGCACTCCAAGGCCAATGGAGCGGTCGAGCGCGCCAACGGCAATCCGCTAGAAGGCTTAAAGAAGCGCCTTGTCGGACTCCCAAAGGGAGTGTGGCCAGAAGAACTCCAGAAGGCCCCATGGGCAATCCGCACATCTCCAACAAGGGCCACAGGCTTCTCACCGTTCAAACTCCTCTTCGGTGACGAAGCCATGACCCCCACAGAATTCACCGCAAAGTCCCTCCGAACAACATCCGAACCAGACCCCGCAGAGAGGCGCACCTCTCTCGATCTCCTTGAAGAGCAACGCGTCCAAGCAATAGCAACCATGTCCAAGTATAGCGATGGAGTAGCCCGGGCATACAACCAGAGAGTCAAGATCCGCCCCTTGGTGCCGGGCGACATGGTCCTCAAGCGAGTCGCAAACCCCATAGCCGTGGGCAAGCTAGAGACCAAATGGGAAGGACCATACATCATCACCAGCAGCACCCGCGCCAGTACCTTCCGCATCGCGACACCAGAAGGGCAGCAGTTGGGCCACACCAAGAATGCGAAGACCCTCTGCAAATACTATCCTTAGGATTGTAAAACCGGTTGCGCCCGGGAAATAGCCCTACCACCGCCAAAAGTGGACCAGGCATGTACAAAACAAGCTGTAACTGGTTGCATTTTTTTTTGCTCCCCTTCAATCAAAAAGCAGCAAGACTACAATGAAAGCGAAGCCACCGCGCATGGCCTTCAGCCCTGGTGCACACCGATGCCTCCCGTAGGCACGAGTGTATAAACAAAGCCACCGCGCATGGCCTTCGGCCCTGATGCACACCGATACCTCCCACAGGCACGAGTGTATAAACAAAGCCACCGCGTATGGCCTTCGGCCCCGTGCACACTGATGCCTCCCGTAGGTACGAGTGTATAAACAAAGCCACCGCGCATGGCCTTCGGCCCCGGTGCACACCGATGCCTCCCGCAGGCATGAGTGTATAAACAGAATCACCGCGCATGGCCTTCGGCCCTAGTGCACACCGGTGCCTACCGCATGCACGAGTGTATAAACAAAGACACCGCGCATGGCCTTCGGCCACGGTCCACACTGGTGCCTCCCGCAGGCACAAGTGTATAAACAAAGCCACCGCCATGGCTTGCGGCCCCGGTGCACACCGATGCCTCCCGCAGGCACGGGTGTATAAACAAGGCCGCCGCGCATGGCTTTCGGCCCCAGCACAGGCCAATCCCACCAGCAGCAACAATCGCCCCGACGATGATGACGCGCGAAGCAAACCCCGGCGCGATATGGTCCGAAGACCAAAGCGCACTGGGGGGGGGCGACGACGTCGCCCTCGCTAGTGCAAAAAAGTTAGGGCTCCACGGGCCCTATCTAAAAAAAGGGAGGGTTCCACGGAGCCCTATCTAAAAAAGTATGGGGGACGGTGCGAGGCTTCGCCTCCCCATCGCAAAAAAAAAGTTAGGACTCCACGAAGCCCTATCTAAAAAAGTATGGGGATGGCGCGAGGCTTCGCCTCCCCCTCGTAAAAAAAGCTAGGGCTCCACGGAGCCCTATCTAAAAAAAGTATGGGGGACGGCGCGAGGCTTCACCTCCCCCTCGCAAAAAAAGCTAGGCTCCACGAAGCCCTATCTAAAAAAGTATGGGGACGGTGCGAGGCTTCGCCCCCTCCCCTCGCAAAAAAGGTAGGGCTCAAAAAGTATGGGGGACGGCGCGAGGCTTCGCCTCCCCCTCGCAAAAAAAGGTAGGGCTCCATGGAGCCCTATCTAAAAAAGTATGGGGGACGGCGCGAGGCTTCACCTCTCCCTCGCAAAAAAAAGCTAGGGCTCCACAAATCCCTATCTAAAAAAGTATGGGGGACGGCGCGAGGCTTCGCCCCCCCCCATCGCAAAAAAAAGCTAGGGCTCCACGGAGCCCTATCTAAAAAAGTATGGGGGACGGCGCGAGGCTTCGCCCCCCTCCCCCGCAAAAAAAAAGGTAGGGCTCCACGGAGCCCTATCTAAAAAAGTATGGGGGACGGCGCGAGGCTTCGCCTCCCCCTCGCAAAAAAAAAGCTAGGGCTCCACGGACTCGCAAAAAAAAGGTTAGGGCTCCATGGAGCTCTATCTAAAAAAGTATGGGGGACAGCGCGAGACTTCGCCTCCCCCTCGCAAAAAAAGCTAGGGCTCCACGGAGCCCTATCTAAAAAAAGTATGGGGGACAGCGTGAGGCTTCGCCTCCCCCTCGCAAAAAAAAGGTTAGGGCTCCACGGAGCCCTATCTAAAAAGTATGGGGGACGGCGCGAGGCTTAGCCTTCCCATCGCAACAAACAATAGTGTATGGGGGCGGTCACGCCATTGTTCTTTTATTACACTCTGCATAACAAGTACACGCATACAAGGGATCGCCCGAAACAGCGATCTACGAAATAGTACAGCACACCTCAACTCACACTAACAATACACGCCATTATTCGTTACAAGCCGCACAGTGCAAGATGATCGTAGTATACCTAAGGGACAAAGTCCCACTCCTCCCAGCGGGTAGCCCATTCCAGAAGCTCCTCATCCGAGGCCTGAGCGGCCAGCAGCGCCGCATATTCCCTCGCCGTAGCCAAGTCATCTGGTGTTTCGGATGAGCTTGTCGAAGCCTCCAAGGAGGCCCGGGCCTGGGAAGGTCCGCCAGGCGCAAACACCACACCCTTGCGCTCCCAGAAAGCTCGGATCTCCTCCTGACCCCTCGCAGCCTCCCGCGCATGAAACCAGAAGAACGCCTTCATAGAGCCCGTAGGGTTAGCCTTCTTCCAACGTTGCCATTTAGCACCGTGGCATGTGACGCCCCGGTAGCAAACACGCAAAGGCCACTTCGATAGAAGAGTTCGTTCATACTTCGAAGCACACGCAGGAACAACACTCTTAGTTCTATGCCCCACGGGCGGCCAAGGACCCCGTTGCACGGCACGCTTAAACAAATATTGTTCCACCTGTGTAGAATGTGAGGCTCAACTTTAAGACAGCAATCAAGCAAAGAACAAAACAGCCAGCAATGCCAAATCACGGCCAAAGATATTCCATTTAAAGAACAAAGGTCATTACACAAAAATAGGCCAACCTCTACAAAAAAAACAAGGCGGCTCCGATGAACAACAAACAAAAGCGGAGCGCGCCAACTACAAAATATCCAAACCCTAGCATTCTAAATAGCAAGCGGGGAGTTCACACCTTGTCTCCGTGGGTGGACCCCCGCTTGCCAGCTTCAGCACCCTCCTCTGCAGCTTTCCCCTTCGCTTGACAGGCCTAGGCAGCTCGGAAAGATTCCTCGGCAGCTTCATGTCCGCGCAACATCCAAAAGTCCCGTTGCAAGACTTTGCTCGCCTTTTGAGTCCGGTGATGCGCAGCAGCCACCTCCTCAGCCGTAGTCGTCAAAACGGAGTGAGCACCAACCCCGTCTATGTGAGCGCACCCTGCCTTGTCAAGGGTCGCAAGCGTCGCCAACCAAGTGACCCTAACGCAGTGGTCACCATAAGCATGAGCCGCAGGCACGCAGGCTTCGCAACCCCGTCGGAGGTGCTCCAAGGTAATATCCATCTCAGTTGGGCGGTGGCTCCTCTCTGAAGGAATGGCACCCAGCTTCGCCAAGGCGTTCTCTAGAGCCTCCATGGACTCCCAAGCGGACTGACTAACGACGGCGGATAACTGCTTCTCGTACTGGATATCCTCTTCGAGAGAAGCGCAGACATTTCGTAGATCCTTCACTTATACGAAGGCGATGCAGCTCCTTGTTGGCTTCGTCACTTAACCCGAAGTGTTGCGGCATCGCCTCCACCTCCGCCAGCTTCACCTCCAAACTCCTAACTTTCTCAAGAAGGGTCTTCCACTCGGACCTCAAAACCCCGTTCCGAGCATGCTCATCATCCACCCTCTTCTGAATGTCCCCATACGCCTGGGAGACATCAGCCTTAAGAGCTCGAGACAACATCAAAGTCTGCGCGCAAAGCAGAATTTCACATACACAAACAGTGATATGTGCAAGAACGAGTACGCGTAATAATCAAAACTTACCCTCGCTGCATTCGCCTCAATGCCGGCAAACATGTCCTTCAGCGGAGCGGCCTCAAAAAGCTCCCGCACACACGAAGGGGCAGCGAAATCAGCAACCGCCTTGCAGGCAGCAGCGGCACCCGCTGTAACCTCGAAATCGCTAAGGAGAATTTGACCCAGGCCCACCGCTCCAGCAACAAAGGGCGCGCGCAGGGCTGTAGGGTCCGGCTCGGAACCCGCCGGCGCACGGCCCTCGGAAGCCTCCTCGATCTCGTCGTTGCTGCCGTCATCGCTTATCACTGAACAACCAAAAACTTGAGTAGCAGCCAACAAAGCACAGGGTTCGGAATAAATAAGGAAGTGTAACTCACCAACATTCACCTACGGCATAGCAAGCGCATCCCCAAGGCCTTCGAGGGCCCTTATACCACCATGCAATCGAATACCACCGTTGGAAGACTCCGTCGTATCAAGAACTGGAAAACAAATAGTGCCTATCGCTTTGTGCACCTACGACGCGGTACGCCCAGTGACCCCAGCTCCAGCAACCTCCACGTGCGAAGTGGCCCCATCATTAAAAGATGCACTGCTGGACACAGAGTGCTCAGCACGCACATGGGAAGGGTCTCTGGTAACCTTCTTGGCAGGACTCTCCTCAGCAGCCTCCAAGTTACGCGAAGACCACCACCATCGCAAGGGCGGACCGCACGAAGAGGGTTCGCAGCGATGGGTCCCCCGAGCTCGACCTCAGGCACGCGGGAACATTTTTTATTGCCAGCGTCGGGGTCGGCTCGCTCATCCAGAGTAACCGACGCACCGTACACACAGTTCAAGTCACATTCCGTCACAACCAGGTGATGCCTCGAATGCTCTTCGCCCGTGTACGAGCCGAGGAGCACCTCTGCAGCGCGCACCGCTTCGGCAATGGGGCACAACTAGAAAAAGCCCACCATATATTAGGGCAAGCATCAAACCGGAGCAAACGAAAGGGACACAAGGGAAAGCATACCTTTGCAGCCCTCCGCAGTTAGAGACGGGAGCCCCGTATCCGAAGCCCCCAGTTCCAGCTTCCACTCCTTGGCCAAAGGCCAATCCCGAAAGTACAGAACTCCTCCACCAAATCCCGAGTAGAAAGCTGCTTCGTCGTATCAAGAAGAAGGAGAAGGAGGGCTTCCTCCCGGGAGCTAAGCACAATCTTAGGGGTAGCAACCAGCCGAATCAGCCCGCCCTCGGACCGAAGACCATCCTCGGCCGGACTAGTGTGATAAAACCACTTTCGCGTCTAGTCTGTATCCCAGCGATTGCACGCCGTCGGGGTAGGAACATACACTGCGCAGCGCACCTTCGGTTGAAAATTGACGCTGCCAAAGTTTAGAGTCTCACCCGAGTTCTTCTTCTTCTTCGGCTGGCAGCGCCCGTCATGAAGATAAGCGAAGAGGCAACCCTCACCATCCTCGACAGCAACCCCGGCAGACCTCAACATCCACTCGAACACACCAAGCTTCACAATAGAATTCGGTGTCAGTTGCGCCAACTCCACCCCGTACAACCGCAACACTTCGGAGACTAGATCGATGCAAGGAATCCGAAGTCTCGCATCCAGAAATGCAACAAACACACACTACTACAGAAATGCTATCTTGGGCGCTTTGATCACGAGCGGTTCATCGAAACCGTCGTAGATAAACACTAATCTCGAGCGGTTTTTGTTACCCACCGCATGTTATTCTCGCGCTAAAACCGTGCAGTGAAGATGTCATATCACGAGCGGTTCATGTTTGGAACCGTCGTGATACTTCGAGCGGTTTCGCTATGAACCGTCTCGTGATATTACACAATATCACGAGCGGTTTGTTTTAAAACCGTCTGTGATACTTCACGAGCGGTTCCAAACATGAACCGTCGTGATATTGCCCAATATCACGAGGCGGATTTATTAAAACCGTCGTGATAATTAACTCACCACGACGTATATATATAGCTCGCCTCCCGGCCAAAAGCAGATATAGTCTTCTTGATCTCCATATCTCTAGGCGCCACGATAGGTCCATCGCCGTTCCGTGCGGTTTGAGTACATCGCCTCACCTCATTTGGCCGGCTGGTCCATTTCGGTTGTATATTGTCGCCGAGGAGCTTGCCGCGTCGCCTCTGTTCACCGATCGGCGACCGGCCGCGCCTTGGACCTTCCCCGACTTTCATTGACACCTTCCTCGTGATCGGTGAGATCTTGAAGCATAAGCATCCTTTAATTTGAGTAGTTTGAGCGTTACGCCAAATCGCTAGTTTAAGCGCCTCCATGGGACATCGTCCGTCGGTTCGCCTCGGCGAGACCTTAGGGCGAGAGCCGCGACTATATAGCAATGCGATGTCACCCTAAGCCCAGTTTGAGCTTCAAATTAATTAATCCTCTTTGTTTTTAATCATTTAGTTAATAACTAACAAGTCTATGACATGTGGGACCGCCATAGATTTTATAAATAAAATCATGAAATAAAAATGAGTCAGCGACAAGTAGGGCCCACATGTAAGTTAATAAAATCGAAAAAATGTAAAAATGAAAAAAATCATAATTAAGCCTCGGAAAATACGCTTTGAAAGTCATCACCCTTTTATTTATTTTCGGGGTTTTCAATCTGAACCGTGTGATGGACGAAGTCGATGGATGTACCGAGAACCGTGTGAGTGAAGAGTACATTAATGGCGTGTCTGCTTTTACAAGAGCTGCCGAGGAGGATATGTTGAATAAAGGCGGAATATATGTCTTGTCCATGCATTATTGCGAGAATCGAAGATGTTTAACAACCGAGCGCGGATCGAAGCACACTTGATTGAAGGGGTTTCAAAAGGGTTATACATGTTGGACCGATCACGGTGAAGAGCATATTATCTGAAGTCAACGATATGCATATTATCTGAAGTCAACGATATGCCGCCGAATGTCGATTGTGGTTCCGATTCGGATAGGCCGCACGATGACAATCTAGATCGGATGCTTCGCGATGCGAAGGAAGCGTGATGAGAGGAGTATGTTCAATTCGGGCGTGATGGAGGACTCGGAGAAACCTTTGTTCCCGGGCTGCAAGTCGGAATACACAAGGTTGTCATCCGTGCTTAAGCCGCTGAAATTGAAGGCAAGCAGCGGTTGGTCCGACAAGAGTTTCCGCAAGTTGTTAGGTCTCTTAGCGGACATGCTTCCGGAGAAATGAGTTGCCCAAAACCACCTACAAAGCCAAAAGGTTCTTTGTCCATTGGGAATGGAAGTAGAAAGAATACATGCATGTCCGAACATTGTATCCTCTACCGTAACAGTATACAAACATGCATGTATGTCGGTGTGCAACGCATCCCGATACAAGCGTAAACAATCGATGACGACGAGGAATCGAGGTGAAGAAAGGACCTCTGCTAAGGTGGCGTGGTATCTTCTGTAATTCCCGTTTGAAGCGGTTTTTGCGAACCCAAAGAATGCAAAAGCTGCTTGTATTGGCACTTTCGAGGGCGTAAGAATAGCGGAAAGTTAAGACACCTGCTGATTTCGCCCGGTGGAGAAACATCGATAGGAGGTTTGCGAGACCGGTCGGGGCGAGGAATATAAGGTTTGGATTGAGTCAGATGGAATGAATCCTTTCGGTAATATGAGCGGCCGACATAGCACTTGGCCGTGGCGCTCTGTATCTACAACCTTCCTCCTTGGTTGTGTATGAAGCGGAAGTATATTTTGTTGTCGATACTTATCCAAGGGCGAAGCAACACAGGAATGATATTGATGTGTACCTAGCACCATTGATGGAAGATCTAAAAATCGTGGATTGAAGAAGTGCGGTATGGGATGCGTACAAGCGAGAGAACTTCACTTTACGTTCCTTGTTGTTACGCACCATAAATGATTATCCTACCCTTGCTAATCTGTCGGGCGAGTACAAAAGGGGCCAAAGCACATACTCCTTGCTTAGATGATACCCAAAGTGTGGCTGAATCACTCGCGCAAAACCGTGTACATGCGTCATCGTAGGTTCCTTCGGAGGGCTCACCCATACCGCGGGATGAAGAAACAATTCGACGGAGAGAAGGAGGACAGTTCAGCTCCAAGGCATTTAAGCGGAAAAGAGGTCTATGATATGGTTAAGGATTTAGATGTTGTGCTTGGAAAGGGATGTAAATCGAGGACAAGTAAGAAGAACATGTGGAAGAAGAGATCAATATTTTGGGACTTACCTTATTGGGAGCACCTAGAAGTTCGCCTTTGCATCGGCGTCATGCATGTAGAAAAGAATGTATGTGATGACTTGATTGGTCTCTTCTTGAACATTCGTGACAAAACAAAAGATGGTGTCAGCATGCGGCTTGACTTGGTTGATATGGACATCGGACTGAGTTAGCACCAACAAGGACCGATAAAGACGACGTACCTTCCCTCGCTTGTTACACTCTGTCCAAGGCGAGAGAACCGAGCGTGCGGTGCTTGCATGGCGTGAAAGTTCCGTCCGGTTACTCCGCCAACATGAAGAAACTTGTTTCGATAAAAGATTTGAAGTTAATTGGCATGAAGTCTCATGATTGTCATGTGTTGATGACACAAATGCTCCTGTTGCAATTAGAAGTATTTTGCCGATCAAGGTCGAGAGACAATCATGAGGTTTGTGTTATTTTTTAACACAATTGCTCGAGAAGGTCATCGATCTCGAAGGACTAGATGCTCTGCGGGGCGAGGTGGTAGCGACACTATGTGATCTTGAGATGTATTTCCCTCCGTCGTTTTTCGATATCATGGTCCATCTCATTGTTCATATTGTGAGGAGATAAAGATGTGCGGGCCCGTGTTCCTCGTAGCATGTACCCGTTCGAGAGGTTCATGGAATTCTCAAGTCATATGTGCGAAATCGATCTCGGCGAGGCGGCATCGTCGAAGGTTATGCTGGCGAAGAGGTCATTGAGTTACGCCTCGATTACATGGCTCGGTCGAACCGATAGGTGTGCCTCGATCTCGCCATGAGGGAGGCTCGAGGGTATCGGGACCATCGGAAGAAAGCAATCACTCCAAATATGGATCGTATGCTCAAGCCCATTTCAACGTCTTGCAACACATGGTGAAGTGTCCCGTATATCGACAAAGACTGGGGCGTGCTTGGCAATGTAATCCGCTGCGGCGGATGTTTGGATCACGAGACAACACAATGCAGACGGTTCAACCAATGGTTGAAGGGCGACTTGCTAGGAGCTCGTCAAGTGATATCTTGACATGGTTGGCAAAAGGCCAACATTCTGGTTGTAACATGGCGAGGATCGACATAAATGGGTACACATTCTATCTGTGAGCTCGGGATATAAAAGCACTAACGAACAGCGGTGTCGCATAGATGCATTCGATGCCGATGGGGTGAGAGCTCCTACTATGGGCAAATAGAGGAGATATGGGAGCTCGACTACGTGCTTTTCAAGATCCCCTATTTGGTGCCGTTGGGTCCATCTCCCACGGTGAAGGTCGACAAATGCGGCGTCACTACCGTGGACCTCGAGCGTGTCGGATACAAAGGCGAACCGTTCGATCTTGGCTAACCAAGTTGTTCAAGTCTTCTATGTTACCGACCGGCAAATAAGAAGCGCCACGTAGTTCTTCATGGAAAAAGGAGGATTGTCGGAGTTGAGAATGTAGTGGGCGAGGAAGAATACAATCAATTTGACGAGTTGCCTCCTTTGGAAGCGGCATAAGGGTCGAGGAAGAAGAACATGGCGAAACTAGCTACATCTGCGTCGATCATCATGAAGGGCTAATTTTTAAAGATTAATTGAACAATGTGTGTATATATGTACTATATACATTACGATGATCATGGTTAATTTTAGTTCATTTGAGTTAATTAATTGAGATTTGTCTTGTGAAATGGATGTGATTGTTTCTCAAATGAATGTGAATTGGATATACATTGTTGTCTTTTACGCTTGTTTGAGAGGGCATGGCTAGCATTTCTGAGGCTAGCCAATAAGCGAAACGATCTAGATATTAACCAATACAAAATAATATCACGAGCGGTTTGAACTACGAACCGTCTCACATGTATCACAGGCGGTTGTTTATTAACACCGTCGCGATACATCATATATCATGAGCGGTTCTAACTTAGAACCGCTCATGCTACTATCACGAGCGGTTCTAAATTAGAACCGTGCGTGATAATCATCATATCACGAGCGGTTGTTTATTAAAACCGTGCGTGATTCATCAATATCACAGAGCGGTTGTTTATTAAAACCGTGCGTGATACATCACATATCACGAGCGGTTCTAAGTTAGAACCGGCGTGATAGTGTGTATCCTGAGCAGTTCTAATTTAGAACCGTCTGTGATATCCATCTATTTACATTCGGACTCTAGCTAGGGTTTGCGCGCCCGCCACTCTCAAGCGATTAAGTTTCTCAACTCCTCTCCTCCCTCCTCCCGAGCCCGTCGCGCCACCGTCCTCGGCGCCGCCTCCTCGAGCAGGCGCTACTCCTCCCGATCCGTCGGCGCCGCCTCCTCCTCCGGCCCGGCGCGCCTCCCCGAGCCCATGAGCCTCCTCCTCTGAGCCCCCAGAGCCGCCGCCTCCTCCCTCCCCGAGCCAGCGCGCGCCTCCCCTTCGCCAGCCCGCTTTGCTCTCGTCTTGCTCCTGCTCGTCCTTCTCCTCGGCCCAAAGGTAACCAATGCCGGAGTTATCGATCGACCCCATGCCCCTTTCCTAACTATTTCTATCAATAATCTGTCATGGTCCTTCATGATAATTGTACTTGTTTTAGGAATTTGTATTTGCTCTAGTCGATTATTCATATGGTATTTGTTTTGATATTGCTCTTTGGAATACATTGCAATGTGGTGTGTTGGGCTTGAGATGAATGCTCTGTGATGATAATAGTCTTGTCTTGAAATTGTTTTGATAATCGGGTTTGTACTTGAGCTCTAATTGGAATGCTTACTCTACATCGATAGCAATATCAAAATGTTAAATCTTAGCTTTATGCTGATTTCATTTGTTCACATGATGTTCTATTTCTTGTGAAGATGTCTTCCGCTCATTACGAGTCGGTGCCGCCTCATGTATCGATGATGCACCATCCTCTGGAACAATATCCAACCGCGTAGAAGAAGAGGAATATCGAAAAGGCCCACGGGCGATTTACCATCACGGAGTCGTCGATGCAGGACCCTATCAATCCTCGCCGAGCGCGGCCGATTCCGGAGAATGGTCGGAATAGTTGCAGGAGCGGGTCAAGATCACCTACGATTAAGTGGAAGGTGGTGCCGGACCATTGAGCTAACTGTCTTGACGGAAATTCTTGCATCGTTCGAGATCCGGTAGAACTCACGGACTCGTCGCGCGACGACAGCGTTGCTACAAGCGTGCAAAGCGTGGAAGAACTTCAAAACACGCTTGTCAAGAACTACGTGGAGAAGGATCTGAAGCCGCCCTTCCACAAGTATCTATTATTGGAAGAGTCTGGGCGAGTTTGTGGCGAAGAAGGCGACAGATGAATTTAAGAGTGAAAGTCGCGGCGCTACGGCCCTCGAGGCAAAAACAAGCACCCCCGGACTCGGCACGGCTTGGGTATGCGGGTAAAGCCCCGATATGGAGGGATCGAGAACAGCGAACAAGCGGTTTGAATCTCTCCTGCTATTTCCGAGATCAGCGATGTGCTGCGCCGACAGGTGGTTATTTGCGAGGTTAGCTATTCGACCTCTGAAGTGTACTTTCCAAACCCAAAGACCGTGAAGTGTCCCAGCGCTGGTAAGATATCGAACTACCTAGTTTGTAATTACTCCATAACTTCATAGGAAGTGAAATGACATGTCGGGCTATATTGCAGATAACCCCGAGTGCACAATCTTCCCAAGGCTCATTCCAAGCAGATAGGGAGAAAGATATACTCTCTGCGGCCCTAGGAAGCGAGTGAGCATCCGGATTACATACGAGAGGCGCTGGTGTAGGAGGAGAGCCAAAGCCGAGCACGATGCAAAGCTACGAGAGGATCTTCGTGCATCCCTCGAGATGAGCTCCACTGAAAAAATCAGAGCGGAGGTCAGTGAAAAAGTCAGTCAATCCTTTGAGGAAAGGATTAGTGCGTTCGAGCAAAAGCAGCAAGAGACTTTTGAGGAAAGGATTAGGGGATTGCAAATGCCAAGTCAGTTGGAAGCCCCTGCCCCTACTATACCGCTAGCTAGCCCCCCCAAACATCCGAGTAGTAATGCGTCAACCTAACCCTACCACAATAGGTGATGACAGATTTTCCGTCGATGACATCCGGTAATAATTATTATCTCTGGAATGCTCAATCCATTCATAAGCTTTGTTGGAGTAGCTAATTTTGTACCGTTATATGCGTGGGTGGCTCTGAAGTGCAAGCTCAAGTGAGATATGTCTCTGTTGCCCTAGATCTTTGCTTGGGGCGGTGTATCCATCGATGTCGGAGCTTTGGTGCACGTGCAAATCTAGCTCGGGTTTATAAAAGTGAATGTGGGCGGTGTTTGTGCCAATTTGAGGCCGTCGCTGAAAATTCCCCCAAGCGATGAGGTCATGACTCTAGGGCAAGCCGTTGGAACATTCATCCGATGGCCCAAGGAGGACATCTCGCTGGAGCTACTGCTCGGTGTCAACTTCACGGGAATGTCACCTGCGGCATCAAGTCCACGGGACTTGAGCTGCACCGGCTTCTGCCTTGACATGGCAAGGGCCCATTGCATCACATGCATCTACACCTCGTGCTCAATCGACTCTTGTGAAGTCGACCTATACAAAGCGAGGCAGCAAGGGCAAGGGCAAATCGAAGACGATCGAGTCTTCTCCTGATATCCCCTTCTTGCCGTCGCCGGGCCGCAACGTCTGTGGATACTATGTTTGCCACAACATGCAACTACTCGTCGGTTCCGCGATCACCAATGATCCTCAGGTTTGTCAATCTTTCAACAATTATTTCATATATACTTACCAATTTATATAAGCCCGAATTTAACCTTCATATCGACAGGTTGCAAACATCGCTGAAACTGCGTTGGAACAGAGCGAGCTCATAAAAATTCAATCACACCTTGCGGCATTCCTGAACAGACAGGTCATAAATCCAAATGGGAGTTTCCACAGTGTAGCAGATTGAACTTGATTGAGATAGATTGAACATAATGGTACATGTGTGTAAATTAATGTACATTAATGGTTAATTTTAGTTAATTGATTTGTGAATTGGATGTGTGCTTGTTTAGAAATGAATGCAATTTTGATGTGCTTACGAAATGAATGAGAATTGGATGTGCTTGTTTTGAGAGGGCATGGCTAGCATTTCTGAGGCTAGCCAATAAGCGAAATAGATTAAGCATTGCAAAAGACTACCACAGAGCGAGTGCAGATGAAGCAAATCGTGATGATCGACTACCCTGAGCAGTCTCGTAGATGAAACCGTGCAGTGATGATCGATTATCCGCGAACGATCGGTATATGAAACCAAATGCGTGATAGTGAACTATCACAGACGGTTTCATATCTGACCGTCTGTGGTAGTCTACTATCACGAACGATTTTATCTACTGGACCGTCGTGGTAGTCGAATATCCTGCGAGCGGTTTTATCTCTGAGACCGTGCGTGGTAGTCGATATCGCGAGACGGTTTTATCTACGGACCGTGCGTCGTGGTAGTCGAATATCGCGAGCGGTTTATCTCTGGGCCGTGCGTGGTGATCGACTATCACGAGCGGTTTTATCTACTGCACCGTGCGTGGTAGTCGACTATCACCGAGCGGTTGCATCTACGAACCGTGCAGTGATAGTATGTATTACGAGCGGTTGAGAACCGCCCGTGATGACCATTAGCATTCTTGACCCATAAACTTCGGGCGGCTCACGGGAAATGCAGCGTGATGGCGTTTTTGAACCGTCTGTAAAGGCCTTTTCGTAGTAGTGACAAGCGGCCGTCATCTGGGATGTGGAACCGTCTCGAGATCGAGGCAGGTTGCCGTAATATCCTCGAGCTTGCCCTCGCTCTGGCAAATCTCAAGAAAAAACCTCGTCACAGTAGACCTCCCCAAGTCGCTAGTATACTCTGGATCACCCGTAGCGTACCGGCCGCACCTCGCCATACCCGAAGAACAGAGACCACACCCTCACAACTCACACCAGCGCAGCGAAGAAAGAAAGCAACACCACAAGGCAACAGAATGAGAGCTGATAGCGACAGGGGGGATGGCGCACATATTTATAGCCGCCAAAGAACAACGGACAAAATGGCGAGGAAATTGAAGAGCCATGAGCCAATATAACTCTAACACATGTCAAAAAAAAACAAAGCCTTAATGGTACGCAACGGCCACCCACTGCGCACGCCACCCAAGGGGGGTCCATCATGACAAAAACGGTGTACAAGACCCGAAGAGATGCCGAAACGACCGCCATCAATGTAAAAGCGGCGACACCACTGGCGCATCATGGCTGCAAACCCCTCGGAACAAACAAAACGCCGCCCGGTGAAGGGGCGGTGTGTTTGGACCCCGAGAACAAAAGCGCGATTTCAGTACTGACGAAGCAAGGCATCGACCGCGAGGGCTTGTCATAGGAGTAGCCCACCAGCCCCACCAACCTGGCGAAATAGTCCCGAGGCTATAGTAGGTGCCCCGAGGGTGGCCCGGAGCCTCCGGAGGGTCGCCGAAGGGTGCCTCAGCCTGAAGCCTCCGAAAGGTCGCCTAAGGGTGACTCGGCCCGAAGCCTCCGAAGGGTCTCCAGAAGTCAGGAGGTACCCCGAGGCGACAGCCTCTGAAGGTCTTCAAAGTGGCGGTGAAGGGCGCTCGGGAGAGCAATAGAAGGGTGTTCGGAGGAGACCCGGCCGGAGGAAAGGAAGGAGACAGGTGGACCAGAGGCTACGCATAGGGGTAGGAAAGGACCCTGCAGTCCCTACATTGGTAGTACTTTTGTAGGGGTGCTTATATAACCTCATGTATCTTGCTATTTTGGTAACAAATAGCTCTCCATCCCCATGTAATAAAGAGGACTTTTTTAGAGCATTAATACACAATATATTTTCCTGACAACTAGTCCCCTCCTCGAGGACTCTTCGAACACTTCGTGTGTACGAGAGGTCCCCTTCTTTTACTGTTTGGTCCTTTTTGGTACGACAAAAGTAAAACTAAACTAATTGCTATCAAACATTATAATTTAAATAGCTCATTAAAATGCCATACAACCTATTACATGCAATCAAACTGGGATCGCAAGCGCTTGAGTGCTTCACTTTCGGCAAAAGATGGCACACCTCTCATTACCAAGTAAACTAAATGTCTATTTTTTAATCTCCAACAGCTCTAAATCAAATAGCAGCTTATTCAAGTTTCTACTAACTTTAGTATTTAAAGTTAGACCTTTTCTTTCCTTTTTGGATCTAACCGCATTGAAATCACCACTACCCAGTGTTGGGTTATGGGTAGGCTACGATAGCAACAAATCAAAATTTTCTACCCCGTAAACCAGGAAGCCAAGCAAGTAGATGATCACAGATCGTTACCACCAGACATGCAGAGCAGCGGAAGAAGAGTTGGAGTAGCCTGGTCCAACATATAGCGCATCGAGGTAGTGGTCGTAGTCAATCGTCCAGCGTCTTCGCGAGTCGATCGTCTCCTCCAGCGACCTCTGTAGTTCCTTTTGAAGATCGCGGATCGTCCTCAAGCGCAACAGCAACAACAGTAGCGCCTCTACGGTATCCACACGTCCAGGAAAGGAACAACCGTACGCCGGTGTGCTAGCACCAAGTCACACGACAGAGCTCTCAGGAAGAGGGCGGCTAGGGTTTCGGTGGATCAACTCAACTCACGACTTTCGTTTGTCTCATCTGTTACGTTCAACCCCCCCACCCAATAGCCTCAAGCATCTCCTATAGTGCTTATGACGGATTATATCCGAACACATTTTGTTCCAACCCGTTAAGTGTGTGACCCTGTAGGTTCATGCGTAATCGGTTGTGACTCGGAAACCCTTTCTGACCATGAGTCGTTAGCGGTTCCTAGCAAGACATAACGATTCCCAAATACACACAAATTATATTGGACGAATCTTAATACAATATGATCTACGACCAGGTCATCATCACTTACGACTAGGTCCTATCTCTATATGACCAGTTCGTATTTAGTCACGACCAGTTCGTAACTCCTTACAACCAGGTTACGACCACTCTGTGATTACGTTCGACCAGTCTACGACCAGCTTATATCTCTATACGACCAGTCCGTAACTGATCGAACTAAACGACCTACTCGTGTATTCTCAATTTGTCTCACGATGTCTGGTTGAACTCCAGGTGAGAGGTTGTGTCATCCATGGACTGTTCCATACTTTCTCGATCGAGTGTCGGATAACTTCACGCGGTCGAACACTTCGACCACTAGTGGCATGGCCATGCACTTACTTTATTCGACCTAGCGAGGGGCGGAGGCAGCTCTCTGTTTTTTGTTAGGAGGGCAAATCCATATCCGACCCGTCACATTCCTCTGCATGTTTTATAGCATACCCGAAAGCTACCTTTATAACTACCCGGTTACGAGTAGCGATTGGCAACCCCTAAGAGTGCTATTACACATGTAGGAAACCATGTTGATCTCAGGTCTAAGGATTATACATCATCATTGCTTGAGACCAACTAACGACACATAGAATCATAACAATCTTAATAGTGTCTCAAGGTGGGTCAATCCAACCCCATGTTCTCTAACATGTGTTCACATTATTGATTTGATATTCGTATACCCATGACCGGTGAAATATGGTTGACGAGGATATAATAATCCTCATTTTATCTTTTATCTATAATTCTTATTATAGGTAAATATGACGTCATATGGTCCCTGAGTATACCCTTAATGTTATAAGGAAGAGCCTCTTTGGGTGGTCGTAAGTTCTTCTCGACCACCCCCATAATCGTAAGTTATGCTCGACTACCCCAATAGTCGTAAGTCTTGCTACGACTACCTCATGGTAAATAAGTTCTTCTACGACTAGGTCACCTCGACCACCTTATGATCAATTAAACCTCTGACGGACAAGTGGGCCCAATTGATTAAGGGATTCAAACATTCATCGTCTGTTGTTACTCTGCGAAGTAATAGCACGTAATGCTCCATTATCTACGGTATATTCTTTGTTAGGCGGCGTGGAGGAGTTAATACGCTGGTGATTACTACCAGCGTCGTCCGTTCTGAGGATGTGATGGCGCCGCTTCACTGGGGCGCCGCTCCTTCACGTACTATATAAAAGCGGCAATCGAGAAGGAAAGGGGATGAATCGGGCCATCGGGAATACAAGCACTATCTCGTAATAGTCTTAGTTTTTCCCCGATTGTTAGAATACACTCAATACCATACACACACGGGAGTAGGGTTGTTATTCTCTCCGGAGAAGGCTGAACCTGTATAAAAATCCCCATGTCAATCTCTCTGCGTGATTCCATTCTAGGAGACCCCCCGAATCAAACAATCTTTACGTAAGTTCGGTTCTAAAACACCGATAGTTGGCGCCGTCCGTGGGGATCTTCCGGTAATCTCTTGTCAACATTCTCTCTGTTTTCCAAATCTCATGCACTCATGGCAGGAGAATGGAGCGAGGAGAAGCTGGTTCGACTTGGCGGTCTGTGACGTCGACATGGATGCCGGTTTCGATTACGAGCCGAGTGATGACTCATCCGATGGTACTGTTGCCTCCGGTGATCTTCCCACAGATCCAGGAGACAGTGCCGCTGGTGGAGTTGAGGAGGGATCCTTATCCCCCACAACAGTACGTCCGAGAGAGGGATCTACCCTCTCAAAGGACAAGGGTCAATCTGACCAGGACCACACCCAGGTGGACTCACAACACAACGAGAGTTTTTCCTCGAAGTGTCCGAATCCCCCTGAGGCGGTCCGACTTGGTAAGGCAAGCTCTGGAAGCCACAATTCCGGGACTTCACCAGCATCTGGTGATCATCTCTCTCCGGATGACATCAGAGACAGCGGGATCAAGCATGCTTTTTCACGCAAATTCGACCATCTCTCCATGAGATCACATCTGCCGACGGAGAACAGTTATAACCCAGACTTCCCTACCTAGAGGGATTACTCCAAGTCGCCAGATGGTGTCTCTCGACGACTCCTCAAGCGGGGAGGCCTCGAGCGCAAGTGAGAATCATCAATGGGAGGTCTTCGTCCTTCCCTCGGATCAAGGTCACTCTCCTAGAGACCGAGCTGGAGACTCTCCCAGAAGATCACACGCTACGCCCCTCGTGGCAATGGCAAGGACACCACCACCTGGCGGACCACGACCAACACCTTCATGAGCGAAGGAAATCCTCGATATTCTTGCACTTCATTGAGGCGATCTCAAGAGTCCGACATGAAAGCTCTTGAATTTGCCCGACGGAAAAAATTGAAGCCGGAAGAATTTGCAGGCGCATTCAATATCAATCGAGGAAGCTCGAGAACTCCAATTACATTAATGACTTGCTCGAGAATCCAACTCAAGAGCTAGTCCGAAGCGCCAAAGACTCACGACCTCTTCGTTGAGGAGATCGCACAAAGGCTTGAACGACGATGGCAAGGGAAGCACCTCGCCGACATCACTCGAAGTCATAACAATCGATTTCTTGACTACGGTCGATCGAACATATCACCACGGAGGAATCGACGCAATGATGAAAGTCGCATCGATCTCCTACTCGAGAAATATCTTTCGAGCGATTGATGATCGACAAACTCCTCGGAGGTGATCGCTCACCATTCCGACATGAGAATCAAGCGGCGGATGAACTACGAGTATTCCCTCGTGGGATCGAGATCTATCGTAGGTTTGGTCAACCTATTCTTTGGGTATCGTCGAGTACGACCACGATGATATAAACCCTTATTTCTGCAAGGAGGCGTCAAGAAGTCATTCTTTGGATGTCGGGCATTCTCGCTTTGATCTCGAGTTGTTATTGGCCACCTCAATTTCGACCCGGTGAACATGGAGAAGTTTGATGGTTCCCAAAATCGAGTTTTGGTTGATGGTGGCAGCTCGTTAAACATTTTGTTTGAGTGCCCTGGATGACATGCAAGTACCGGGACCAAGGTAAGACCGATGCGATACTCTTTCCATGGAATCGTCATGGGATCTTCGGCTAAACCAATTGGCCAAGTTTCTCTTCCTTTAACATTTGGTTCACCAAGTAATTTGTGACGAGAAAATCTCCTTTGATGTGGTCGATTTCGTCGGCATATAACGCCATACTCGGACGACCAACTTTGGTAAAATTCTAATGGTTACTCATTATGGATATCAATGTATTAAGATGCCAGTCCCAAAGGAGTAATCACAATCCATTGTGACAAGAAGATGGCACATACTGCGACCGTCGATCCCTCGAGATGGTTGGACAAATACCAACTCAAGAAGAAAGTCGACCTTCGACTAGCAAGTGAAGCCTAAAAAACTACACCAAAGCCGAACGACAAAGTCAAAGAGGTTCCTCACGGGCGTGGGGAGCCCTCGAAGATCTGTTACGCATCGGGGATACTTCCGACCCCAAATAGGAAGGCGCCCTCATCGCCTTCCTCAGAGCTAACGCAGATGTCTTTGCATGGCAAGCATCCGACATGCGGAGTCCCTGGGGAGGTGATCGAGCACGAGGCTAGCTTTACGGCGACAAAGTACCGTAAAACAAAAATTACGGAGATTTGCCCCGATCGGCGAGATGCTATTAAATCGAATTGGATAAGCTACTCAGCGGGCTTTATAAGAGGTCAACCACCGAGTGGTTGGCTAATCTGTAATGGTTAGAAAGTCAAGCGGCAAATGGCATATGTGCGAGACTTTCTTGATCTTAATAAAGCTTGTCCAAAAGGCGATTTTCCTTTACCTCGTGTCGATCGGTTGGTTGATTCTCTGCGCAGTTGTGAAATGTTAAGTTTTTTAGATGCATATTCGGATACCACCAGATCAATATGTGTCTAGGCGATGAAGAAAAGACGCATTTATTACACCATTTGGTATATTTTGCTATGTCAAAATGCCATTTGATCTAAAAAATGCCGTAGCTTCTTTTCAACGCTTGATGCAAGCAACTTTTTCATCTCAATTAGGCCGAAATCTAGAAGCCTATGTTGATGATCTAGTTGTTAAAAGCATCAAGAGACTTAATCATATTACTGACCTACAAGAAACATTCGACAATCTTAGAAAACATCGCTTAAAACTCAATCCTGAAAAGTGTGTGTTCGGAATCTCTTCAGTAAAATTGCTTGGATTCCTAGTATCTATACGAGGAATCGAAGAAAATCCCGAAAAGATCAAGGCCATTCTCCAAATGCGCCCCCCAACCACAAGGAAAGAAGTTCAGAAACTCACGGGGTGCATGGCGGCTTTAAGTCGTTTCATCGCACGCATCGGGAGAAAAGGGACTACCTTTCTTTAAACTTCTAAGGAAACATGAAGGTTTTGAGTGGTCGAAAGAAGCTGACGCCTGCCTTTGAGGATGTCAAGAGGTACCTTCGAGTGCTCCTATTTTGGTCTCTCCGAGGGCGGAAGAAACACTCTTAATTTACCTAGTCGCCACGCCACAGCGAGAAAGCGCGATCTTGAGTCGTAGAAGCGCATACAGCGACCGATTTACTCGTGAGTGAAGTTTACACAGGCCTAAGGGCGTTACCCTCGGGTCCAAAAGCTTCTATATGCCCTCCTCATGTCTTGAGAAAGCTGCGGCATTATTTTCAGCGCACAAACTAGTCTGTCTTGTCCGAGTTTCCCTTAGAGCGATCCTCCACAATAGGGAAGCAATGGGACGCATGGCAAAATGGTCGGTCGAACTTGGGGAGTTTGACATCCATTTCATGTCGAGCGGCCGTTAAATCCAGATCTTGGCAGACTTTTGTCGCGAATGGACAAATCTGAACTGTTTAGGATCCCGATCTGATTCCCACGACGAAAGGACGATGTACTTTGACGGGTCACTTACTTTAAGTGGCTCGGGTGGGTGGTCTGGTATCTCCTACTAGGAGACCTTAAAGTATGCCATACAATTAAACTTTCGGGCCACTAACAACGTGGCGAGAATCTGAAGGTTTGCTAGGCGGCATACGAGCGTGAAAGCTCTCGATTCGCCGACTACTTGTGAGAGGAGACTCTCAACTAGTCATGAATCAAGTCGAAAAAAGTACGGTGCTCTAATCCGACAATGTCTCTCGTACTTATCGGAAGTCGTAAGCTAGAAAAACACTTTTTAGGTTTGAGGCACAATTCATCCCTCGAAGGATAATTTCCTCATGAGACCGACTTGCTCGAATAGCTTCTTCCCGATCTGAAGTACCAAAGGAGTCTTCTTGGAACAACTCGAAGCCATCTCACGGTCGACGAACCGAAACACCTCCTATTGAGACAACCTCTCTAGAATACGAGGATACATGGATGACACCCATCTATGCATATCTTGAAGGGTTCTATACGAAGGCGATCTCAAGCGGATCGCTTATCGAAAAGCCAAAATGTATACTTTGGTGGAAGGAGTCCTTTATAAGCGAGGTACTCAAGGGGTGCTCATGCGATGCATTCATGAGCGAGGATTAACACTTCTTCATGACATACATGAAGGCATCTGTGGAAATCATGCTTCCTCTGAGCGGCTGGTCGGTAAGGCCTTTCGACAAGGTTTTCTTCGCCAATGACCCTTCGATGCTAAAGAGTTGGTTAAAAGGTGTGTCTAGTGCGGTTTCATAGCGGCGAGATACACCAACCAGCTCGAGCATTACAAACAATACCTCTATCTTGGCCTTTTGCGCACAGGGTCTCGATATCCTAGGACCGTTCCCCAAAGCTCCAGGAGGTTTGAGTTCCTTTTGTGGCTATTGATCGTTCACAAAATGGATCGAAGCGAACTCGTGGATGGGATAACAACGAGCGGCAAAGCGGTTTATGATGAGATGTGTAATTACTCGATTTGGAGTCGAGTCGAATAATTACAGATAATGGTAAGCAATTTTGAGCGCAAAATTTCAGGAATTTTCTGACGAGTTGGGTACCAAGTTGTGTTATGTACAGAGCCCATCCCCAAAGTAATGGGGCAATCGAGCGTGCAAGCGGCCAAATAATGAGAGGAATTAAGACTCGAGTCTTGACCCGCTCATCAAGCGCTCGGGGCATGGGTACAAGAGCTACCCTCAGATATGGGCTGTTAAATGCGACTACGGTCAGACTCTGGTGAAACACCATTCTTTCTAGTCTTGAATGAAGCCATGCTTCCTCGGAACTAAAGATCTGGTCAACACAGTGAAACTTTCACAGACTCTAACCAAGAACAACTTCGAGCGAGATGATATTAATCTACTTGAAGAAAGGAGAAACCAGCCCTAATTCGTTTAGTAGTCTATCAACAAGCCTGCGAAGATACTACGATCGAAGGTCCAACCTCGCTGACCTTCTTGTCAGGTGACTTAGTATTGAGACTCGCCAATCCAAGTCTAATCGGAACAAACTTTCTCCCAAGTGGGAAGGTCCTTACGATGGTCGAAGTTACTCGTCTAGGGTCGATGCGATTGGCAATGGAAGGCGGCGAGTTCTCTCAATTCTTGGAACATCGACCGATTCACATAAGTTTTATGTGTAACCAATCATTGAGACAATAAAGAATCGTGTTCTCTCTACCTCTATTGTCTTACTTTTGAATAGTGCTTTCATAATCTTTCGACTATATTCTAAACACCCGTTTCCTTTACCTTTGGTGAAAGGCGATAACATCACCTAGTCGAAGCCTCTCCTTTCGCATGTGGTCACGCCCACTAGAAGGAGCTTCCTAGTATTGACTCGTTACTCACTTTTGCCGCTAACACAAAGAGCTCGGGTTCTATTTAGTGAAATATTTTTGAAAGCTTACTCCTTTCACCTTAGATTATTTCTTGATTCTTTTGAAAAATATTCTAAGCAAAGTGCACTTTTAGATTTATTCACCGCCTTTGGTGCATTGATTAAATCTCAACTAAGTCGGAGGAAGAAACACATCTAGTCGAAGTCTCTCCTCTCTGCACGTGGTCACCTTACTAGAAGGAACTTCCTAGCATCGTTCGATTTCCTACTCTTACTATCGGAGACAGACTTATCGAGTCCTCCAAAGAAGGGCGAATGAATTTTTGAAGTCCTCTGGATGTTTGTTTAACTCAAGTTCTTTGTTCTTGACTTAAATAATCTAGTCGAGATGGTAACATCACCTAGTCGAAGACTTTCCTCTCTGACGTGGTCACGCCCACTAGAAGGAACTTCCTAGTGTCGATTCGTTTCCACTTTTTTCGACCGATTGCATGGCGGTTGTGATCAAAAACAACAAGTTAAACAAACCTCTCTGTTTTGAAACCTTTTTAACACTATTTATTTAGTTCGTCTAAACAAACTAAGCAAATAGTCGGGGGCTAGGATAAAGTTATTAATTTGACTTCAATTCTTAGTCTTTCATTTCGTTAATTATCTTTTGAGTTACTAACTACTCGACAAGATGATTTGCAGGAAACAAGATGGATTATATAATACATCAACAAAAGATTGTTTTTCAGGTTTGTTACAAACTACTCTGAAGAAGGAGAGCCCAGTCGCATCTCCTCCGAAACCTTCCGGCCAACTGATTGCATTTCTTCAATCAGACGACTTGCTTCTGCTTCAGGGCAGTCGAAGTTGACTTCGATTGGTTGAACATTAAGGTTGGGGTCACGAGCTTTAAGTTTGGCCAATGCATAACTTACTGCAACTTTGACCGCCTCCTTTATCGATTCAGCTTGGTTGGTCTTCAGGGTGGTCATCAGTTCTTGCAAAGTCCCGACTTGTTCCCCAATTGTACTTATGTGAGCAGCCATCGTATCATCTTGAGGAGCTTTTCCCTCAGTATGAAGCTCACTAAGTACATTGTTCAGGAGCGTGACACTGCTTTGAAGATTAATCTTCATTGTCTCCATCTCCTGTTGGGTACGAGTCGAAGCCTCGCGGAGTTGTTTGTTTTCGACCGCTTGCTCTGAAAAGAATAAGACCGGTCAAGTAAAAATAAACTTCTAGAGGAAAAGAAAACAAAAATAATTACAGGTAAAAGATTTCCTTACCTGCTAGTCGAGAATCCAATTTCTTGATTTCTTCATCATGGGAGGCAACGGTCTCAGCATGCTTCTTCTCCCATGATCTAATCTCCTCCGCATTTTCTTTGGCAATACGGACAGTCTCAGTATAAATCACGGTTTTATCCCTGAGCTCATTTTCGAGCCTTCGATTCGAGTTCCATTTCTAGAAAAGAAATGAGAGTGAGAATATGGGAAGAACTCAGAAAAGATTGCGAGTAAAGAATTGTTTACGATCTTTAGGACTTTAGTCTCGTAATTTCCTCATTTTTCTCTCTGGAATCTGAGTAGTCTCGTGAATGACCAAAGTTTTATTTTGGACTTCATTACGGAGCTTTCTTATATCATCTTCTTTTCTTAAAAGAAGTATGATCGAGCAAAGATCGAAAACATAAGCGGTCTTAAGTTCGGCACTTCATTGTTTATCCTTTCCTCGCACCTTTTAGGTTGCAGAGTTAGCTTCTTTAAGCTTCCTCGGGAGAAATTCTACTTTCTCCTGTAACTCTCGACTCCTCTTTTTGATAATCGGCGAGTCGGCGAGTCTTTAAATCGCCGCTTTTTAACTTTGTAAAGGTTAAAAGTGGACATGAACATTATTAAATTGGTTGTAAGCTCTCCTACAACCATTGATCCGATCGTAAGTTCTTCTACGACTATGGATCTAGTCGTAAGTTCTCCTATGACTAAACCTTGATCGTAAGTCTTTACGACTAGCATATAGTCGTGAGTTTTTCCACGACAAACCCATAAGCACTATATAAGTAGTCAAATCAAAACGACTATGAAAAATAGTAACTTACCACCTCTCTGCTGTTTGCAGAGTTCCTCTTTCTGTCATGACTCTAGAAGTTGTCGATGATATTCACCGACAACAACGGCGATTTGCTCTATGGCTTTCAGCAAAAGAAAAGACAGTGAGAAACAAGAGAAGATTATACCTGTATGTATAAGTATCATCAAATACTTACACTCATGGTTGATCGAGCAAATATCGAGTAAACCAGCTCTAGGTGCTTCAGCTCGTCCACTCTCTCAAATTGGTCCCACCAAACCTTCTCAAGGCACTCATTATCAAAAGTGTTCCCTCTATTGGGAATGTCTTTGGGATGGGGGACTCGGTTACGAGATCTAAAAGCAGAAGACCCCACTATGGAAGCAGGGCCAAAGAAATCAGAACAGAAGTTGAAGTATTCCTCATCTTCCGATTCTGAAATTGTAATTTCCCTTTGGGTACCAGGAAGGAGGTTTGTAATAATTTCCTTCCCCGCATGGTGGTCTGGCACATCACCACCTTGGGCAGAGGCTTCTGCGACTACCTCTGCTGGTCCCACGGTCACATCAGTGGTCATGGCGGCTACCTCAGTAGTTGTAGACGCCACCTCAGTAACTATGGCCGCTGCCTCAGTGGCCATAGCTACAACTTCAGCGGTCGAAACAACCGCTTCAGGAGCCACGACTTCTTCCACAACCCGAGCTGTGGATGATCATTCGACCATCTCTGTTGTCATCTCTCCAATCGCTGGAGAGGCTGCAATGGGCTTTTCGATAGAAACCACTATGGGGGCTGAAGGAGTCGAGCTAAAATAAACAAAAGGATAGCAAGTCAAATTGTGGAAAGCAAAAGGTAAATGCGTTGTTCTTACACTTTAGCTTGTTTCACATACCTCTGCATCCTGGACTTGATCAGAAACTTTGAAGCCATCTTCCCGATGGAAGGGTTCTTCGACTTCTTTGCTACGACCACGTCTGATTGTAGCTCAAGCTGGGGAATAGGCTTGGCCACGACCACGTCTGGTCGTGGATCTTGAACAGGGACCATCTCTCTGGTCTCTTGACTTTCCAGAGGGCCGAGATCGGTCTCGACCACTCCAAGAGCAGCGCTACCCTCAACAATAGGGACTGGATCAGCGTTGTCCTTCACAAAAGACATAAGCTCCTTCCAGTTCTCTTTTTCTAGTTGCTTAACAAAACTAGAAGTGGCAGAAACTGTGAAAGCTTTCTTGTCATAATAAAAAGGTACCTTAGCCTTGTGGGCTTTGCGCCTAAGAGGTTTTTCAACCTCCACGGCCTCCTCAGCTGCAGCTGCTTCAGTCTCGGCTATTGCTGTGGTCATGTCCTTGGTCTTACGGATCTTGCGTATAAGAGGTTCTTCATCCTCCTCGATTTCAGTTGCTTCGACTTCAGTTTCTGCTGCGACTATGCGTGCCGCAGACCTTAACAAGGACACGGTCAAAGCGAGGGACTTGAGCTTGATCCTCCTTGTCGGCGACTCTTGAAAGACGACGCTTTTACTTGGGGAGCTGAGTCCTTGTCCATTATCGCCTCGCTCCAATGGTCATCGATTCGACCTTTTAAGTGCGTCCGGCGGTTTTCCATGCCTACTTTCTGTAAAGAAAAACAGAAGAAGAAGAATCAATGACCAGTCGTAAGTTTTTCTACGACCAGTACCTAGTCGTAAGATTTTCTACGACATGTCCCTGATCGTAAGATTTTCTACGATCACTACCTAGTCATAAGTTCTTTCTACGACTATAAAGTCCTAAGGATAAAATCAGCTTTTGATTACCTTTAAACGCTTAACCTTTTCCTCTGCGGACAAAACCGCAAGGATTTGAGGAACCGCCATTCCGGGTGGCGGGGGCTTCTCACAAACGAGTTTGACTCGAACGTCAATCTCTGCCTGTGAAAGATCTGTATAAAACAGATAAAGATACTCGATTGGATAAATCTGAAGAAGACCAAACTAAGAGTTAAGTCGAAAAACTACTTACCCTCATCGTAGTCCCTGGTCGGGTCTTTTGGCCCTGTATACTTCCACATAGGAGGTACTCGTTTCTTCAAAGGGCTAATTCGATGTGTGATGAAATCCTTCACCACATGCCATCCAGTCAACCCCCCTTCTTTCAAATCCTTAATAGCTTGAATATAGGGGGCAATTCGACTGATATCTTGGGGAGTCGAATACCATGAAGATTTCTTTTCGGCAGCCTTCCCCTGAAAGGTAAGGCTGTCCTCGGAGGTGACTTTCCAGTAAAACCACCTCTTCCTCCACAACGGCCATGAGGACCGAGTGAACATCTGAATATACTCCTTCGACTTCCCGTCATGGAGCTTCAGACCACAACTTCCAGCTATCCTAGATTGGCGAGCCATTCCGTAGAAATACTGAAAAAGCTCAAGATCTGCTGGAATTCCCAGGTACGCCTCACACAGATATACAAATACGCTCAGCATTGTGATGGAATTAGGACCAAGGTTCACCAATTCCACTCCAAAATGCTCGAGTATAAGTGTAAGAAAGGGGTGAGCAGGCAATCGTAGACCACACTCACGGTACGCCTGGAAGACGGGAATTTGTCCATCCTCCCCCGACGGCCATTGCTGCTTGTTCGCCGGGAACCACTCCACGAGAACTCTCTCTGGAATCTTCCCAGCGTTGACAAGGGTTTCCATCTTCGCCGTATCCATCTCCGACTCGGCCCACTCGGAGACCCTCCCGGCCATTTCTCTCAGAAGGGGGAGATTCTTGATTGAGTTGGTGGCGGAGAAGACAAGAACTTGATGAACAGTGGGATAATTTGAGGAAAAGTGTGAACCCTAAGTCTTACCCCCGGTAAGTATTTATAACCGCGTGCCTCGGGCTGGAGGCGTGGTATTCCAAAGGTTGCCACCGTCTCGGGAACCGCTTCAGCAGACAAAGCTAACAGCGCCGTTTAAAATTCTAACGTGTCCGTTTGAGAAAATCAGGTTTGCTTTTACACCTCAAGCGAAATTACTTCCTTGGTTAGATTCTTTTTAACCAAAGAAAATGTTAATCGGAAAGGTTTCTCTTCCAATCACCATGCTGCGATCACCTTGTGATCGTAGAAATGTTCTACGACTATTTGATAGCCGTAAGCAATTTCCTTGACCAAGCATATTTCTGGTCAAAGTAGTATACTAATGATGAAGAGTTTTTCCTTCGACTATCTTTCTACGACCCTCTCGTGGTCGTAAGACCATCTATAACCCCTTTACCAAGTAAGTTGCTTTCACTTGAAGTGGGGGCTAGATGGCGAGGATATAATAATCCTTATTTTATCTTTTATCTATAATTCTTATTATAGGTAAATATGACGTCATATGGTCCTCGAGTATACCCCTTAATGTTATAAGGAAGAGCCCTCTTGGGTGGTCGTAAGTTCTTCTCGACCACCCCCATAGTCGTAAGTTATGCTATGACTACCCCAATAGTCGTAAGTCTTGCTACGACTACCTCATGGTCGTAAGTTCTTCTACGACTAGGTCAGCTCGACCACCTTATGATTAATTAAACCTCTGAGACAAGTGGGCCCAATTGATTAAGGGATTCAAGCAGTCATCGTCGTTTGTTACTCGCAAAGTAATAGCACGTAATGCTCCATTATCTCTCGGTATATTGTTTGTTAGGCGACGTGGAGGAGTTATCGCGGTGATTACTACCAACGTCGTCCGTTATGAGATGTGATGAGGCGCCGCTTCACTGGAGAAACTGCTCCTTCACGTACTATATAAAGGCGGCAATCAGAGAAGGAAAGGGGGATGAATCGGGCCATCAGGAATTCAAGCACTATCTGTAATAGTCTTAGTTTTTTCCACGATTGTTCGAATACACTCAATACCATACACACACAGGAGTAGGGTTGTTATTCTCCGGAGAAGGCTGAACACGTATAAAATCCCGTGTCAATCTCTCTGCGTGATTCCATTCTAGGAGACCCCCCGAATCAAACAATCTTTACGTAAGTTCGGTTCTAAAACACCGACAGTGGTCATCAATCAATACAATGTGCTGGTTGATAGAGTTAATAGTGTTCCGACCAATGACATCCGACCAGGGATCCATTTAGAACTACATCATATAAGTTAAAAGAGTTTCACCAACAAGTCACATACTTGTTAATCTTCATAACCAATGATTCATTCAAGGAACAGGATAACATATTATATCCAATATTATAAACATAATGAAATATAATTATCTCTATGATTACCTCTAGGGCATATTTCCAACACCCAGTTTGTAAAGTAAAATGCTAATCCCCTCGTAAGGGGAGTTTTTGGATGGGGTGACACCCATCTCCTCTGGTTGTCTCTCCTCTGATTGTCTGGTAGTACTGCAAGAGGAAGAGGTCCATGACGCACCAATGGAGGCTGGTTTTAGCATTCTTACCTTCATAGTGGAGGGAGCAGAGGGCCACAGGGAGGAGGCCGGTGTAGGGGAAGAGGCCAGCGTGGGGAGGAGGGCGGCGTAGGGACGAGGACAGCGCGGGGAGGAGGCTGACAGAGGGAGGACTCCAGCGCGGGGAGGAGGACGACAGAGGGAGGACTCCGACATGGGGAGGAGGCCGACAGAGGGAGGACACCGGCGCGGGGAGGAGGGCGGCTTAGGGGGGCCAGTGGGAGGCGATGATGTGGCTTGCGGGAGGAGAGAAAGGCCCGGGACGAAAAACGAATTGGGAAAAAACGAAGAACTAGGTGGGTGGTGGCATCTAAGTCACCACTGTCACGCCACGCGCGGTGGCGTGACATGGCAGGCTTGTCACGCCATGAGTACCAGCATGACAACGGCCACGCATGCCCTCCACGCAGGCATGGCGCATGGACGAGGACTTGCGTGGCATGTTTCGTCATGTCGAGATCGGTGGCATGACAGGACAGTTTGCCCACGCCACAGGGGGTGGCATGACCAAAGGAGTCATAATTGAAAATAAAGTTAGCGAGGTGTTAACTTTAAAAATATAATTTAAAAGGATTAAATAAAAAATCCATATCAGATGAGATTAGAACACAATCAATTCTTACTTGTTTACTACTTGAGTAAACAAAAGAAAACAACGCTTCTCATGAATCACAACGCAGCTGCGTGAGTCTGCCCAAGTCGAGGCGAGCCATTTCGATGTAAACATGTCTTTAACCCACGAACTAGAGTGGGAGTCGGGCGCGTGCGTCTTGCAAGACGCACGAGCACCGTGCTTTGGCACGCGTCGGGCCGTGCCGGCGAACATGGCCACCTCAACATGCCATCTTGCGTCTTGTACGACTTCGCCCGGCGAGGCCCAAGCACGACCCAAGCACGACGACAGTCGCCGCTGCAGTCGTGGTTGCCAGGCCCGCCACGAGCAAGCGGCGGCGTTAGCGATGACGAGGACCGCACGCCGGGAAGATGACGACGCCGCCACCTAGGAAGAAGAAGGGGACGAGAGGGACGACAGCGAGGGAGGGAAGGTGGCCGGCCCATGGCGAGTGTGGAAGGAGGAGAGGTGGCCGACGGCGCGTGGGGAGGGAGGGAGGGAGGCAGCTGGAGGAGTTGAGGGAGGGGCAGTAGGCTAGAGGGAGCGTGGGGAGGGAGAGCCGGAGAGGGAGGGAAGCGGTGCATAGGGAGGGAGAGAGCCGGAGAGGGAGGGAAGTGGTGCATGGGGAGGGAGAGAGCTGGAGAGGGAGGGAGGCGGCTGGAGGAGAGCCGGAGAGGGAGGAAGGCGGTGCGTTGGGAGGGAGAGAGCCGGAGAGGGAGGGAGGCGTGTGGGGAGGGAGGAAAGTAGCGCTTGGAGTTGGGGAGGGAGAGGAACTGAGGGTGGAGGGCGGTGTGTGGGATTAGGGATAGGGTTAGCCGGGACAGGGGAGGGCGGTTGGGGTTGGGCCAGGCCGTGGGGGGGGGATTGGGCTAGGCTACCAGGCCGGGTAGGAATATGATTGGGCCTGGCCAGGGAGGGATAGGCTGATTGGGCTTCCTTCGTGCTGGGCCGGTCCAAGCACGACCCAAATAGTCATGCCATGCCGTGCCACCCAACGGGCCGTGTTCTGAGACCCGGCCCGGCTCGGTGTTCGTGCCGTGCCGGCCCAGCCCAGGCACGTGTCGTGCCATGCTGTGCTCAGACCGTGCCGTGCCGACCGGACTTCAGGCCAACCCAGAAAAGCCCGGCCCAAATCCCAGCTCTAACCCGAACTAGGCGATCGAATTCACTCTATCCAAACATGCAAAAGCAATAGATTGTTTTTTTTCTTTGTGATTTTACAAATATTTACTTTGAAAGCATGCGAACTGTTCAGAACTTTATTAGTTTGTTTAGTGGCATAACATTTTTAAATAATAATTCTACAGATGTTATCTTGGTAAAATCACTAATTAGATTTAGGACTTCCCCAAAGTTGCAGATGCTGTACGTACAAACTGTTTCTTTCTACAAAATCTTAGCCATGTTGGGCGTTTGTGGGGAAAGCTTGAAACGTTGCACAAACAACTTTGCTCTTTGGGGAAAGAATCTCAGAAGGCATCGGTTTGGAATTTAGGATCGTTTCTCTTTGTACAGGGGACAAAAGTTTGACCAAAATATGTGCGCGCGGAAACTTATTCTCATGACCCAATTTTTCTCGATGAACACCGCCATGAACGATTACTTTTCGCTCCACAAGCTCTTCCATTTTTCAGATATACACCCTCCAAAACGCAGCACGGCAAAGATTTCAAAGAGTAGTGAGAGGAAAATGAACGAGCAATCAGCCAAGAAGCCAACGCTCTGCCTAAATCTGGGACAAGCACTTCATGTCACCGGCCTGCATGAACAATCTGAGCCAGAAGTCCATGTCATCGTTGCTCGACGACGGCGGTGAAGCACTGTCCGCGCCGAAGAGGTCGCCGCTCTGCATCCTGGAACAGGAGCTGTCTACCGTCATTGCCAGCGTCTCGAACCAGAAGCTGTCGTCAATTTGTAACTCCTCTTCCGAGGTGAAGCTATCAGTGTTATCCAGTGACGAGGCCATCGAGTAGTCGGTGGTCGCCGACGTCGAGAGGGACTGCTCTGGCGACACCGGCACGGTAGTCAGGCCGTCGAGCGCGCTCACGGCCTCGGGCTTCTTGGCTTTGCGCTTGGGCGCACTGGTTGTTCTTTGCGCTTGCCCGGATGGCTTTGGTTCGAGGCGCTTCTTGAGGTGCGTGTGCCAGACGTTCTTGATCTCGTTGTCCGTCCTCCCCGGCAGCCTCGCGGAAATCGCGGACCATCTGAATCACACGCAGAAAAGTTGTTTAATTAGTGTTCATATTCTTTCGTCAAAATTTAACACGGATAAGTAATTGATTGGGGCATGTTTTATATTGTTCTGGCAAGAATGGGTTCCAAGACTGAATCAACTTGTGAGTGATTCAATCAAGAACCGGTCTGGCGCTGCTTCACTGAAGCAGCAAGATTAGATTAAAATAGAACCCCTCATTAAGCCCATGGCGTCTCCAATGACGGAATTTAGTAGTAGTACCTGTTGCCGAGTAGGTCGTGGAGGTGGATGATAGCGTCCTCCTCCTCCCTGGTGAAGTTGCCGCGCTTGATGTCCGGGCGCAGGTAGTTGATCCACCGGAGGCGGCAACTCTTGCCGCAGCGCAGCAGGCCGGCCTGCTTGGGCAGCGCGCGCCAGTTGCTGTGCCCGTGCCGCTCGATGTGGGCGACCAGGATCCTGTCCTCCTCCGCCGTCCAGGGACCCCTCTTGAGCCCCATCTTCTCGCAGCAAGGTGCTCTCCCCATTCCTGACTTTGCTAATAATTTCTCTCTCCCCCTTCGTTTCCTCTTCTCCGCCGGCGAAGCCGCTCGCGCTTGCTCGGTCTCTCCCCTGAGCGTTGTGTGTGTGATGGATAGATTACTCGGTGTTTGACGCTTTGGGCGAGGGAGTTGGCTGTGCTTGCTCGGTCGGGCTCGGCGGAGTGCGGCTGATGCTTGTGTGGATTGCGAGGGACGTTGGGCTATTTATGCTCGGTGCGCGACTGCAGCAAACGCTTCGGAACACGTGGTCAACTCGGCGAGCTTCCGCGAAGGGAGGCTACAACACAAGTCTGAGTGCCTGACAAAACGAGGAGGAATGAATAGCTGCCTTCGTTCCAACTCTCTTCTTTTTATATTGCTAGTTTCATTGTTTATTGCTCGGTTTGTTGCTACTTTAGGTCGTACGGTGAGGCATGGGTTTACCATCCTGTGTCGGTTTAAAGGTACATGGGATGAGTATATGTTTATGGTCGCATGCATGAAAGAAATAGTCATCTGGCTATAAATTGGACGATCTAGATGAAAGCGGATGCGAGACTAATGAACACGTACGGCTAGCTTGTTGGCATGTCAGTTTATGAATCTCTGCCTCGTTTGTCCCAAGAGTTGGTATGCGACTGGATAGTTGAAACTTCTTGTAAGTAGTAACTAGTGGAGCACTTAAACCGAAGTTTTTATTTTTATTTCTGTTCAGTTTGCCGATCACGTAAATTTTACCGATTGCCTTTGGTATAAGGGACCGACTATAGCCCATCGACTGTTTTTTTTCTTATTACCCGGTCACTTTTTCATCCTTGGATAAGCATCCAATAACTGATATATGTGCGCTGTGCTCTTGTATTTGATATATGTTGGGCTGATTTGAGTTGTTTTGCTTATAACGGATCCAGTATTACCAAAAAAAACTGTAAATTAGACAAAAGTAAATCTAGATGAACCCTACAAATGCAAAAAAAAAACCAAAAAAATTCTAAACTAGACAAAAGTAAATCTGGGTGAACCCTACAAAAACAAAACAAAAAATTTCTAAACTAAACAAAAGTAAATCTAGGTGAACCCTACAAATATAAAAACATAAAAAACTAAAAGTTACAGTAAAGCTGCACTAAAATTGCACATCACTTTTAAGTGCAATTTTAGGCTTAGTACTGTACAATTGTAGATGACTGAATTTTTTTTTAAAAAAAATCAAACAACTTGGAGCTAGCAAAAGCGTTTCTATAATTGCGTCTCTCTTTTAAAAGAAAGAGAATGTGTCTTGAAACTCACATCCTCAGCAACCACAACTACTAGGCTATGTGACCTATCTTTATGAATAAAATAGTGAGTATGCAGATTGATTTTCTAAAGCTTAATATATGATTAGCCAGATTTGTAATGGTGTTTACACGTATCAAAACTATATTCGTCACATATGTCCACAACACTCGATAACTGTGCCCATATCGATAGGCTAGGAAATTTAGACCATTTCTGCACGTTGAGTCATTGACAATCTATTATTATCTTATTAAAGCAAAGTAAAAAAGGTAAAAATTCTCACATTAATAGGTAGAAAAAGATAAAGATCTATGTCATTCATCGTGATGTATTCAGATTATAACAGTCTAGATTAAAAGAAAGAGTCCATATTAAGTACTATTATTATCTTATTAAAGCAAAGTAAAAAAAGGTAAAAATTCTCACGTTAATAGGTAGAAAAAGATAAAGATCTACGCCGTTAATCGTGATGTATCCAGATTATAACGGTCTAGATTAAAAGAAAGAGTCCATATTAAGTACGATAAAACTGAAATTGGGAATTAAAAATAAAACAATATCAGCATACGGATTCCTAAGTAGAAGGGTCCATGTGGAGTACAATAAAACTGAAATGTGGAATTAAAATAAAATAAAATCAGCAATTTAATTTCCATACGAATTTCTAAGTAAACTAAAAAATTAATTATGATTCAGAATAAAAAATAAACAAAAATTGGCAATTAGATTTGGATACGAAATCCAACAAAAATGAAATCCAGGATTAAAAATAAAATAAAATTAGCAATTTGATTTCGATACTAATTCAATAATTATAATCTAGAATAAAAATTAAATAATAATTGGCAATTAGATTTGTATACTAAATCCAATAAAAAATAACGAAATTTGGAATAAACATAAAGTAAAATTAGCAATTTGATTTCAATACAATTCCAAAGTAAAATCCTAAATAACTGTAATTGAGAATAAAAACTAAAGAAAAATAACAATTGGATTCAATATGAATTCCAAGAAAAAAAAATAAAATTTGGAATGAAAAATAAAAGAAATTTGCAATTTGATTTCCATACTAATTCCAAAACAAAATCCCAAAATAACTAAAATTCAAAATAAATTAAATAAATGTAGCAATTTGATTTGTATATGAACTCCAATAAAAATAACTAAAATGTTGAATAAAAATATAATTTATAACGAGGATGACATGAATGGTGTCTGTTGAGACACAAAAGAAGTCACTATGTTCGCTCTCAAGGTCACGTGTATCTATTATTGTTTCCTATGGAATAAAAATAAAAAAAATAACTGAAATTTTGATTAAAAAAATACAAGTTATTAAGAGGATAACACGAATGGTGTCGGAGAAAACCACGAAATAGTGCAATGGCATCGATGTGTCCTGCGAGAAGACATTGACCTACGGGGAAGCGAAGAGGCGAGGCAGCGATGACGGACATGAGGACAATGTCGTGCTGCTCGCCAGAACAATTGAAGAGAAGTCCAATATTGAAGGAGCAAACAGTCATGATAACAAGTGGTGAGCGTCAGCAGTTGAAGAAATTAGTGGCTAAAGAAGCTCGATGATAGGGAAGCCCTGGCAAAGAGGAGATGAATCTTTACACTGAGATGATCTATGGACGATATAGGGCCATCAGGTAGATAGGAGTGTGCCATCACTGGTGAGAGGCACATCGTCGGCGATGGTGAAAAGATTCTCTATATTGTTAGACAACAACTAAAGATGACATGCCGACATTAGTGAAGATGAGAGGTCGCCAAGGTTAGTGAGCAAACTACAACGTTAAGTTGGCCAACATCGAAGAAAAGGAGCGACCGACACAAGAGAAGATGGCGTCGGGCATGTATAACATCATGCATCTGTACGATAGAAGCGCGAGCGTACAGAAGCAGATGAGCAAAAAACTTGAAGTAAAGATGACGCAGCCGTAGGAAATATGCTCGGGATCACTAGAGAGAGCGTGACACGTGTACCCAGCTAGGATCAACGATGGTTGCATGTGTATATATGTTGATGTCACAATAGTTAGCATTAAGCAATAATTCGATAGAAGTAGAAGATAACTATGTGGTAAAGTATTGCATAGGAAGGGGTAGCAACTGAGAGGGATCGATAATGAGGAAGCCACAACGTTGAGTTGACCAACGTCGAAGAAGAGGAGCGATCGACGCGAGAGAAGAGGGCATCAAGCATGTATAACATCATATATCCGTATGAATAGAAGTGCGGATGTACAGAGGCAGAGGAGCAAAAAAACTTGGAGTGGAGATGACGCAGCCGGAGGGAATATGCTCGGGGTCACCGGAGAGAGCGTGACACGTGTCCCCAACTGGGATCAGTGACAATTGCATGTGTATGCGTGTTAATGTCGCAATGGTTAGCATTAAGCAATAATTAGGGAAGAAGTAGAAGATAATTATTTGGTAAAGTATTTTATTAGAAGGGGTAGCAACTGAGAGGGGTCGATTAAAATTTGGGCTTACTGTTGGAGGTTGAAGCAAAAAAAAGTTATGACGGCGAAAAGAGATAGAAGCCGCACAGTTTGGTAGGGCAGCCGATGTGTGAGGGAAGATAAATTCAAGGCAGTTCAGCCATAGTGCATCGGTGTACGTGTGAGCAATGTACTCTAATATATTGTACTATATAAACTAATAAGATAATTTGCCGCACACATAATTAATCAACATATTTCTTAAGATTAAATAGAGGTGCATTTGTATGCATACAATTTGAAAAAAAAAATAGAGTAAAAAATAGGGGCATGTAGCTACATGATCCAGGCATAATGAAGAGTGGTTAGTTTCTAGAAACCCCAACAGCTTATTATGTTAAATGATTTTCTTCCATCAAAATACATACTTCAATTACGTTTCTCACGTTATAATTTCCTTCAAACTTCTATTGTCATTTTCAATGTTTAGGATATCTTAAAAATATAAATAGCATATAAGATTCGTAAATATATTCTTAAATATTTATACAAACTTCGAAACAAATCTAGATACGAGTTTGACATAATCGATCAGTTCAGTGGAGCTGTTTGAACGAGCTGTAACTTTTACATTGCCGGAAATGCTTGCTCGAGCGTTTTGGATAAAAAGCTGCGCAAAAGGGAAAGGGGAAAAAAGTCGCATTTTAGTTTCTTTCTTCCTCCCTTGGGAAGAACCATATTAGTACAAGAAGAAGATAGAATTAACGAAGGCAAGTGCACCAGTCACCTCTTTAATTAGTTTGACGTATGTGCCCATCTTTCTGAATCGGTGCGCTTTGGGGACTTGTATGATCATCATCACCAGTGTGGTTGGATGTTCAAACGACTTTTCGCTTTGGGGACTTGTATGATCAAGTGGAAATTTTAGACGGGGTCGATTCAATTAAGTGAGGGTTTTTCGATCGAGCTGATTTGGTCTTAGCAGTCGTAGCGAATCGGTGCGCTTTGCTTGTGTCACGTCGTCCAGGCATCAGTGAACACTTCAATTCAACCAGCAGGAGATACCCAGCTCTGCAGCTTTGCTTGATTGATTGAAAGCATAGACTAAACCAACTAGTATATATAATATAGATCAGTAACGTATGACACAACTTCTTTATGTCATAGACCCTTTCAATGTTACTGCTATAGTACTACTGTCATGCAATACGTATGAACTGGTATACAAATATACTGCAAGATTTTGTTGTAGTCTGGCCGGTGAAAAAGTGGCACTTTTAATTAGCGTGTATAGCCAGATCAGCTCATTCCTAAACTATTTTACGTTAAGTGGAAAACAGCTCAACAGAGGCCACTTGCTCCGTGTAAATGTGGGTGTGTAGATGTAACTGACATTTTAGCGAAGTTCAGACTCTGAAAGATAGTATCCAACCATCCACACTTTCAGGTTGAAACGGTAGAGGAAATCAAATACTGTACCAGCCTACCAGGTTGATTTGATGACCATATCGAACGTATTATACATACCGAGTAATTTTCAGAAATTAAGCACTCAAGTCCTTCAGTTGGTGTGGTCGAATTGAGGTAGCTAACTTGCACCACCTTAGGTCCTTATCTGTCAGTATCTTTCAAACAATGGACGAGGAAAATAACCAAAGAAACTTCCGAAAAATCTAGGCAAGAATCCATCAAGGGAACTCACTGTTGAAAATGACGCCGCCGCACCGCAAGAAAGACTACTGCTCAGCGCAAGAAAGACTACTGCTCAGCTCAATGTAGCATCAACTAAAGGAGAAAGTGAGACGCTTCTCTGCATCCTCCCATTGGAGGATCAGGTCTAGCTGCAAGTAAGCAGTTTCGTACTACTAAATTTGCGTCCAATCATGCATGCGTCAGACAAGCAAATTTATGACGAGAACCATCGGTGTATACACGGGGGCGAGCAAGCTAGACCAAGTTCGGATTGGAGTCGATCTGCGGTTTTGAAAACGTCCCGCGACAATTCTGCTTGAAACAGTGACATGGAATGGCTCTGATATTTTTTTGGGTTATTGTTGGCGAATCTGGAATGTTACTAGTACTTCTCATTACACCTTGGTGTGTTACACTGACACATGGGATCGGAGTCACGTATGAAGATGGAGTGTTGCATGGCGTGTATGGGCCAAACGTGACGCCTTTAGCTGCCAAATATAGCAAGCCAGTGAACCCTTAGAGTTGCAGCTTGGATTGTTCGTATGGGCCAAACACACCGATAGGCTCTACTGACTTAAATTTGTGTATGTATTTCACGCACACCCAAGCATAGAGAGTTTTAGCTATAATTTCGGGTGACAAATGTAAAAATATATAAATTCACATGATTGATTTCAAATTGACTAAGCACCGAGTAGAAGTTTCTTTTGCATGCGTGTTTATAAATTGACCAAAGAATGGTATTTATGCTGCATGCCAACGGTCAAAGTGTCCACGGGCCTTCATGTATGGCCCCAATCGAGTCAAACTGGCCGCAAACGAAGCCCTCCTCCTATTGGTGGATACGCAAGCTGATGCTTCGAACATGTGCGCTACTGACCATTGTCGTGTTCATAAGCTATAGTCGTCGATCATCTGTAGTAGAAGTGTTGACAGTACTTGACACTAGTCTTCTGCAACGTTCTGCCGGCTGTGATTTACCGTATATATACATATATGTATATATATAGTCCGTGATCCCTTGTTAGCTAACTCGAGACTTGAATTCAGCTAACTAACCCGTTCCTTGGGTATTCATTCTAAACGTGCAGGAGAAACCACGACCTACTTTATCGAACTTGACATACTGGAGTGTGTGATTTACTTCATGCCAATCCTCCAAGTGCTTTGTAGAATCCTCATAAACCATGACCTCAGAAGTAATAGCAGTAGAACTAAACTTAAAGTTATTAATTACAAGCATGTAATTTGTCTTTGAACCCAACAAGGATACCAAGCAACTTTCTGAACATAGCGACGTCTAATTATCTATCGACGACATACAGGTAATGTGTGTGTGTGTGTATGAAGCTGGTTTTAAAAGAACAAGCAGACACTGCTTGGAGATTTTATAGAGAAGAGACCAGGAATGGAATGGTAGGACGTACCTAGGACGCAAAGGAGGAGAACTTGACCGGCATAAATACGGTTGCACAAACAAAGGTGAAATGAATGGCGAGAGGCAGGTAAAGAGGTGTTGTAGTAGTTTTTAACTCATTTCGTCTTGTTTTGGAATAGAATAACAAATCTTGCCTTATGTGATATTCTTTTGTATTGCAAAATTAATTATGAATAAAGCATATTTCCAGCACCAATTAAATGACATAATTGACATATAAGCATGTGAATCATTCAAGTTATTTAAAAGGAATAATATGCTCAACACACATAATATGTGCACAATAAAAATCAGCATAAAGCTAAGATTAGAAGATTGATTATTGCTCCTAGAAGGCTAGTTGCACAAGATTAAAACTTGGCCATCACAGCACTTATGTCAAATGTAATCACAAATTGAATATGACACTTTATAGATTAGGCTTTGAGCTCAAAATAAAACTTGCTAATCTATTCAGACTAGTTCAAGCAAATCATCTAAAATTAACTTTATTACACACAGGAACAAAATGAGTTAATTCCTCATTTGCCATTGAAAGTTGGCAGGCTCCCCAAAATGCTATCGAAAAATTGTTCATCCCTTGTATGCCACTCGTTCTCAACTTCTCTCCCTTTTTTGCCACTCCCGTGAGTTGACCGAGGACTTGGCCGTTGACTTGGGCGCGAAAAGACGATTTTGCCTCTAAGTATGCTGAGATCTTTAGAGAATTGTTTGACATGCCCCTAAGTATGCTGAGATCTTTTGATAATTGTTTGACATAGTAATATAGTTCCAAAAATTATGAAAATTTTAGGAAAAGTTTCTGACATAGTGTAGAATATTATGTAATTTTTATAGTGTTTTACTTGCAACATGTTTTTCTCTAAAAATCTTTCAAATTTCGGTTGTAAATTGAAATATTTTTAGAGAAAAACATGTTGAAAATAGAACCCTATAAAAATTACACAATAATTTACACTATATCAGGAACTTTCCTTAAAAATTTCATAATTTTTGGAACTATATTACTATGTCAAACAATTCCCTAAAGATCTCAGCATACTTAGGGGCAAAATCATCTTTTCGCGCCCAAGTTAACGGCCAAGTCCTCGGTCAACTCACGGGAGTGGAAAAAAAGGGAGAGAAGTCGAGAACGAGTGGCATACAAGGGATGAGCAATTTTTCGATGGCATTTTGGGGAGTCCGCCAACTTCCAATGGTAAATAAGAAATTAACTCGAACAAAATCTATCAAGATACTATCAACTGCGATGTAGATCAGTGATTGTACATAATCACAGAAAAACAGACTAGAAAATTGAAACTTCTATAGGACAGCAAGTATATCAAAATGTATAAATTGCATGCTCGAAATAATAGATAACAGCAGGTAATCTAACAGCTCAAGGCACAATCTGTACACAATATCACATCCAATTGCATTTGTGACATCAATTCATCATAGAGCAATTCACTAAGCCCACAAAAAATCACTTTGCAATATCTCCCAGTGCTAGACACATATAAATCACACATATTGAATATATCCAAGAGCACAACACATAAGCAAGGTGATATGAAAAAATGGGATGGCCTGGGGGGGTAGCCAGCTTACCTTGGTGGTGCTTGGGAGGCGCTCGGGGGAGGAGACGCACCGGGCTCGAGGAGGAGGCGGCGTCAAGGACAGCGGCGACAAGCTCGGGGAGGGGAGGAGGCGGACTCGAGGAGGAGGCGGCGTCAAGGACGGCGGCGACAGGCTCGGGGAGGGGAGGAGGCGGACTCGAGGAGGAGGCGCGTCAAGCTCGAGGAGGGGTGCCGGGTTTGATGAGGCAACGACTCGTGCTCGGGGAGGACGAAGCGGGCTCGGGGAAGGAGGCGTGCCGGGCTCGAGGAGGAGGCGGCGTCGAGGACGGCGGCGACGGGCTCGGGGGAGGAGAAACTTAATCATTTGAGTGGAGGGCGTGGGCAAACCCTAGAGTCCGAATATAAATAGGGTTGGACATCAAAGACAGATCTAAAGTAAAACCATCTGTGATAAATACACATCACAGATGGTTCTAAAGTATAACCGTCTGTGATAATATACATACATAAATGCAAATCTAGAACATATGACACATTCACATATTAGTAAAGAATTATATCTGAATATTTGCTAAAACTATACTAAAACCACTAATTACGACAAGTAGTTCAACACCTGTGTAAAGAACTTAGCGTACTCATGCCTAATCCTACAATCATCGCTGTAGAAGACGATGTAGTCGTCCCACCCTACCATCACGCCGTAGCCCGTGCTCGTGCACCGATGGCCATCCTCCGGCAGCACCAACACTCAGCCTTGTGGCCCCGCCATCTTCTTCCACATCGCCTCCTGGACTGCGTCCGCAACGAGCCTCCGGCATCGCTTGCACTCCCGGTTGGTCTTTTTGGTCGTCTCGCACCCGCCGCCAGCCGGCTCGCCCTCGACCTGGCTGATGTAGTGCTTCCCAACGTCGTGCACCTTGTCGGCTGTGTACAGAAGGAGGCCGAGCACGTAGGCCGCGGCCTTGTGGCCGGCAACGGCTGCCCGTTCAAGGCACACGAGGCCACGCTACATGTCTTGGTGCGTGAAGACGAGTGCGAGGCCGACGATGAAGCAGGCCTCCGAGTTACTAGCGCCGACCAGGTGGTTGACGACGGAGAGGTAGCACTCGTTCTCCAACCACTTCATCGCCTCCTCCCGCTCTAGCGCCACGCGCCTCCCCACGGCGCACTCCTTAGACGTCTTGTACATGGCCTTGCGACTAAAATTCAAGACGACAGAATCTTAATACAAGAATTACTCCATAAGAGAAAATTAAAAGACCAAATTAAGGTCGTTGTTGCTAGTCAGATTAGTGATATGTTTGTTCAAACAAGAACCAGAATTGATGTTTCTGTCGAAACTAAATTTGTCGATATTTCAGACAGAATAAACACAACCGAGACTTTCTCCTTCAGTTCATAACTGGATATTGGACACAAAACGAAATCAACATGATATTATTTTGCGTCGTATCAACTGATATGACTTTTCGGTTTTTCTCCTTTTTATAGATTTTCAGATGAATTACAATCAGGTTCTTTATCGGTCTCTGAAACCGAAACGAACACCTGAAGCTTTCCGACGACTAGGATGATACGCTACAGAGATCTTTAGAAACTAACTCTAAACAAAAACAGAATAGAATACTGACTCCTTTCAGACCTACCAAAAACAAAAGAACAGAATACGTACGTGGCTGGTAGGCTGCAGAGGTCAGCCATGGGCTGAGGAGAGCTCGCAGCCACGAGGGCGACGATGTGGACGACGACATCGTGAGGAAGAGCGACGGCGATCACCGACCTCCTCGCCTTGTCCTCGCCGTCATGCTCCGCGTGCTCACCATGGTGTACGTATTCAATACCATGCGTGCTCACCATGGTGTTCGATGATCAATCTTATAAAACAAGGAGTAATGTCGGCGCGCGAGACGAAGAGACGCATCGTAACATCGGCACACGAGGCGAAGAGACACATCGCGTGGGAGCCGAAGAATTGAACATATCACAGACGGTTTTTAATACAAACCGTCTGTGTTGAATTAATTATCACATACGGTTTTAAGAAAAAAAACCGTCCGTGATATTTTTTTATAGACACTTCTTTTTCAGAACCGTCTGTGATATTTCACAGACGATGTTTAATACAAACCGTCTGTAATAATTAACTCATCACAGACGATTTTTAGCGCAGCCAGTTACACAGACGGTCGCTAAACCAAAACTGTCTATGATTGTATTTAATACTGACGGTGTTGGTCAACCGTCTGTGATGAGGCATCCAGTATTAGTCTTTTTGTAGTAGTGCTTGTATCTAAAACTTTAATTGCTACTCACAAAACAAGTTTTTAGATAACAAGCAAGTCGTTAATAGCTATTTTGTTGTTTTTTTTTATATCTTGGTATCAATAACTTGCTTGTTTCTTATCTAGAAACAAGATCACCTTCTCTCCTCATCATCTCTATTCCACCTCAACTAAATGCTAATGTGTTCATCTTTTAGTAACAAGTGATATGAATTATTGTAGATTCTCTTAATATATCTTGTCAATTGTCAGAACATGTAAGCTGGCAGCGCTTTCCCCCCTCTGTAGTACCTTCGGCTCAAAAAATTGTGGTGTATTACTTGCAAAGTTGCTACCATAACCTATAGGCCAAATTAAAAGGACACACGGTTGTTTGAAAAAAAGAAAGGAGAAGCTTAAACAATTTTAAAAGATTACGCTTGCGACCTCGTTTTTTTCCTGAGGACATTTCAATAGTTTAATAAAAAAAACTGAGAACAGAAACATATAATTCACATAGACCGCATTCAACTAACTAAAAAACAGAGCCTCCGGACAAAACTAAACACTTTGTTTTCCCTGAAGCACAGACAAAATATAATACTCTTATGCGAATATTATATTTGCATAGGAGTACAGGAACAGTGCAAGACACAAGTCCGTGCAAAATATATTACTTCCTCTATTTCGTTATATTTATCCGTATCCCACAGTACGCATAGACAAAAAACACTAACTGTAATGATTATGCATATTCTTATTAAATGATATTGCATAATCATATAATCTCTTTTAAAGTATTTAAGTAGAGATAGAGAGAAAAAAATATAATAACTACACTCTAAATTCTTTTAATGGATAAATATATTGAAACAGATAATCCTAGAATCATCAACAACTATAGCGAAACGGGGATTACTAGTTTGCTACGTATGTACCATCTTCCATTCAGTTGCCAACTTGTCATCAAACCGATGCAACTGTTAGGATTTTTTCTTGGAGTATCTTTAGTGTATTGAACCGATGTCGATTTAAAGTCATACCACGTAAATATTCTAGGAACCGAACTTATTTTTCTCCAATGTATTGAACCAATTCCTACTAATAACTGGGACCCACGTTACATTAAAAAACCACAAAATAATAATATCATCTTTCAACCGCACTCTCTCCTATGTAATTGTTTAATGCTCATATGAGTTGTTTAATGCTTTGAATCGACTCCTAATTAGAGTCCGGTTTTATGCATTTTTTGTTGGAATCGATCCCTCTAATATATTGAATCGATTCAATGCATTCTCCCTTCTCATTTGAACTGACTAAAATATAACATTAGAGATGGTCTTATGTGATCCACATTTAGAAGAATTGGCAGTCGTCACCAATCATGCCTGAAGCAGTTTTGTAATTACAAAGTTTCAGCAAAAGTCACGATAGCCGCGTGCTAGTAGTAGTTAGCTTGCATGCGTCAATACTTAACTAGTAGTTAGCTTGCATGCGTCAATACTTAACTAACAAATAAACTAGCGTAGAGCTTAATCCAAAGTCTAAACAAGAGTACACATCTATAGGCGCGTCCATTAAGAGTCAACTAGCACTACTACAAGTAAATAAAAACAGCTGCTGCAAAAAGCACGTGTTCACACCGGTGCTTGTTAGGCTCACTTCAGTACATGCAAGTTGGAACACCTCAACATCATTTTGTTACTAATTTTCAACATCGTTGTGTTACTAATTTTCAACATCAATGCCAAATCTTTGCATTTGACTACTACTACCAATGTCTAAAGAAGAAGAAGAATAGTAGAAGATCTAAGAAGTTAGAAAATAGTCATAGGAGGTGCATATGTGTAATGTGAGGACCCAGGTATTGAATATTTTCCAAATCTACTAATTACACCCGAAAGCATAATTTTCAACAAGGAATATACACAATACTAGGTTCCCAGATATATGTTCCACAATAGTTCCCAAGATCAAAGACTATCGCACATATATCCTAAACAACATTGCACATAGTCATACAAGGCATACAACATATATACAACAAAACTTTACAAACTGCTTCGGTTCCACATATGCAACCGAACAACACACTTAACAGAAGAATTTATGCAGCGGAAACAAAAGTATAAACAGCAAAAGCCACCAAGTGTGCCCTCATAACCCTCAGGCAACTGAGTGGAGGATAGAAATAGCTTCACTTGTTAGCGTCGCCCTGATCGGCGCTAACGGGCACTTCGTACAAGTAACCGTCCTCACCTGCAACAAGTGGTGAAAGCACCTGAGTACAAAAGGTACTCGCAAGACTTACACAAAACTACTAAAAGAAAAGTGTTTAGGAGGACCTATACAAGGGATTAGAGATTGCATGCATAAGGCTGACAACAAGAAGGTTGTAATGTCAATAATTTTTGCATGAAGCCAAGTTTTAGTCCTACACTTGCTAAACTTTGCTAAAGCAGCTTCGAAAACAAAATTGGACCAAAACAGTAAGTAAGTACAAAATTTAACAACCTCAAGACAAAGCTAAAGTGGCTGTCCACCACGACCAAAACATGCATGAAAAACCCTTCATGCCGAAACAGTACCCAAGAAAGATTGTAAATTTTTGAGTCTAACAATGGTGTAAATCAAAACAAGTGTCGTCCGTAACCGTGGACACGGCTATTCGAATAGTTTTAAACCCTACAGGGGTGTACATCTTTACCCACACGACTTGACTAGCTCGTAGCCTCATGAATAACGGCACACTTCCTTTGGTATGCTGGCCGGGTAAATCAAGACTCGGTATTTTTCAGCAAGTTGACATTATTGAGTTGAATCACCCATGTGCACCTGATCCCGCTTAAAACAAGTTTCTGATAGAACTTGCTAACCGGGGGCACACATGTTACGTCGAGAATGCCGATTCAATCATAAATAAAAGTTGTACTCACCCGTACATATAGAATTGAAATCGGAGCTCTATGAACACGTAAACTTAACAAATGCACTCGCCCTTAAGAATATATGATATAGATACGAGATCAAACACATATGTCCTTAACCACCTGTTCTTCAACTTAATAACATCATGTTGGACCGAAAAGGCGACTAGAGGGGGGGTGAATAGGAGCTCAAAATCTTTTTCACTTGAATGGATTCAACTTGTAAATCACTTCAATAGCTATGAGAGCCATGAAGATCAATGATTAAGCACGAGGAAGTCTTGTGTTGAATCCACTCTTAACCCCCAAAGCTCAAGAAACAAAAACGAAGAAGTGCTGAAAAATCGGAAATCGAACAACCGCAGTAAGCGCGGTCGTCAGATCGTGCGCGGTATGACCAGAGTAAACGAGCGGTCGATCGACAAAGCGGTATGACCGTAGAGTAAACGAAGCGGTCGCACTGATTGTCCCGAACAACCCGACGATTTAAAACCAAAATTGGCACAACTTTTGATCCACTTGGCCAAACTCTACGAGATTTGAAACACACCTTCCTAAGAAGGTTAGGAACCTATTCCAAGCAAAGAAAGACTAGATCCACGTCAAAGTTCCTACCTTTCTCGAATTGAACAAAGGAGGTTTCAAAACCGAGTTTCAAACCTAAACATGATCTAAGCCTTGCTCGTGGGTAAAGGATGACCTAGATGATCTTAGATGCACTCCCACATGTCACAGCAAGCTAGAACACGGCAAGAAACCAAGCAAAAACTCACAGATCAAAGAAAGACTCAAAATCATCAAATAGAGAGAAAGAAAGCAAATGAACTCATCTTTGAGAGAACTTTCTTTGGATTGATTTGATATGGTATTGGTTTCTGACCACTCCATCAATGGAGGACAAAGACTCAATACATGAGCACGAAATCAAATCCAACTCTCTAGAACCCTAACCTCCACTAATCCTCTCCCTAAGCACAAAAGCAAAACTAGGGTTTACAATGCAATGAAAGGGTTGAGGTGGCTATCCAGCACACCCCCTATTTATAGTGGAGGCTTAGACCTTCTAGAAGAGTAACCCTAATGGGCTCCCGTTAAGGCCCAAAACAAACGGGTCACACACGCACGCATCTCAAAGCGCCGTCTTCACTTTTCTTGACCTAATCCACTTCTTGGACGCACCGACTTGCGCCTGGTTGGCATTAGGTCACCAATGCAAGATGTTGGTGAAATTACCAAAATACCCTTCTCGATCTTTTGCAAAGACCGAGTCCCATCTTTGTGAAGCACCTCCATGCTTCGCCACGTGTAGGTTGATCCGGTGGCTCTCTTCATGTCGGCAAGTCTCTCCCATCCGCTCCCCACCGAAACCACCATGGCACTTGCACCGACCCCAGGCCGCTTGATCGAACCCGTCAGACCGTGCCGTTCGGTCACCTTTGTCCCTCTGCGCAATGCTTGACTCCATTGACCTCACCCGCATCCCCGATCATTCGGACCTCGGCTCTCCAAGCTTAGTCCCGATCATCCTCACCGTTGACCGTCATTGACCTCCAAGCAACCTGCACATCAATAGACAAAGAAATCGAATCCGAGAACAAGTTCTTCACAACTTGACCCACGTTAGTCAAAACATGCATCATGCAACACATATGCCATGAAACCCATGAACTTGACCTAACCCAAAAACAATTCTCCAATTGAAATGACAATCAGCACAAAATCGGTACTACCGCCATGTTATGGCGGTACTATCAAGATCACGGTAGTATCAAGACCATAATCGCGGTTGTACCGCTACCCAGAAAACCAAAACTTTCCAAAATACACTCGTTCTGGAAAAACCATACCGCACACTTGCGGTCATTCCGCGATGCGGTACTACCGGCAACCAAGGCACGGTATTATTCAAGATCGCGGTCGTCATCACGCCATGACTTGCATGCGATGCGACCGATTGTCCTGACACTTGCTGAAAACGCTGTTTCGACAAACCGAGAACGACATTGCCAATTGTAACATCATCCTAAGATCTCAAGCATATCCCCATGATATCCACACATCAGCCCCTTACTTAACCAAGCGGCGTCCATACATCGCGCGTGGTAGTACGTAAGGTACTTGAATTGGCCCGCCCCAAAGTTTGGTCCTTGGTGATCCGGACAAGACTACCACATTACCCAATCTCGTACATGAAGGCACCATCACTACCAAGCACTTGTCCAGATCTAAATCCAGTTTTTATCCAACAAAGTTTAACTTAACTCTCAGTTTTTAACCAAACTAAACAAATAATTAAGAATAGAAATTATTTAGTGTTTCCCATGACTGACAAGATAATCTTGTCAATCACTAACGTTCTATAGACTTGCATTGCTAAGCAAAACTATAGAACAAAAGTGCACGAACAAAGATTCTATCTTAAGCATAAGTGTATGACATCAATTCAGGATAAGCCACAAGCAGTGGGATGTAACTAACTACTCACAGTTCACAAATAATTTAGAAAGTAGCATGCAGCAGTATCACTGTTTTTGTAAAATTATAAAGTACTAAAATCTGGGATCAATATGGTGCAAAGAGGATGCTTGCCTTGATAGTAATAGACCACTTGTGCAGTTTCTGGAGCCTCAGAAATAGATTCACTCACGTCGGCAATACCAGAATCTAAAAAGAACATAAATCAAATAACCAGCAAAAACAACTCCAAAGGACAAAACACTGAATAGATGCATGATCAAAGTATTAATGTGCATTCTACAAAATGCTTAAGCTACAAACTATTGCTAATAAGGATAATAATCTACTCTAACACTTGCTTACGCTAATTGACAAGAGTTAAAGGCTAAAACTAACCCACTGTTCTGTTCTGAAACACTGACAACAAAACAGTCCAGCAAGGATTTTGCCGAATGTAGGCGCATCAGGCAAAGAGATTTTTGGCTTAACTAAAACTATTGTTAGTGAAGATAATGCCCTAAATTAACCTACAATATTAATAACTAACAGGGATTAACGGTTAGGGTTTTGCCACTAGTCTTGTCGGTCTATCCGACAACAAAAACAGAGGCAAGATTTGCTAGCAAAGGTCGATCTAAAGGTACATTAAGCAAAGAGTCCTATGCTTAAGCTACTAGTATTAAACAAGTAACTACCTGGACTTGGAAATTGAACAGAAAAGCTCTAGGGCTTGATAATGATATGAAAGACCGAAAAGACGACAATAAGATGATATCCTCTGACAAGGTAACCTGGTCAGGGATTCAAGGAATGGATGATCAGGATAGCTTAAGTAAAGCCTCTAGATGATCTGAAGCAAAGGAATCGAAAAGAGTCTCACCAGTATGGAGAGGAGGACGAAGAACCCTACTAGCCGAAAGGGGAAAACTCCAATTCCTAGTGATCCTGCAAATCAAAAGCTCAATAGGTTGAGGGGTTTTACTCCTGAGATTTCATGGTACAAAATGACACGAAAATGCCAATGAAAATCTCACCGGAGCACTGAAAACACCACGACGACGCTCCGGGTGTGCTTTGGACAACCAGTGGACAAGCCCTCGGTTCAATCTACAAACAATGCCGATATTCACATTAACAAGGTGAATTAAGCATTGAAAAAGATGAACAAAGGATGAGAATGAGAAGCTACGCCGGAGAAAACGAGGAAACTCTGCGGTAACAAAAATGGCAGAGATGGTGAACTAGGGTTTATATAGCCCCTCACCGGAGAAGATGAAGCTGGCTCGTGTGTGTCCTCATAGCAGCAAAAGGATGACAAGTGTCAAATGCATGCTGCAAAACTCACGACGCAGCTCCACCGCACGGTGACGAGCTCGGTGCTGGCAAAAATGGTGCGGGGAGACAAAGATAGGTCACTGACATGTGGGCCCCGCTGTCATTCTCAGCAAGGATACACAACAGCGAGCTCAAAAGAATGTTGACTGTCCGATCGAAGATGAACGGTTAAGATTGAGCGAGGCGTTCGGGCGGTCCGAACGGCCCAACTCATACTAACTGTACGATCGAAAATCTAACGGTCATGGTAACGAACGTGCTTCAAAGCTTCAAAGATAAAGGTGGCACCGTTGGATTTTGAATAAAAAGGCTGAGATTCGAGGGGTACTGTAGGCGGTCCGAACGGCCCACTCGAGAAGGAGCGTTGGATCTAAATCTAACGACTACACTTAACTGCACGCGATTGAGTTTAAACTCAAAAAGGGTGGCGCGGTTGGATCTGAAATCAACGGTTGAGATCAATGGATGGTTCGAACGGTCCGAACAGCCCAATTGATCTCAGCGCTTCATTTTAAATCCAACGGCTCACAAACATGGCGCGTTCGGGCGGTCCGAACGGCCCAATTGATCATGGCCGTTACATCTGAATCCAAAGGCTCACGCGCGTTTGGGCTTTATCACTTGAAAAAAGGAACGGCAGAAGAAATTGCACACCGTTTGATTTGAATCTAACGGCTGAGGTTGCGCGCGGGTTTCGGATGGTTTTGGAACAATCCAAGAAATCAGGAGTGTCTGAAGGAAATCGGACGGCTCACGTCGCCTCGGGTTTTTTGGCCTTGAACGTGACAGAGAGTCGATCGAAGGCACAAGGTCGGGTCGCTCTGATTAAGGACTGGGTTTGGGTTCTAGGTTGACTTGAACTCATTTCCAACTTCAAAACTTTGACCGGAGGTTTTAAAATATCAAACGAATTTATAAAATCATGAAATTTTGCAAAGAGATTACTGGGATGATATATGTCCCAGATAAAATTTGTAAACCACTGTTTCTTGTTTTGAACTATTAAAATAAAAACTTTGACCGAATAGATTTGATCAAAGATTTTTCTAAATGTCAAAATAATTTCTAAAATTTTGACAAACTTCATTTTTATGCAAAATAATTTATCTAACATTTAATAAAAATATCTCTCCGATCTCAATACAAGTATAGACTTGCATTTCCTCTTGAAGTTTCAAAACAAGGCTAAGATTAAGATTGAAAATGGAGGTTTTAAATTGTAACAATATGCCCAGGTTTCAAAATGACCAGAAATGCTATGAAAAGCATTTTATTATTGTTCATTAAAACGGGGGCTGTTACATGTAACATCCCAATTTTCGCGTCTTTTTAAAAAATTTAAAATAAAAGGAATCAGTTGAATTTTATTTGAGTTGTTTAAATATTAATTTGAAATTTCAAAAATTAAACCAATTTAATATGAATAAACCAGACTTCAATTAAATTCAAAACTATTTTATTTGCGTTCCTTTGGTCCCAAGGTATTTTCTTTGATTTCTCCAAGTTCTTTTGCTATTTCTTTGAGCTCTATTTAATTTATTTCTTTTTCTGGATTTCCAAATTTTCAAAGCTTAATTGGGAAAATTTAATTTAATTTAATTATTTCAAAATGTTGGTTTTTATTTGGAGTTCTTGCTTAGATCAATAAAATCATTCTCATCCTTCGCCTCAATTCAAATTCTGCAGTCCAAATCCTAAGTTCAAATCTCTCTCTCTCTCTCTCTCGGTTCTATTTCGAAACACTAAATTTAATTTCCATCGTTCATCTCATTTCTGAAATCTCTCAAAACAAAATTCAAATCTCAGCTCAAAATCCAAAAAATCAAATGTCCAACTTGAATTCGCCTTTTTCTTTGGGCCGAGCCCAAATCTTTTTCTCCATGACCCACAGTCCACTTCTTTCTTCTTTCTTTCCTTCTTTCTTTCCTTCTTTCTTTCTTCCTTTGTCCACCCGAGCCGGCCACCTTCCTCCCCTGTTTTTGCCTTTCCCCTGCTCTGTCCTCATGTGCGCCTTGCCCTCGGCTGCATCTGTGCCAAGCCGTGCTAGCCACGCCTAAGTGCGCCCCACCCATGTTGCTCGCGTCGTGTGCGCCCCCAGCCTGAACCACGCCGTGAGCCTAGGCCGTGCCGCACTGTGCCCATGTCACGCCGTGCGCCGCTCCCGCCGCCCACGTTGTGCCCTGTCATTCGCGTCGCCTACGCCATGAATCGCCGAGCCTGTCATCACCGCTCGCTTTCATTTTGCCTTGTCGTTTCCGTCGCCGCCATCAATGTCCGAACCAAAACCGACACCCATTTTCCACTAGTGTCCCCAATCGTTTCGCTCTCTGGCTTCGGCTATAAAAGGGAGCACCATGACCCCCTTGTCCCCCTCTTCATTTCGCCTCAAACCCCAGCCTCTAACTCGACTCCATTCGGCCGAAACGCTTGACACCGTCGCCTTCTTCCTCAAGTCCGGGCACGTCGCCTCCGCCTCGATCTCCCCCTCTGGTACACTTCTTGAGGAATTGGTTGCGTCACATCGTGTTCGCGACCTTCTTCTACCCATCCCCCACCTCGGTTCGACTGATTCGTCGTCGTGGAGAGCATTCACTGCCCCATTTTTGCCACCGGTCGCTGTTGCCCTGCCACCTCGGCCGCCCCCGAGCTACCCCGACCCACCCACCGCTTTGCCAGATCGCCGCTGCGTCTGCACACGCCGCCTTCCTTGCCATTGTGCCACTCGCCCATGCACTGTGCCGCCACGCCCACGCCGCAGCTTCTCCTCGATCCCGAGGCCAGGGACCCATTTCTTTGGTCACGGCCACCGCCGTCTTCTTGCGTCCCTTGGCCGACACCACCATCTCGAGCCTCCTCCTCAGTCCTCTGTTTTCCCTTGTTTCCTTCCTTCTATCTCCTTGTGAATCACTAGCAAGTAAGCACCATTTGTCAGCTAAGTTGATTTATTGTGTTATTTCTCAAAAGGAATATTCTAGAGAATATTCTTTCCTTCTCAATTTCTAAGAATTTCCAATTCCGATAAAACTTCTGGATGCTCAATTTCCTTCATACAAACTCTGATTCAGTCGTTTCTTCCTCCTAAATTCATCTAAATACATAATCTCTCCAATAGTTCTATTTTTTTTGTATTTTTTTTGGATTTATTCTAATTTATTTGTCTTGTCTTGCACGTATAGAATTTGGTGTTGCCGAAGCCAGCCTTGACCAATCTGTAGGAGTAACTCTAATCTTTGACGAAGGCAAGTCGTAAACCTTTGATTATATTGTACCTATTTTTTTACAAAAGTATATTGTCTTATATCAACATGCATGCAAATTTTATATCAAATATTTTCGAGAGTAGCTAATTACCTAATTAACTTTATGCCACCTTGAATATTGTGAATGTCATGTATTCTTTGACACCATAGGTTGGGTTGTTATTAGTTGGACATAATTGTAATACCAACATGGGTGACGTAGTATGATTAGTCATACTTAGTTGTATGATGAGCTCCTATTCACAAGATTAATCATGATAACTTGACTTAATGATATATGAAATTGTGGTGCGAGGCCACTATTGTAAAAATTATTGTGTCACGGCAGGGGATGCCATTGGTCCTAGTTGAACAAAATTGTTTATACTCAGGCGAATGATCGTGTAGTAAATGGGGGTGTGGGTAGCACATTTTGGATGAGGTGGACTCACCTGAGTAATCACTAATGACTTAATCTTGTGCACCATTGATCTGGGCCTTATTGTACAACCACATGTCCAGTATGGGATGTACCTGACTGATTAATTTGCAATGTCTTGATTTGGGTATGCCATGTGGTGGTGTGGGTTTCGGGATGTACGGGTAGATTCACATGGCGCAAGAGGTGGGCCCTGACTGGGTGCGAGGTCCATCGGTGGTGAAACCTTAGCGAACAAAATTGGATTAAGACAAAACTTTGTAAATGCCTTGTGATAACCACTTAGTCGTACGCCTAAGGAAGCGTGTCTTGGTCGACACATTAAGTTGATTATCTATTGTGAGTAAAGCTGTATAACCTCTGTAGAGTGTTAAAAATGTTTGAACAGCCATGTCCCCGGTTATGGACAATGCCAGGGGATTTCACACGAGATATAGAGATTTCATAAAATGTTTGGATGGTGGAATGGTTAGGAAGTGAACGGATAGTTCACTTGTTGTTTCAAAGCAATTGTTTACTTTATTTATATAATCTTTCCAATTATGCTTTACAATCTATTTACTATCAATATTACTTTCTGCAAAATAACCATACAACTATTTCTTTGTTCAAGCATTGCATGAATATTAATTGCATATTATTCCCTATGACTTGCTAAGTACTTTATGTACTCACGGCTTTATGTATTGTTAATCAGTTGTTGAGGAAGAATCCGGAAATCCAGAGTTCTACGAGGAGTATTTTTGAAGACTATGCGAACTAAGATGCGCTCCTCACTCTATTGCCTGTGAGCATGTCGGATGGCTACCACAAGTTATTTTATTTCCGCTGTAAGAGTTTTATTTGTCTTTTAAGTCATGTGTGGCAAACTATGTAAACTTTGACTATAAGGTCCGCTGCTACTACTTAATAAGAATCTGCTTCTTTCTTAGCTTTTTTGTTGTGTGGATATGATTTTCATCGATGTCATCACTGTGTGAGCTAACTACTGATCTTGAGACTAGTTCAGAATTCACAGAGGGTCCGGATTTACAAGTTCGGATCCCAACAATATGTAGATGTTCACATGTATGGGTGTGACAGAAGGCGTTTCATACGTACAAAACATGCATGCTATATACTCTCTCTGTTTCGTTATATTTGTCTGCAGTCCACTATGCATGCATGCCAAGTAAGTACTAAATCTAAGAAATACTTAATGAAAAATTATTATGCATACTTCTATTAAATGACATATCACAATCACTTAACCTCTTATAAAGTATTTAAGTAGGGGTAAAGAGAGAGAAAATTGTTATAACTATATTCTAGATTCTCTCAGTAGATAAAAGTATTGAAACGGATACTCACGGGATCATAAATAAATATAGCTAAACTGAGGGAGTAAGATCAAAGTGCGATGTGTTCTCGTCAATTCGTCATCTAATCGTCATTCTCTTCATGCGGTTAAGTCCACCCGTCACGACCATTAATTACGTCGTTCCTAATTTCCTGTTTCAATTGGAAAAAGCTTTGAGTGAGTGCCGAATCTACTTAGCTTTCCGACATTTTGGATTTGGATACGACCATACCGTAAACAAAGAAGAGTTTGAAGCGACGAAATGGGAGGATCTTTATCTCCTCGTTCCAAAAGTTTTTGGATGCATGGTGAGAAAATTAGAGATGGAGAAGCCACCTCCACTAGCAAGTAGCCAATAAAATACTGACAGTCTTAACACTACCATAGGCTCGTCTGAGGGCATACATACAATAACGTTGTCTCTAATTTTATCGTGCCACCTCCACATCACAGAGAGATGGTCTTAAAGACAATATCACTAACAAGTTATCTCTCTGACACATTTCACAATATCAATTTTTTACATTTTTTTCCAGTGGACCCTATTAAAGTGTGATCCGAATTATTCGACAGGTTTATGTCAGACACTACACTGACCCGCATCAGGCGGTGCCCCGAGCTGCGCTAGACGTAGCGCCGGTCCATACATCAAGTCTAACTCAATTTTGTATTCTTCTAGGACTCTTATTCTCTAGCCCTATATATATATATATACATACATACATATATATATATACATACATACATATACATATATATATATATATCATGTAGTCATATGGGTCAGATGCGCCGAAATTTTTCATGCTTGTAATTTATTCTCATATAGGCGAATTTCATCTTTGTGCGTTCACGGTTTTTCCGTGATGATTTTTATGTTAAATCCGTGTCTAATGCTCTTTCGATTGTCTTCATTTTTGTCATGCTTTTTATAACGAGTCGTATCAAAAGTGTACCAGGAGATTTCGAAGAGCGCTGCTAGGTGCACACGAAGAAGGCTGCTAGGAAGTTTGTACTATCTTGCTACGTGACACGATAGCCTACGGTAAAAAAAAAAAAAGCACAGGCTACGGCGTAGCTCAGAAGGAATTAATTGCCACTTTGCCAGTGAGAATTCATGACGGAGACTGCCAAATGGAAATGTGGCCAGAGGCCAATGTTTGGGCTTCTCCCTACTCCGGGTCAACATGTGGACTCCGAATGTTGATCAGCGGTCTTCGGAGGGCAAGAACATAATCAGATTTTACGGAGTTCTTCAAGGTAGAAAAGCTACCTAAACCAGTTCAAAAATGGAAAATAAAAAGTATCTTGAGGATGCAGCATGCCGTGCAAGTCGCCGTCGTAAATCTGTCTGGTTTTACCAGGGTTTATGGCCCAAGATTTAGACTCGCATAATATGGCCAAACAGAATCTGTTCAGCCAAGTTTTTCTTAGCACGGGTAGATTTTGTCCCCGGCAGCCTTTTCCACCCAGTGAAATCGTGAATACGGATAAATTTTCGGCCAGAGTTGAAATCACTAAAGATAATCTGTTTAAAAGAAATTAGAGAGGAAGCACAAAGTATTATTTATGTATTAAAGAGAAAATAATTCAGTATCTTTTCTTTGATTAACCCTTTGCACGTCTTGCATGATGAGTTATTCAATGTGCGTTTAAATTAGATCCTCCAGTGAGCATGGTAAACATGTTTGAGAATTGATTAGCTAGTATTCCAAAAATACTAAAGTTACAACTCCTGTGATGAGGACATCAACTCTAAGGATGCAACCACTGCTTCGACCCGCTGCACGACATCTTCTATTTCAACCGCATCTTCTCCGGTAGGACTTTCGGCTACTGCACTGCCATATTTACCAGTTGGACCGAGCTACGTCTAATCCTACAAGCCAAGCTGCGTCTGCATGCCATCGTACTATATCTACATGTCCTGGTGTTGTATCACCTCTTGTTGGTCCATGGGCTATATAATGAATGGGCTGACTTGGCCCATATGGGCCATATGTTGTCTTGCCATCTCCTAGCCCGCCCCCCCTCCTTGGGCCCATCTCCCTAGCCGCCCCCTCCTTGGGCCACACTGACCACCCCTTAGTTTTTAGCTATGTAAGACTCCCCCTCCCCTATTTAAGGAGGCTTCACCCCTTTAGTTTTCCTTGGGTTTTCTTTAGAGATTATTCTGCATAGTAGTCTCGCCGCATGTTCGGTTGAGGAACCCCAACTTGTGAACTTAAGGATTTATTCGCAATACAATTTCATATTGCATCTTCTACTCTCTTGCTTGTGTTCTCGATTTGCTTGCAGGAGATAGCCTTCTTGGCGAGGTCAACCGCGTTCGGCACGGTTAATAACCATCGAAGTAGTGATTGCGAGGGGTTCGATCTGTTTTGGTCGGAGCCTTTGGATCATCAACGTCGTGTTCTCCACAATCGACTTATCCTACCTTTCGAAAGATCAGGCCACCGTCACATTAGGTGGTATCAGAGCAAAGGTTGTCCGTTAGGTAATCATAATTCTTCCCCTTTTAGATTAGTTTATGTTCATCGCCCTAAAAACTCCAGAAAATTAGCCCCACAAAAATAATTTGTTCATCGTGTTCTTCCGTTGTCTCATCACCCCTTTGAGCTATTGCAAAAAAAAATTCGGTATTTTGCTTGTTGAATTTTTTTGTTACATCGTCGTATCAGTTGCTAATTTCTAGTTTAGTTAGAGTCTAGTTCGTTATTGTCTGATTTACATCTTCATGTTCCTTTGCGTAGCTTCGTCATTGTGTCAAACCTCTGCCACATCAATTCCCTATCGTGCAAAGCAATTCTCCCTACCGCGTCCCCCCTCCCAACCCTTGCTGCGGCAATCCACCGTTCCTGCCTTCCGAAGTCCTCCTGCCAAATACACTCTCTGCTACAAGCCGCTAGCGGCAACTAAAGAAGCCCTTATTGTTTCGGTTTGCCGGAGAAGGAGAGGGAAAGATTGATTTCGGTAGAAAAATAAAAGGAAAAGTTGTTTTCGGCTGTGAAAAAAAAAACAGAGAGAAGAAGAATAAAAAGAAAAGAGAGAAAAAAAAAAGAAAAAGAAAAGAGAGCCCTTCATTCCCGAAAATTGAAAGGCCATCAAGCTTTCACCAAAATTAGTGAAAATTGGTGGAGTCCTTCTGCATATATCCACAAGCTTCCACAAAACAATTACGCAAGTTTGGCTTACGGGATCAAAAGTTATAGCAGTTTTAAGTTGAGGTCGAAACGAATTAGAGTCCGTTTCCGACACATCTTCAGTAAAACAGGCATAACTTTTGCATATAGAGTCGGAATTTGACATTTTCTGACTTTTTGGAAAGCTAACGACGACGCACATCCAATAAAAATGACCCACTTGCACCCATCACCTTCAAAGACCCCCAAAATCGACTATCTTCGGTTTCTATTTTTGCCGATTCTTTTAATCTTCCCTTCAGAATTTGGAGTTCGTCTCAACTGCAAAGTTGTAGATCTTGTCGAAACCTTTTAAACGAGTATATATAAGCCATATAAAACTTTATTTTTCATCGTTTGAGACTAGCTGTTGTTTCTGCTCAATCTCGAGGGCTGTGTGCATTGCGCCGATATTGCTATCTTTTGTGCTCTACGTCGTACGAACAATCTTGTGCCCTTCACATAAGTTTGAGTAGGTAGCTAGCGTCTCTCCTAGCACTTGTTTTGAGGGTATTCCATTACTTTCATCAAGTCATATTTATCTTTTGCGTGTGCGTACATACACATCTCTTAGTAGGGTTTCGATTAGCTAGCTTTGATTAGGCTAAGATCAACAACTTTGACTAGTACTTTGAACAATTTTTTAACTTGCATTAACTGATCTGATTATTGCTGATCCTTGCTACCATATTGAAGCCTTCCAAGCTCCACCTACTCTTGATCAGAACAGGTTTGCTCTTGCAATCGTACCCATGCTCGACACGGTATCATGAACTAGCCACTGGCTGTACCACCTGCTGCATTGGTAAGAGCACTTGTAAGAGTGTGGTAAGACGCTTGAGAGTGTTTGATTCCACCTTCCATCACCTAGTAGTTGATAGAGATAATACCTTTGCGTTGTCTTTTGTTTTCTACTAACCATGACAGGTGACTCGTTTAATGAGAAAGCTTGTGTTTTAAAGGGAGAGCTCATAGCGCTTTTGGATGAACAACGCACTACCATTAACGAGGACATTGACGGGAAGCTTCAAGCTACTACGATTACATTGCAGTGCTCAATCAACGATAGTATTGCAATGCTCACTACACGCCTTGAAAGAATGGCTAATCGGCCTCCAAACAATGGACGCGAGTATGATCACAATGCAGCCCAAGATCTTGAGGAGAGAGATGATAATGAGAGGCAAAACCGCGACGCCGGCTCTACTTTTGCCGCCCAAGATGCATGTCAATGACACCGCCTACATCACAACCGTCACGGTATGGGAGGTAATAATTTTTAGCACCACAATGCTCGTGTGTAGGATCAAGGATAACCAACTAGAGGGGGGGTGAATAGGCGGTTTTTAAAAACTTTTGGCTAAATACTAAATTTACCAAAATTAAAGCTTATGAAAGACAATTTCACAAGGTAAAACCTGAAATGTCTAAGGCTATCTAAGTGCACTACACAAGAAAGACAAGCTTAATAAACTAAACAAGATAGACAACTAGCACATAATCATAAATGCACAAAGTAAAGAGCAAGAGAATAAACCACACTAAGGAGACAAATGATGTTTTTCCTGTGGTCTCAGAGACTTGTCGGTCTCCACTAATCCACATTGAGGAAGCTTGATCCACTCAAGCCGGCTCCACACAAGCACTTCCCTAAATCACTGATGGTAGCTCTTCTCCACTCCAGATAGACGAGCTCCAACCTTCACAAATACCCAGGTCTTCTCACAATCTCCTTTAAGAAGATCACCGGCACAACTCCAAGCCGTCTAGGAGACGGCAATCTCCAAGAGTAATAGAACAAGAATTTTTCACTTGAAGATGCTCAAATGCCACAACGAACAAACCCTAATCAATGCTCTTGGAAAAACCTCAACAACCTTTGCAAAAGGAATTAAATACTCTCAATGAGTAGAAGACAATGCAAAGGGCTCAAGAATATTCAATGAGGTTCATCAAAGCCTTCTAGCTGCAGTGGGTGAGGTATTTATAACCTCCACCCACTGTACTAGCCGTTGGGGCACAAAATCCCCAATTTACCAGAAAGTGCGGTCAGTCCGCAGGCATGTGGACGGTTAGTCTGGCCTGCAGTAACGGTCGACTGTTCCTCTCTGAAACGCATTAATTGCACTAGAAAACTAGCCATTACTTGAGGCCCGGTCGGATCAGCGAGAGAATGCTGCAGTCGGATCACCGCCAAAAACCAAAATCAGCGAAAAACATGCTACTGTTAAATGCTGACCAGGCACTTGATCCGGGACCCCGGTCAGTCCGAGACTTGACCTGCGGTTAGTCTGGCCAACAAAAATAAGTAGCAATTTCAAAAACACACCTCTCTAGAAAATGTTGACTGGGTCCTTGACCTGGGACCCTGGTAAGTCCAGCCTTTAGCCGGCGGTTAGTCCGGCCCAAGAAATTTCCAGCAGAACCAAGAAATTCACCTCTCTAGAAAAACTTGACCGGCCCTTTTGGTCCGGGAGCCCGGTCAGTCCGGCTAACCAACGCTGGTTAGTCCGTCCTTCGAAATTTTTCAGCAAATAAAATCAAAGCCAAACTAATTCATTTAAATCCAAGATTTAAACCAAGTATGATTTGAGCATTTGTGGCATCATTCACTTTCAAACTACTAGATTTTTGAACCCTCTCCATAGTACGGCTATCTATCCTAACAATCCAGTCTTTTAACTTTCATTCTCCTAGATCGGTAAAAGGAAAAAAAACCTAGACTATTTATACCTTGTCTTTGAGCCAAATGATCTTCATGTGGTCCTTTTCTATGCAACTCCAGGTCATCAAAAGCACCAATAGGACTTAACCTTGTAAATACTCAATAAACACGTTAATCTTATATTCACATATTATCATTAATTACCAAAACCATTTTTAGGGGCCTAGATGCTTTCATCGTGTTAATGATAACCCATTTGCTAAAGTTAAATTTACCATACCATCTTTTGCGAGTGTTTAAGATGCTAAAATTTATCTATATTGGGAGATGACAGTTGAACAAAAATTTAATGCCCATCTAGTTCCTGAAGTCAATAGAGTCAGACAAGCTACTAGTAAATTTAAAGATTTTGCTATCATTTGGTGGAATCAAGTAGTTAATTCTGGCTTAACACCTGATACATGAGATAGATTGAAGGTAGCTATGCGTGCTAGATTTGTTCCTCCTGCTTTTAAACGTGATATGCGTAAGAAATTAAAGCGTTTAGACCAAGGTAATCGATCTATCGATGAGTATTATCAAGAATTACAAATAGGCATGCTGCGTTGTGATGTTGTTGAGGATGAGGAGGATAAGCTGGCTCATTTTTATGGGGGCTTAAGGCGTGAAATTCAGGACATGATTGATTACAAAGAGTATACTGATATCAATAGGTTGTTTCAGCTTGCTTGTTTGGCAGAACAGGAATTGCAAGGTAGAAAACAAAGGACAAAGAACAACTTTGAAAGTACGTCTACATCGAGACCGATGCCGGGACAAGCCAACACAGCCCCACCTCCTGTTTTTCGGTCTACTGCCCTATATATGTATCATGTAGTCATATAGGTCAGATGCGCTAAAATTCTCTGTGCTTGTAATTTATCTTCATATAGCGAATTTCGTCTTTGTGCGTCCGTGGTTTTTCGTGGTTTTTCATGCGATGATTTTTATGTTAAATTCGTATCTAATGCTCTTTCGATTGTCTTCATTTTTGATGAGGACATCACTTCGACTGATATGAACACTCCTCTTCCTACTACATTGAATGATGTGCAAGGTCCAATTACTCGGGCACGTGCTCGTCAACTTATTTATCAGGTAAATTCGTTCCTAGGATTGAGTGTATTATTTGAGAACTCTATGATGCTGCCTAATGGAGATGATTTACTTGTACTTAGGAATCTAGGAGTACGACCAGTTCCTCAGGGGCTACGACCAGTTCAAGAAGGTCTACGACCAGCTCTGCCGGGTCTACGACCAGTTCAAGAAGGCCTACGACCAGTTCAAGAAGGTCTACAACTAGCTCTGCAGGGTCTACGACCACTTCAAGAAGGCCTACGACCAGTTTCACCAGTACTCGACGAGCACAGAACTCGTTGAAAGCAGTCTACGACCAGAGAAGCGGGCACAATACTCGTTGGACACAATCTACGACCAGAGATAGCATGGACTCCTCAAGACCACCCTAGGACCCGATCCTCGACCGGTCTTGACCGAGATCTGCGACATAAATAGTGAATAAGGTGCTGCGTCACCATTTTGGGCCTAATAGGGCCTTGTAAGCGTGACGAAGTCGGAGCCCAAGTTGTGTGCGCCTCTTCCCACGTCCGCACAACCCTAGGTCGACTTCCTCTCGTCCCTCCTATATATATACAGCAGCCGCCATAGATTAGGGTTGGGTTTTTCTTTGAGATTATTCTGCTTAGCAGTCTCGCCGCACGTTCAGTTGAGGAACCCCACATTGTGAGCTTCATCTCTATTCGCAATACAATATCAGATTGCATCTTCTACTTTCTTGCTTGTGTTCTCGATTCGCATACAGGAGATAGCCTTCTTGGCGAGGTTAACCACGTTCGGCACGGTTGATAACCATCGGAGCAGTGGTGTGGTGATTGTGAGGGGTTCGATCTGATTTGATCGGAGCCTTTGAATCATCAACGTCAAGATCTCCACAATCGACTTATCAGTACCTTTCGGAAGATCAGACCACAGACACATCAATTTTTGTCATGCTTTTTATAAGGAGTCTTCAAAGAGCGCTGCTAGGTGCACACGATGAAGGCTACTAGGAAGTTTGTACTATCTTGCTACATGCCACGATAGCCTACGGTAAAAAAAAAACACACAGGCTGCGGCGTAGCTCAGAAGGAATTAATTGCCACTTTGCCAGTAAGAATTCATGACGGCGACTGCCAAGTGGAAATGTGGACAGAAGCCAAAGTTCGTGCTTCTCCCTACTCCGGGTCAACATGTGGACTCCCAATGTTGATCAGCGGTCTTCGGAGGGCAAGAACATATTCAGATTTTACGGAGTTCTTCGAGGTAGATGTCGTAGGTGCGGTCTACCAGCGAACACCGTGAACGCGCTCGCCGCACTAAAGACCACCGAAGCGCTGAAGGCTCTCCGCAGGGCCCCAAAGGCATATGAAGGATCCCTAAGAAGACTTGAAGGAGTGCGAAAGGCCTTCGAAGGGATCCGAAGGTATACGAAGAGTCCCCGAGGAGCTTCGAAGGTACACGAAGGGTCCAGAAAAGGAGCCGAAGGATTCCGAATGGTTCGAAGGACCCGAAGGGTCCGGAGCCGCGGAGCCCCTACCAAAGGACCACAGTACCGCTGAACTAGGTGCACCAGCTAGACAGATCGGGTCCAGAAAGGCCCACCGTGAGCCAAAAGCTACACATAAGTGTAGAAAAAGCCCCTGTAGCCCCTACTAGCATATGACACTGTAGAGGGTAGGATAGTAATACCATGTACTCAGGAAAAAAATGCTATAAATAGCCACCTTTACCCATGTAAAAGGGGAGGAAAATATTGAATAAGCAATCCATACTTGTTCACTTCCTGGCAACCTGTCCCCTCTTCGAGGACCCTTTGGACACCCCCGTGTATTCCAGGGGTACCTCCTTTATCTACTGTTTAGTCCTTTTTGCTACGATAGTTGGCGTCGTCTGTGGGGACAGGCAGGAAAGCTGCGAAATACAAACTCCGAGCTCGAGCATGGCCCTTGAAGAGGCCAAGTCAAGGCTCGGCAATCAGCAGCATGCAGCACCACGGCACCAAAGTACCCGAGGGCGAAGCGAACTAGAGCCTCATGGCAGCGCCACCCCAAGGTGCGGAGGATGAAACAAACAACTCACGCACGCAGGCGTCATCGGGAGTGGCCTTGGTGAAGGGCCCACCGCCCGGGAGGCGGGCACAAGCAGTCGTCTGGCTTTACAGGTGTGACGGATCTTATTTGTGAGATGGCGATCCTCCAACACCCGCCGGAGACGGCCCTTGCGGCACCACCCTAGCCCACGCCGATCACCATAGCGGAGGCCGCTCCCCCCACTCCGACAGTCGAACCCCTCGCTCCGCTGCTCTAGGGGATCCCAACTCCTCGTTGAGCGTCGGGCTGGAGACCGCCCGCTGGTCGCAAGTATTCAAGATACCGGAGGTCACTCCTTTTCAAGGATGCACTGACCTATTGGAATTCCTCCGGGTTTACGAGACCGCAGGGGAGGCCGCCAGAGGCGACGATACCACGAAGGCGAAGAGCGTCACCCACACCCTTAAGGGCGTAGCACTGACGTGGTTCTTCACCATCCCCCCACGCTCCATATATGCGTGGGAGCAGCTGTGAGACCTCATCCGCAACAACTTTCAGGAAAATTACATGGAACCCAAGGACGCAGGGCACCTGTTTGCAATAAAATATGTCCCAAACGAATCCCTCCGCAGCTTCTTCAGAAAGTTTGCGGAGGTCAAGTGTCAGATAAAAGGCGTCAACGAAACCACCGTGATAAACGTAGCCACATGCGGGCTCCGGAAGGGCCCCCCTATCAGAGAGACTGGCTCGCAAGCTTGTCCACATGGTGACAGAGCTCTTCGACAAGATGGAAGAGTACGCCCGGGCGGAGGAGAGGAGCACCCACCACCTCCACCCCAAGCGCACCATCCGCAAAAGAAGGGCCCACTACCGCCCCGACCGGGGCACCCGCCAAGCCTCGGATCAACGACTACCGGCAGATGGGCCGGGGAGTTTACCACGTAGACGCTGGCCAACCTCCCGAAGGAGGAAGGCGCAGAGGTCACTAGGGCCGAGGCTGCGGGCTTGGACGAGGGCGAAACGCCGGCCGCCAGCCGGATAACCGGGCTAGAGGCCTTGTGCCGTTCTGTGACCTTCACGGCGAAGGGACGCACACCACCAACGAATGCTGCACCATCACGGCTATGCAGGACTACATGCGTCGTGAGCCACAGCCAACCGACCCCGATAACAAAAGAGAGATCGACAATCGGCTCCCTGCACCACCGCCAAGACCCCGCATAGAAGCAGGCCGAGGCGAGCACCAGCATAGGATCATCAACATGATCACCAGAGGATCCTTACTCGGCACACCCTCGAAAAGGCAACGTCGAGCATACGCCCGACAGATTCACCACCTTGCAGCATACCCTGCATCTAGCCCACCCCGCTACACAGAAATACCTATCTATTTCGGCCCAGAAGACGCTTAGGGAGTGTATTTCCTGCAACAAGACCCCCTCGTCATCTCTGCCAACATCGCTGACTTCGAGGTCAAGCGTATCCTCGTGGACGGAGGAAGCTCGGCAGACCTCCTGTTCATAGACGCCTTCGACAAGATGATGATCCCTCTAGACCGCCTTTCACCCCCAGGCATACCCCTGGTAGGGTTCGGAGGGAGGCCGGTGACGGCCCTCGGCCAGATCGACCTGGCCGTCATGTTCTCCGATGACTTCGCATCCCGAACCGAGGTCGTCACGTTTGATGTCGTTCAAATGCAGTACCAGTACAATGTCATCCACGGCCGGGCCACACTCAACACCTTCGGCGCCATAGCCCACCACAACTACATCTGCATGAAGATTCTCACAACGGAAGGCATCATCACCATGCGAGGGGACCAAGACTTCGCAAGGCAGACGGAACAGGAAGCATTATCGCCAGCCCGACATGTCCACACCGTCGAGCCAGACAAGGAAGATCAACCAAACTCTCCTTCGACAAAGTTGGCACCGAAGCCAAGGCCGCACGGGTAGCTTCAAAGAGTTCCTCTAGAGGACGACTCCCCAGATAAGATAGTGGCCCTAGGAGCGGAGCTACCAACGGAGGCACACGACGCTATCCTCAGAGTACTCCGTAGTAATAGGGACATCTTCGCTTGGGGCCCAGAAGACATTCCCGGCGTGGCACGAGCAACAATCGAGCACCGCTTAGCCCTCCGAAGCAACGCACCACCTAAGAAGCAAAAATTGAGACGCATGTCGCAAGACAAGTTGGAAGCAGCAAAGAAACAAATTGCCAAGCTACTAAAGGCGAGGGTCATTTGTGAAATCAAGTACACATAGTGGCTCGCCAACCCTGTCCTAGTGCAAAAAGAGGGCAAATGGCGCATGTGCGTCGACTACACCGAACTCAACAAGGCATGCCCGAAGGACGACTTCCCGCTACCACGCATCAACCAGCTGGTGGACGCCACTTCGGGTTGCGAGCTGATGAGCTTCCTCGATGCCTACTCTGGGTATCAACAAATACTCATGGCCAAAGAAGACGAACCAAAAATAGCGTTCATCACCCCCATAGGCACGTACTGCTACACCTACATGCCATTTGGGCTGAAGAATGCAGGAGCAACCTTCAGTCACCTCATCTTGAAGGTCCTAGCGGGACAACTCGGTCGCAACATCGAAGCATATATAGACGATATAGTGGTCAAGAGCAAGTTGGCAAGCGAGCACATGCAGGACCTACAGGAAACCTTCACAAGCCTTCGAAGAGACGGAATCAAGCATAATCCAGAAAATGTGCCTTCGGTGTCAAGGCAGGCAAGCTCCTAGGATTCCTTGTGTCCGAGAGAGGCACCGAAGCCAACCCTGAAAAGATAAGGGTCGTTTAGGAAATGAAGCAACCCCACAATGCCTGTGAGGTACAGAAACTGACTGGACGCCTCATGGCCCTTAGCATATTTCTATCCCGCTCAGTGAGAGGGCCCTGCCATTCTTCAAGACGCTTTGGGGGACGGAGCTGTTCCAATGGACTGAAGACTGCCAGAGGGTATTCGAAGAGCTTAAACAATACCTCACCCAACTACCAAGCCTCACTAGCCCAAAGCAAGGGGCAGACCTCCTGCTGTACCTCGCTGCCTCCTCTTCGGCGGTGAGCGCAGTTCTCATCTAGGAATAGAAATGGCCAGTGCCCAGTATACTAAGTCTCGGAGGCACTCCAAGGTGCCAAAGTCCGATACACAGAACTTGAGAAGCTGGCATACGCCCTGCTCATGGCCTCACGAAAGCTCCAGCACTACTTCTTGGCACACTCCATCGTAATCCCAACATCCTACCCACTAGTATTGCTGCTGCGAAACAAAGATGCCACAAGCCGAATAGGAAAATGAGCGGCCGAGCTCGTGCCCTTCAACATCACCTTCATCGCAAGAACAACCATCAAATCGCAAGCCCTCACATATTTCATGGCTGAATATACACCACTTAATGAAAACTAGCCATCGGCTCAAGTTGAGACCCCATGGACAATGTACATCGATGGATCTTGGTGTTGTGCCGGAGCCAGAGCGGCAGCCATTTTGGTCACCCCGGACGAACACACTGTTTCCTACTCCACCAGCCTCAACTTCCCGACCACAAACAATGCCTCGGAGTACGAGGCGCTGCTGTTGGGCCTCCGCAAGGCAAAGGCAATGGGAGCAAAGAGGGTGCTCATCGAAAGCGACTCCCGCCTCGTGGCAGGCCACTTCGACAGATCGTTCACCGTAAGACATCCTGAAATGGCAAGATCGTTCACCGTAAGAGATCCTGAAATGGCAAGTTACCTTGTCGCGGTGCGTGCAACATCAACATACTTCCTCGGCCTCACTGTCCAAGCTATACCTTGGAGCGACAACAAAGCAGCAGACAAGTTGTCCAAGATGGCCAGTTCCGGCTAGAGCCCCCCACTCGATGTTTTCTATGAGGTATTGACGGCACTTTGTCCGCACAAGAAATTGCGCCCAAGCACAAGGGGCGCACGAAGCACGTGGTGCTACATAACGTGCTCCTGGTGGCTAAGGTGGACTGGCGAGACGTCATTGTCAGGCACCTCGCAGGGGACGAACCAGAAGATGAGGCTGAAGCAAAGCGCCTTCGACACAGAGCTAGAAATTACCATATCATCGGCGGGGAACTCTACAAGGGGGGCGTCTGCGCCCCCTACCTACGGTGCCTGACCTAAGAACAAGGCCAATCCCTCTTGAAGGAAATCCACGAGGGCCTGTGCGGCGCACACCAAGTGCCCCGGGGCATTGTCGGCAAAGCATTCCGCCAAGGCTTCTACTGGCCAACCACACTCCGAGACGCGCAAGACCTCGTGCAACGCTGCCAAGGGTGCTAGTGGGCCAGCCAGCAAATCAAGGCACCCTCGGTCCTGCTCCATTCACTACCCCCCCCCCCGTTTGGCCCTTCGTGAGATGGGGGCTCGATGTGATCGGGCCATACCCAACTGCCCGGGGTAGCCTCCGCTTCGCTTTTGTTGCCATCAAATATTTCTCTAGGTGGGTCGAAACCGAGCCGGTCACCAAAGTTACCTTGGTAGCGGCGCAGCGGTTCATGTGGAAAAGCATAATTTGCCAGTATGGGGTACTGCGCAACATTGTCACAGACAATGGGTCCCAGTTCGACTCGACGACTTTTTGAGCGTTTTGCCAGAACCTGGGCATCACGGTATGCTTCGTATCCGTGGGGCACCCCAAGGCCAACGAAGCAGTCGAGCGCGCCAACGGTAACCTGATAGAAGGCTTAATGAAGTGACTCGTCGGGCTTCCAAAGGGACTCTGGCCGAAAGAACTTCAAAAAGCCTTTTGGGCAATCTGCACATCACCAACAAGGGCTACGGACTTCTCTCCGTTCAAACTCCTCTTCGGCGACGAAGCTATGAACCCAGCCGAATTCACGGTAAAATCTCTCCGCACAACATCCGAAGCAGACCCCACAGAGAGGCGTACCTCCCTCGACCTCCTCAAAGAGCACCGCGTGCAAGCGATAACAACCATGTCCAAGTACAGCGAGAGAGTCGCCCGAGTATACAACCGGAGAGTCAAGATTCGCCCCTTAGCACTGGGCAACATGGTTCTCAAGCGAGTTGCAAATCCCGCGATCGCGGGCAAGCTAGAGACCAAGTGGAAGGGACCCTACATCATCACCAGCAACACACAGGTCAGTTCCATCCACATCGCCACACCAGAGGGACAGCAATTGGGCCACACATGGAACTCGAAGAGCCTCCGAAAGTACTATCCTTAAGAACTGTAAAAACTGGCTGTGCTCGGAAAATAGCCCCACCGTTCCGAAACGGAGCGGGCACGTACAAAAACAGCTGTAACTTGTTGCATTTTTTGCTCCCCTTCAATGAAAAAGCAGCAAGAAGTCACAATGAAAACAAAATCACAGCGCATGGCCTTTGGCCCCGGTGCACACCGATGCCTTCCGCAGGCATGAGTGTATAAACAAAGTCAACGCGCATGGCCTTCAGCCTCGGTGTACATCGATGCCTCCCGCAGGCATGAGTGTATAAACAAAGTCACCGCGCAGGGCCTTTGGCCCCGGTGCACACCGATGCTTCCTGCAGGCATGAGTGTATAAACAGTCACCGCGCATGGCCTTTGTCCCCAGTGCACATCGATGCCTCCCGCAGGCATGAGTGTATAAACAGTCACCGTGCATAGCCTTTGGCCCCAGTGCACGCCGATGCCTCCCGCAGGCATGAGTGTATAAATAAAGTCAGCGCGCATGGCCTTCGGCCCCGGTGCACACAGATGCCTCCCGCAGGCATGAGTGTATAAACAAAGTGTGGATGTCATGGAGACATGCTCATGATCTTAGGTGATGAGACAATTGGCAATAGTGTTGAAGGTTGGTTTAAATCTGGAGTTTTCAGTAACTGTCAGGAAAATTGGTAGTATCGGAGTGAAAGGAGCGGTACTACCACCGAGCGGTAATACCGCAAGTATAGAGCGGTACTACCGCAAGTCACTTGGTCCGAAAGTGTATTGGACGGTTAGATCTTGATTGGATGGTCCATATCGAGTGAAATGTTCAGACCGTCCGAACAGTGCCCAGATCAGATGGCTAAGACATGCGGTCCAAACGACCAAATCAATCTGGTGCGTCCACGTGGCAGGGCATTCAATTCTAAAGCTTTTTGAGCATTTTGGAGGAGCGGTATGACCGCGCATTGTATGGCGGTACTACCGCATCACGGTTGTACCGTTGATTTCACGGCGGTACAGAAAAACCAGAACGCTTGTTTTGGAGTGTGGATTTTCTCCTGGGGCGGTATGACCACACTTTGGTTGGCAGTACTACCTCATATCGGTGTGACCGCTTGAGAGCGGTATGGAATTTCCAGAGGAGATGTTTTGGGAGATTTTGGGTTTCTCCGGGGAGCGGTAAGACCGCAGTGTTCTGCGCGGTATTATCGTAGGGCGGTAGTACCGAGGTTTTTATGGTGGTGTTACCGCTTATGTGGTGATTGTCAGCCATTTTGGAGTTTTGTCTTTGGGATAGGTCAAGTTCATGAGCTTCAGTGCATATGTGTTGCATGATGCATATTTTGACTAACGTGGGCCAAGTTGTGAAGAATTCCCGGAATCGATTTCTTGGTCTATTGCTGTGCAGGTTGCTTGGAGGTCAACGACGGTCAACGGCGAGGATGATCGGGACTAAGCTTGAAGAGCTGAGGTTCAGAAAGATCGAGGATGCCGGGTGAGGTCAATGGAGTCAAGCATGGTGCAGAATGGACAAGGATGACGAGCAGGCGATTCGATCTGACGGGTTGGATCAAGTGAATGCGACGGGTCGGTGCAAGTGCCATGGAGGTTTCGGTGGAAGCCGGACGGGAGAGACTTGCCATCATGATGAGAACCGTTGATCAACCTACACGTGGCGAAGCAGGCGATTGCTTCACCAAGTTTGGACTCGGTCTTCGGAGAAGGATCGAGAATGGGTATTTTGGTAATTTCATTTAAATACCGCCTTGGTGGCCTTGAGCTAAACCGCGGCACAAGACGACGCAAGGAGAAGTGGTTTAGGTGAAGTGAAGATGAAGACGACGCTTTAAAATGCGTGCGTGAGTTAAACCCGTTTGTTAGTGGGCTTAACGGGTGCCCAATGGGTATAGTCTTCTAGAAGCTAGCCTCCACTATAAATAGGAGAGGGTGCTGTCCAGCAGCCCTCAAACACTTCATTGAGAGAAACCCTAGTTTGTTTTAGGGCTTTGGAGAGAAGGAAAGAGAGATTAGGGTTCTAGGGATTGATTGATCGTGTGCTCATGTATTGAGTTTGTCCTCTAGGATGGAGTAGCTATAAATATCAATCCTCAACTTCAAATCAATCTAAGCAAGTTCCCAAAGATGAGTCTCCTTTGTTCTTACCTTCTATTTTGATGAGTTAGAGTTTTTGATGATCCATCACTTTTCTCTTGAATCTTTGTGATGTTCTAGCTTGCTTTGACATGTGGGAGTGTATCTAAGTCCATCTTGATCATTCGTTACCCACGAGCAAGATTTAGATCATGTTTTGCTTTTTGACTCGGTTTTGAAGCAAACTTCGTTCAAATAGAAAAAGGTTGAAACTTTGACGTGGATCTTCTCAATCTTTGATTGGAATAGGTTCTCAACCTCCTATAGAAGTTATGTTTCAAGTTTCATAGACTTTGGCCGAGTGAATCAAAAGTTGTGCCGATTTTGGATTTCATCTTCGCGTTGCTCCAGGACAATCGGTAGTACCGCAATGCGGTAGTACCACACTTACAATGGCGGCAATACCGATTTCCGGGTCTTTAACATGTCTATGTGTTTTTGGTCAGTGATCTTTGTTGCTGTGCTTTGGGGGTATGATTAGGATTCAATACAAGGTTTCCACTATACTTGTTCATTGATCTTCATAGCTCTCATAGCTATTGGAGTGATTTGCGAATTGAATCTAATCAAAGCGAAAAACTGTTAAAGCTCCCATTCACCCCCCCCCTCTAGGCGCCTTCCCGGTCCTACAAGTGGTATCAGAGCCCGGTTAGCTCTTCTCATAGATCTTAACCGGTCTTAGGAGCCATGGCGTCTGATAAGTATTCCACCAAACCACCTGTGTTTGATGGAGTCAATTTTGCTTACTGGAAGGCTCGCATGCATGCCTACATTGAGGCTCAAGGGCACGCAATTTGGCTTAAGGTCAAAAATCCTTATGATGTGCCAGCCAATGACGATGTGATCACTCCAGATGTGGAGGCAAATAGCAAGGCTCGAAACTTCTTGATTCAAGGGCTTAGTCGATCTGAGTTTGAGCGTGTCGCTCATTTGAGGTCTATTCATGAGATCTGGAAGACCCTTTGTGAGTACCACGAGGGCTCTACTGCGATCAAGGAAGTGAGACAGAACCAACTCAAGAAAGAATACTCAAAGATCAAACAAAGGCCCGGTGAATCTTTGGATGAGTTGTGGCGAAGATTATAAAAAATCCTTCATGACTTACGTGTTGTGGATCTTGTGTTCACTGGATCTGAAAATGTACGTCAGCTCTTGGGTGCTCTTGATGTGAAAGTCTGGGGGATGAAAAGCACTTCCATCAATGACAACACTGTAGTCGGTGTTTTAGGACCGAACTTACGTAAAGATTGTTTGATTCGGGTTTCCTCTAGGCTCAAAATCACACGAGAGATGGAGACACGAGGATTTTTATCTGAGTTAAGACCTTCTCACGGGAGAATAACAAACCTACTCTGTGTGTATGTATTGAGTATGTTGGATTTGAGAATGGAATCGAAGACTAGAGTATTGTGCTTCTAATCTTCTCTCTCTCTATCCCCTTGACACGATGATCCTTGCCTTTTATCCGCCCCGATGTGCTTGAGTTGGATCTTGATATAAAGGTTATATTAACGCACTGATCGTGGTATTCATTAGGAGGTTATTACGGGGTTATAGCGTCCCCACGCCGCGAGCAATTATCATCATAACAAGGAGTTAAATAGTCTTTGTTATTCGAGGAATAACGGCGTGATTGCTCATATCCCTGGATACGGTACATAATATTCCCTAATCGATTAGGCCCACATGTCTATGAGTCTTGTCGACTAAGGACTGGTCATAGAAGGGCTTACGACCAGGTGGTGGTCGTAGGAGAGCCTACGACCATAGATTGATCATAGTAGAGCTTACGATTACAGGATAGTCGTAGAAGGGCTTACGACTATAGAGTAGTCGTAGGAAGACCCACGACTACAGGGTGGTCGTAGGAGAACTTGCGACCTCCAGCTTCTCCCTTATGAACATTAAGGGGTATACTCAAGAGTTATATGACGTCATTATTATCCATAATATGAATTATAGATAAATAATTAAATGTGGATTGTTATATCCTCGTCATCTAGCCCCTCAGCTTAAGCGAAAATAACTTACTTGAAGAAGGAGTAGTAGACAGTCTTACGACCGGTAGATGGTCGTAGAGAGGTGGTCAAAGAAAAGACTCTTCGACTAGTGTTTCATTTGACCAGAAATTTACTTGGTCAAGAAAGTTGTGGAATAATCTTACGACTTACAGGGTGGTCGTAGGAGATCTAACGATCACTGAGTGGTCGCAGTACTGTGGTTGGAAGTAAAATATTTTCAATCGCTGTTATACTTGACCAAAAAGGACTTGGTCAAGAGGGTAATTTCACTTGAGGTGTGAAGACTGACCTGATTTCCTCGAGCAGACAAATTTAAGAATCCCAATCGACTCCCTCAAGTCTATCTGTTGGAGCGGTTCCCAAAGCGCTGGCAACCGTTGGGTAACCATGTCTTTTTGACTTCAGGTGTGCGGTTATAAATTTCCACTGTGGGTGAGGATAAGGTCTTTTATCTTTCCCCAAATCGCTCTTATTGTTCAAGCTTTTGAGTTCTCCGTCGCCGACCAAATCGAGCCTTCTTCCCTAATCTTTCCAAATCCAAACCTTCGGCTTTTGGGAGAAATGGCCGGAACCGCTTCCCCTTGGGCTGAATCGGAGATGGATGCGGCCAAAATTGGAGCTTTGGTCGACTCCGAGAAGATCCCGAGGAAGGAATTCGTGAAGTGGATTGAGGCCGTTGGGCAGTATTGGCCGTCGGGGGTGATTGGGCAAATCCCCGTTTTCCAAGCATTTTGTGAGTGTGGTCTTCGATTGCCTGCTCATCCTTTCCTTACATTGGTACTCGAATACTTCCAGGTGGAGTTGGTGAATCTTGTTCCCAATTCTATCATAATGTTAGGGGTGTTCGTGTACTGTCTTGAGGCATACACAGGGATTCCTACTGATTTGGAGTTGTTAGGTACTACTACGGAATGACTCATTGGTCGAATTGTGCGGTGGAGTCTGAAGCTCCACGATGGGAAGTCAAAGGAGTATATTCAGATGTTTACCCGGTTGTCATGGCCGGGGTGGAAGAAGAGGTGGTTCTATTGGGAAATCACCAACGAGGATAGCCTCTCCTTCGTCGGGAAGTCGGCTGAGAAGGTTTCTTTCTAGGATGCGACTCCTAAGGATCTCAGCCGAATCACCCCCTTCATTCGAGCTATTGCCGATTTGAAGGAAGAGGGGCTCACTGGATGGCACGTGGTGAAGGATTTCATCACGCGCCGCATCAGCCCTTTGAAGAAAAGGGCTTATCCAATGTGGAGGTATTGCAGGTGAAAGACCCGAGGTGAGACTCTGAGGAGGGTAAGTAAACTTCAAGCTTTAGCTTTCTTTTTGTTATTTTCGAAATTGGCTTATTGAAGGTTCTCTTATCCCTACAGACCTCTCATAAGAGGAGATTGATGCTCGGGTCAAACTCATCTATGAGACGCCCCCAGCCCATGTGGTGGCACCTCCAATCTTGGCCGACCTGTCCCCAGAGGACAAGGTAGAGTGCCTAAAGGTAATCGAGAGTTGATTTCATCTTTAGGACTTTGTAGTCATAGAAGAATTTATAATCGGGTACTGATTGTAGGAAGACTTACGATCAAGTTCTGGTCGTAGAAGAACTTACGACCAGAGGGTTGTCGTAGAAAAAGCTTACGACATGGTAAATAGTCGCAGAAGAACTTACGACCACTTCATAATGTCTCTCTTCCTGATTTCTGCAGAAAGTATGCATGGAGAACCGTCAGGACGACGAAGAGGTCGAACTGACGGTCGTCGATGCAGCTGCAGTAGAGCACCTTGTTTCTCCCCCCAACAAGAGGCATCGGCTCATTAAAGCTGCCGACAAGGGAGGCTCAAGCTCGAGCCCTGCTGTTGAGCAAGCAGATGCTCCTCAGACCAGGAGGAGGAAGCTCGTGCAGGCTGTTGATAAGGACGGCGCAAGCTCGAGCTCTGTTATTTTGTCTGCATCTTTGGCTAATCTTGCGGCTAAACTAATTGCTGCAGAGGAAACAATTGCGGCGGGAATAACTGAAGTATTCAAGCCCAAAGCCCCCAAGACCAAGGTACCCTTCTATTATGACAATAAAACCTTCGCAGTTTTTGCTTCTCGTGGCTTTATCAAGCAACTAGAAAAGGAGAACTGGAACGGTTTCATGTCTTTTGTGAAGGAAACTGCTGCGCCAGCAGTACTTGTGGTCGAGGGTAACGATGTCCTTGAGACGGTCGAGACAGGTCTCGACCGTCCGGAGAGCCAAGAATCTCAAGGAGCGATGGTGCTCGATCAAGACCCACGAACAGACATGGTCATGGCTGTTCCTCAACTTGAGTCTCAACCAAACGTGGTTGAGAAAAAGTCGAATAAACCTTCCTTAGGGAGGGTCTTTTCCAAACTCAGGATCAAGTCTGGCACTAGGAGGTATGTAAAAGAGGCAAACGTGTAAGAACATCATTTACCTTTGCTTTTTACTACCTAATTGTGCTTTCCTTTTTACGATCTTAGCTCGGCTTTGTCACCCTCGAGGGCGTTCTGTCATGGAACCTTTGCTATTTCCCAAAGCGAAGGAGCAGCGATGGCGGTGGTCGGAGGATTAGCTCACGACTATTGGAGCGGTCGTGGGGCGAGCGACTACGATCACAGGAGTGATCATAGAAACAGGGGTAAAGACGGTAGCGGCTAAGACATCCGGCTATGGGGGTGAAACATCTATTCACCGCGCTGGGAAGGAAGTTGCTGTGGATGATCCTCCCAACTTCTAAGGCCAAGCTACTGGTGCCGCTACCCTCGAAGGAGAAGAAGAGTTTGAGCTCTTTGACCATACCTTCAGGTTTTTCGCTCCTGTCACCATTGCGGGCTCCCGTGCATTCAGATCTCGTGATCGCGTTCCACACCCTAAGGATATTCCCAACAGAGGGGATGTTTTCGATGATGAACGTCTCGAAAGGGTATGGTGGAACCGAGTCGATGAGATTGATGAACTAAGGGACCCCACGAGGGTGGTGTCTTCATTTGCTCGGACAGCCATGAATGTAAGTACCTGAAATTTGGTATTTACATCTATGCCTTTTCACGCTTCTCATTGCCTTTTTTGTGTAGAACACATTGGAGCAAATTGTCACTGTTGCCGAATATAACAAGCAACTTGTCCAACTACGACAAGACAAAGCGTTACTCTGCGAGCAGGCAGAGAGGTGGTAAGTAACTGCTTTTAGTAGCCTTTCATGTTTTGACCACTTACACAGCACTTGTGGGGTTTGTCGTAGAAGAGCTTACGACTATGTATTGGTCGTAGAAGAGCTTATGACCAGGGTTTTGTCGTAGAATGACTTATGACTAGATCTTGGTCGTAGAAGAGCTTACGACTGCTTGTTTGGTGCTGACGTCTACTCTTTCCCTTTTCAGGTTTAAGAGTGACGAGAAAACCTTAGCTGATTCTCTCGACTATGAGAAAGCCGAGGCGAAAAATCTAAAGGAGGCAAACTCTGCAAACCAAAAGTTGCAGGGACGACTAAGCGGTAAGTGCTGAACTTAAGACCGCCTTCGACTTCCTTTTCTTTTTCTGAATCTCATTCTCTTTCAGACAAAGACCAAGAGGTCCAGACGTGGGAGCAACGTTTCCTTAAAGGACACTGCCGCCCACGCTGAAGAAGTCAAGAAGTTAGATTCTCAACTCGTTGGTAAGCAAATCTTTACTTGTGACTGATTGTGTTTTCCTCTCGAGGTTATTTTATCCGACTGGTCTTATTCTTTTAAGAACAAGTAGTATAAGTAAAACGACTTTGCGAGGCTTCGACTCACAATCAGGAGGAAATGAAGGCTTTGAAGATCAATCTTCAAGACAATATTTCACTCCTGAACAATGTACTCGGTGGGCTTCATGTTGAGGGGATTACTCCTCGTGACGACACATTGTCTGCCCAATCGAGTGCCATTGGTGAACAAGTCAGAACTTTGCAAGAGTTGGTGACTACTCTGAGGGCTAACCAATTCGACTCGATAAAGGATGCGATCGAAGAGGGAATAAGATTTATCCTGGCAAAACTTAAAGCCCGTGATCCCAACCTTAATCGCAACTTTGTCATAGGCGACTTAAATCGCCCTAAAGCGGCGGAGTAGTTAATGATAACATTGCGTGACCCGATCATTGAGGCGATCCACAGAGTGTATGCGAATAAGATCCCCTTCGCCAGAAAGCGATGCATGCGAGTCTTGAGTCCTGTAAAGACAAATTTTTGTTGATGTTGATATATATATATCCTGTAACATCCCAATTCTGAAAATAAGGGTAAATTAAAACTTTTTAATTATCTTTAGGTTCTTGAACCTTTTCTGTAATTCTTGTAAAAGAATTATGGGAATAGAAATCAAATCCCCAATTTAAACTCCAATCAAAAACCTCCTGGATAAAAATCTTTTGTCCAACACTTGTAAATATTTTCCTGAGTTCTAAGGAAGCCTTGTGACCCCTCTGAATTTTCTTACAATTTTTAGAAATTGTTTGAATAATTTTAGAGGCAAGTCAAACCAAGTCAAATCTGGTCAAACCCTTGTTTCAAACCTTCTGGAATTTCCCTAGAAAATTACATTGTTCAAACATCTCTGGAAATTTTATGGGAGGTTAATATGTTAGTCATAAAGCTCCTGTAAAAATTTCATAATTTTTGGTGTTGATTTGATACCCCAATTAAATCCCCAAAGTCTGCTGTCCAAAATTCAAAACTCAAATTGGTTTTCTTTGTTCCTGGCTCGGACCGAGTCGACTCGAGCCACTTGACTTGACTCAACCGCCTAACTGCACTGGGCGACTCGGGCGCTGGCGCTTTCACTGTGGACCGTTGGATTTCGATCGAACGGCCCACGACCACGTACCCCTTCGCCCGCGCGATCCTTTCTCAGCCGCTGGATCAAAATCGGGCGGCACCCCTGTCGTCGTCCTCCTCGCGTCTCCCCCGCGCGCTCTCTCTCTGTTGCGTCATGGCAGAGGGGTGGGGCGCAGCGTCAAGTCACCTCCTCGCAGTCGTCAACGGGACTCCCTGCGTTGCATTTAATGCACATCGTGCGGCCGCCCTCGGATGTCCACAGTTTACCTGCCCCCGTCGCCTCGGAGCCTCCCTTGACCCAGAGAACCCGAGGACCTCCCGTGCCGTTGCTCTCTTCCTCCCTTGCTACTTAAGCACCCGGGTCCTCTCCCTCGGCTTCCTTTAGCTTCTCAGCAACCCTTGAGAGCACCCACAGTCATTGTTCGGGCTCTAATCACCCTGAGCAGCTTCACCGCCATTGCCGCCGCGGAGCTTCACGGTGAAGACAGTGCTCCAGTGGCGCCCTCTCCTTTCTCTCTGCTCGGCTTCTCTCTCTCACCTCTGTGGTGGTTAACCCTCTCCCAATTTTGGGTTTCCCTGCGAGGAGTGAGGTGAATCGAGGATTTATAGCTCATGACATAAGCGCCCCTTCGTCTCCACCTCCGGTGAGTGCTCCTCCCTTCGATTCCTTCCTCTGGTAGCATCAGTAGGAGGTGCGGAACCTATCTGATGACGCGGTCTCGCTTAATTGGCTCAGTCGCTCCCTCGCGTCGTCGTCTCCCTTCTTAGGCAAGCCTCTCGCGCCGGTGCTCCTCCGACCTCCCTTGTCCCTCCGCGACCTCCAGTGCGCTCTGGTAGTCTTTGGACCCTCGGGCACCGTGGTTTAGTCATTGCGGAGCTCCCCTTTCTTTGTCATCGTTTCCGTAGCATCGCCGCCGCTCCTCGCCGTCGCGCCTTGGCTGTGGACCCTCACCGGAGGTGTGAGTGTGTCTTTGGCGTGACCATGATGCTAATGTGCACCGTAGGTGCCCTTAGCCTGTATTGAGATGGCGTGCATCGCTGGCTAGCCGCCGGTGGCGCCTCGGTAGCTTTCTTGGGGCGCTCGTCGTCATTTTGATCTGGCGGCGTGGCTCCTTGTGCGCCCTCCATTTCGTGGATGTGCGGCTTAGATCTCACCGCGTTTTGTTCTTTGTCCACTATGGACCGTCCGTTTCGCGATCTGTGGTTGAGATTCGCTCGGACATTTGTAGTTCACTGTGTGGGCGTGGTCGTGAGCCGTCCATCTCAAAATCAACGGCCCACGACCACCTCGTCTACGCGCGCGCGGAATCCAAACGCGTCGCGTTGGATTCAACGTGGACCGTTGGATCCACGATCGGCGGTCCCGTTCATCGTCCCCCAGCTTGACGTAGCGTGCGTTATCCCGTGGTTGTGTGCCGCCACGATCCAAGATCGGCGGCCCATAATCGACCACGTCGATTTGAGTATTATTAATTCTGGAGAGCTTTATTTTCCAAGCTGAAAAAGGCATTAAACTTTGGAAATTCATATCTTTTTATGTTAATTCATTTTAGATGATTCAGTTGTATTAATTCTGTTATACTCTAAACTTTAATCTAAAAATGTTTAGAAGATTAATATGACTCAGAAAAGCATGAAATTAGATTTTAAACATTCTCAGCTTTATTAATTACAATGAAATTCCTGTTAAATTGAAAAATGCATAACAAATTCAATATAAATCCTTTTAGTTAAACTCAACTTTGTTAATTCTGTTATTACCTATACTTTAATCTAAAAATACTTGTAATCATGTGTTAGTTGCAAAAATGTCCAGAATTAACTTTGACTTTGCATAGGCTTTAATTGTTTACTAGAAAACATTGCAACTTGTAAAATGCATAACTAATTCTCTGTAAATGATTTTTGAGTGAATCCAAGTTTTTGGGTTCCTCTATTAATGAACTTGCTAGGAAAAATAGTTTTGAACATGTTACTGTTTCTAGGAGAAATAATCATGCATTATAATTTTGTTCAAGTTCTTGTCTTTGAAAAATTGTAGAAGTTGCAATGTAACTCCAAAAGAGTTGAAACCACTTCCATTAGTCTTAGAATGTCATTACCTATCTACCGTAAAAATTTCATGTCCAGAAGACCCCTAGAAAATATTTTGTGAACAGTAGCCCTTTTTAATTTAAACTGTTATTTTTCTGGCCGAATTGAGTTGTTTTGGTCATATCTTTTGCATCAAGGATCCAAATTGATTGATTCTTGTTGCTAAATTCATGATAAATCTTTATCTTGCTGCTGTAAAAATTTCAAGTCATTCGGAGAACTTTTGCTGTTGGGTCTTGTTGCTTTTCTTTATTCTTATCGACTCTTTATCGCCTTTTCGTTAGGGTTCGACATTTGTGGTAATCCGAGAACGATCCTCCGCAACAAAGTGACCCTCAACAGCCAGGCAAGCAGTTTGACCATGATTCATCCTATATTTGCAAGTCTATTATATTGTTTAAACTCTATGTATGCATTGCTACTTTGTTTTAATTATGGTTAGTGAATCCTATAGTTGCACAATCTGTAGGAATGCCATGTCTTTACTACCTTACGCCTAGGTTACTTGCTGTGGTTTGAGCTCGTTGGATGAGCTCATATCATAGTAGATGCGACTTAAAATGCTTAGCAATGCTTAGATAACGGTAGAAATGGGCGGTTGTCGACATTATGTCGATGACCTTGATCACACTAAAATTATTATTCCATTATGTCCATCTTGTGCTTTGTTAATTTGTAAATACAAAATCTGAAAATAAATGTGTGGATTGGACTTGGGCATATTGGATGGATGGTGTGGTTTTTGGATGTGGTGGTATGCTGAGTCAACAAGGACCGAATTCTTGCGCCATTGATCCAAGCAATTATGCGTACTAACCACTTGAGGGCATATGGAACCCCTCTTGACTAAGTACTCTAGGAGGTGTTAATTATGAGCTGCTCGGTTGGTGTGTTTTAAATGAAAGCGTATATGTATAGTGTGGGAGGGAACATTAGCTTCGGCTAGGTCGTCTAATGTCTCTTTCTCCCCGTGGGTTGTCTTGACTCGTAATTAGCATTATCCTTTGGAAATGTCTCGTAGGACTTAGCCGTGCGGCACACCTTCGGAAGTGTGCGTAAAGGAAAGGCGATGCGGCGTGTGGAGTGCAGTGGTACACCTGCAGGGATAAAACTATTGAATAGCCTCGTCTAGGTTATGGACACGCTTGGTTATTTCCCGTAAGAATTAGACTACAACCTTTAATTAAAATTTGACATGGGTGGTATGAACGGGGAGTTCATGCTATTGTTGTGGTGACTATTGGGTTAGTCACTTCCAGGATTGTTGTGGTCATCTACTTATTGTTATTATCGTTGTCAAACTTGATGTTTGAATGTTAAAAACAGATTTGACAACTCGCCTTTAAATGTATTACCTTATTACAAATAAATGTTGCTTTATGCTAAATGAGACATACAACCTCCACTTACATAAAGCTTGCATGTAGCATATGTTATAGGCTGTTATCTTACCGTAAGTCTTGCGGAGTACTTTATGTACTCATCGCGCGTGGTTGTGGCATTTTGTGGCTATTGTTGCGAGAGGAAGGGGTGAGTTCCAAGAGCCTCACTTTTGTGCTATGTGTTGCGACTTCTTGACGACTAGCTTGGCGGTCGGTCGAGATGCCTAGGGGTTAAGGCACCTTGATTGGCTTTGTGTTATAGCCATCTTTATGGCACTTTTGCTTCATTGTTATCTTTTTTTAGAATTGTTGCTATTTGGCCTAAGGGCCCTCTTTTGTAATAGCTATTCCATATTAACATTAACCACGGTTTGTTGCTTATGTACTATGTGTTGTATGGAATTGATACATTCTTTTGTTGTGAGGTATGTATCTTGCATGCAGGAAGTATACATCTCTCGAGACCGGTTTCTTTGGTTGATAATACTAGGGTCAATTGGATGACTAAGTATTATGAGCCTAATAAATCCGGTGCTCTAAAAGTTAGTATCGAGCCGTCCCGACCGTAATAATAAGCAGTGCGTCTTTAGGATATTTTGAAAACCTAATCTCAAAGTGTTAAATGAGTTTGAAAGCTTAAGTAATTCTCAGATTTTACTCCTCATCTATCTTAGCTTTCTCTTCTCATCTCACTCTAAATTGAGTTTTAAAAGCTGTTTTCCTCTCTTCCTTGTTAAAAGATAGTGTTATCGATTAATTGGGTTTTGGGAACTAATGAGTTTGGCAAATTGAAGTGTTAGCTGCCCTCTACAAGGTTTTGAAGTTTCGAAGTTGAAGAATTGGCTTGGAGGCTTGGATGCAAAATCTGGACAGCGATCGCCAATTTCCGGACAGCGAGCTCATAAGTTCTAAATAGGGTAGAAAATGAGAGGTTAATCCAACTAAAACTTGTGGGAATAAAAGGGTAAGATGTGATACTAGTTAGCTAAGTATCTAACACGTATTTCGCAGAATTAACATTGCTCCCTACTAGTATTAACCCTTACGTTACAATCTGATTTTTAATCCTCTCGAGCAACTACTCGTTCATTCAATACGGGTTAGTTGTATTGAGAAGTTGAGCCTTGGTTTTGATACCTTCCTTGCTGTTTTGGAGCCCTTTTAGAAGCTTTTAAAGTCTTTTACTTGCTATTTTTGGCCTTCGTTTAGGGTGATATTCCATTCCCCTAGTCGATCGCCTTTTGGCTTTCTTTAAAAAGCTTGTTTTCGAGTCTAGTTGCTAACCAAGGTTTCTTGTAACAGGATGGCTGGGCCTTTTCGTAGCGGCCAAGGCGATCGGTGGTCGTCCGGACGAGCTTCCTCCTCCTCCGACCATGGCGAGGTTCTTCTTGATTAGCGCAACCGCGGATGTGAGAGAGTTCTCTTGGGCGTCATCGCGCATAACCTGCTTGCACTTCCGGAGCTTGGGATCTGGGCGAGGAATGCCCATCGGCCTCGTGGGGGTCTTCTTGAGTTTCTTCGTACTCGGCCCCTACCTTTCTCGATCGAGGACCCGCTCGTCTGAGCGATTGGCCGTCTGGTGGGCGGAAAGCTTATAGCGATGCGAGCACGAGAAGGCGCTATTTGCCGCTTTTGTGGAGGTGCAGCTTTGTCATGGTGGGAGAGCTATCTCGCCATGCAGCCGTGAGACCACCGTCTCTTGGGAGGAGTTCCGTCTTGCCTTCCGTCGGGCTCACATCCTGCCGGCTTGATGGAGATCAAGAAGCGGGAGTTTCTTGCGCTCAAGCAAGGCGTAGCTTCGATCATGGAGTATGTATCTGAGTTCAACCATCTAGCTCGTTATGCTCACGAGGATGTGGCCCCTTGATATGGCTAAGCGAGGCCAAGTTGAGCGTGGCTTGTCAGGAGGAGTGAAGGACAAGCTATCCATTGTCGACTTTCACGATTTCCGGACCTTGGTCGACAAGGCCATCGTTCTTGAGCATGCGGCTCGAGCTTATGGATTCCGTAAGCGCAAGTGGGAACCTACAAGACTTCGAGCCCGATTCTTCCCGCCTCGCTTGAGACGATCTTGAGGTTCGATCTCGATCCTCGGCGCCCGAGGTCACACCCTGTTCCTCGTCCTTCATGAGCCGTGCCCGATCACGTCGCTGCCGGTCGTGAGTGGCCCCCGCAATCCGGCGGCCAATGTCACTTGTTTCTTCTGTAGCCAGAAGGGCCATTATGCAAATAATTGCCCTAAGAAGACGGGCGAGCCCCTCGTCCTAATGGAGGGCGGGCAAGGAGGTGGATCTTCGCGAGACGGAAGATCGTCCAGCTACCAGGCGTGGGTAGTGGTCGCGTCAACGTCATCACCGCGGAGGAGGCTCGGGAGACACCCGGCGTCGTGCTAGGTACACTACGTTAACTCTCACCCTGCTCTTGTCTTGTTTGATTCGGGAGCATCACATTCCTTTGTTTACGAGTCTTTTTCTTTGTTGGAGAGCTTCTTTTCTCTCCATTGTCGGTCCCTTCTCATTAAGCTCTCCGGATCGGAGTTGAGAGTGAGCTTGAGTGTAAGGATGTCCCCATCGAGATTGAGGAGTGGGATTCTCGTGAATCTTATTCTCCTCAAGTCTGCGAGTCGGGCGTGATTCTTGGTATGGATTGGTTGTCTCGCCATATGGGACAAATCGATTGCGCCAAGAAGTCCGTCTCTCTTTCTAGTCCGCCGGTGTTAGCGTTTCCTTCTCGCCGAAGTTGCTAGGTCCACATCTCTTAGCCCTCGGCGAAGTCCGTTCTAGATATTAATGAAGTCCCAGCAGTTTGTGACTTCATTGATGTCTTCCCCAGATCTTCGAGGATGCCACCCGTTCGAGACCTCGAGTTTGTCATTGAGTTGGCTCGGTGCCGCCCCTATCTCAAAGAGGCCTTATCGGATGCCACCGAGCGAGTTGGTGGAGTTGAAGAAGCGATTAAGTGAGCTGCAGAGAAGGGTTTCATCCGCCTAGCTCATCCTTGGGGTTGTCGGCTATCTTCGTTAAGAAGAAGGGCGATACTTTACGCATGTCGTTGATTACCGCCCACTTAATGAAGTGACGGTAAAGAACAAGTATCCATTGCCCGCATTGGCGATCTCTTGATCAATTAAGCTGGAGCAGAGTTTTCTCCAAGATTGATTTGAGAGTGGGATATCATCGAGTTAAGTATTCGACACGAGGATATTCGAAAACGGCATTCTCTACTCGCTTCGGCTTGCGAGTACACCGTCATGTCTTCGGCAACCAATGCTCTGCCTTGTTCATGAACCTCATGAATTCGGTATTCATGGAGTATTTGGATAAGTTTGTCGTGGTCTTCATCGATGATATTCTTATCTACTCCAAGAACGATGAGGAACACGCCGAGCATCTGAAGCTTGTGTTGAGCAAGGCTGCGTGAGCACTGTTGTCTGACGAAGTTGACAAGTGTGCATTCGGTTGAAGGAAGTAGCCTTCTTAGGCCATGTTCTTTCAATTTGGGCGTGGCCGTTGATCCTAACAAGGTCGACGATGTTCTTTCTGAGTCCGCCTACTTGGTCACCGAGGTGCGGAGTTTTCTTGGTTTAGCGGGATACTATAAATCGCTTTATCGAGAACTTCTCTAAGATCATGGCCGATGGCGGAGTTGCTCAAAAGGACAAGAAGTTCTTGTGGTGCGATGCTTGCATGCGAGCTTCCAAATTCTCAAGCGTTTGACCACGCTCCGTCCTCGTTCTTCCCGATATCCATCGAAGTTTCGATATTTATTGCGATGCTTCTCGTCGAGGCCTCGGTTGTGTCCTTATGCAAGAAGGCAAGGTAGTGGCCTATGCATCAAGGCAATTGAGACCTCATGAGCTTAACTATCCTACCCATGATTTGGAGTTGGCATTGTGATTCATGCACTTAAGATTTGGCGACATTACCTAATCGGTGTCGTTGTGAAGTGTATTCGGATCACAAAAGCCTCAAGTATTTGTTCACCCAACTGACTGAACCTCGGGCAAAGGAGGTGGTTGGAGTTGATCAAGGATTATGATATGGGTATTCACTACCATCGAGCAAGGCTAATGTAGATTCTTGATGCGCTTAGTCGTAAAAGCGCATTGCAATGCCTTGTTTCACATGGGCGTCGGCCTACCCATACGGAGGATTTCCGGCGTCTCAACTTAAGTATAGTTGAGCATGGTTCCTCGCTACCTTGGTTGTGCAACCAACCTTGGTGGATCGGATCAAGTCCGCTCGGCGATCGGACGATGGTGTGAGCCACATCAAGGAAAAAAGGTCAAACGGGACAGCCAAGTGCTTCTCGAGGGCGAGCATGGTGTTGTGAGGTTGAAGCAGCGCCTTGTGGTTCCAAAGGTCATGGAGTTGCGGAATATGATCCTCCATGAAGCCCATGATTCACCTTTATCCATTCATCCGGGGCCACAAAGATGTATCAAGATCTCCGCGAGATTTTGGTGGACCGAATGAAGAGGAGATCGCGAGTTCGTTTCGAAAGTCGGCGTATGTCGTCGTGTCAAGGCCGAACATCGGCGTCAGCGAGGATCGCTTGACCTTTGCCTATTCGGAGTGGAAGTGGGATTCGATCGGGATGGATTTTATCACCGGTCTACCAGTCGCGAAGAAATGATGCCATTTGGGTCGTCATTGATCGGTTGACTAAAGTGGCTCATTTTCTTCGGTAAAGACCAAGATTCGTCTGCGATCGCCTAGCCGAGCTCTATGTCTCTAGGATTGTGAGCTTACATGGCGTCGAAGGCGATCGTTTCGATCGTGGCTCCATCTTCACTTCCATTTACGCATAGCACGCAAAAGGCTATGGGAACCCGTCTTACCTTTAGTACGGCATTTCACCCTCAAGCGATGGTCGGACCGAGAGGGTCAACCAAGTTTTGGAAGACATGCTTCGTGCTTGTGTCCTTTCTATGGGAAGCATTGGGAGAAATGCTTACCATTAGCGAGATTTTCTTATAACAACGACTTTGGTCGGTCTCGGCATGGCACCTTCGAGGCCTTATACGGGAGAGAGTGTAGAACCCGTTGAGCTGGTCGAGACGGTGAGAGACCTCTCTTTGGCGGACTCGATCAATGAGGCGGCGCCAAGTCCGGCTTATTCGTGGCGTTTGCGCCAGCTCAATCGAGCAAAAGAGCTATGCGGATCGCGGCGTCGTGAGTTGAGCTTTGAGCCCAATGACTTTGTTTACCTCAAAGTCTCTCCTTTGAAGGGCCATCGGCGTTTGGCGTCAAGGGCAAGTTAGCTCCTCGATATGTCGGTCCCTACCGCGTTATCGAGAAGAAGGAGCTGTTGCCTATAAGTTGGAGTTGCCATCTGCACTTGAAGGGGTACATGATGTGTTCCATGTGTCCCGGCTTAAGAAGTGCCTCCGTGTTCCAAGCGAGGAAGCTCGTTGGAAACTCTCGATGTCAACCCGATCGACCTATCGCGAGCACCTGTTCGCATACTCGATGAGTCGAGCGAAGGACAAGGAATAAGACCATCAAGTTCCTTAAAGTTCGAGTGGTCGAACCATTACGAGGATGAGGCTACTTGGGAAAGGGAAGATCGTCTGCGTGCGGACTATCCTCTTTCTTCCCGAGTGAGCCAAATCTCGGGGCGAGATTTTTGTAAGGAGGGAGGTTTTGTAACATCCCAATTCTGAAAATAAGGGTAAATTAAAACTTTTTAATTATCTTTAGGTTCTTGAACCTTTTCTGTAATTCTTGTAAAAGAATTATGGGAATAGAAATCAAATCCCCAATTTAAACTCCAATCAAAAACCTCCTGGATAAAAATCTTTTGTCCAACACTTGTAAATATTTTCCTGAGTTCTAAGGAAGCCTTGTGACCCCTCTGAATTTTCTTACAATTTTTAGAAATTGTTTGAATAATTTTAGAGGCAAGTCAAACCAAGTCAAATCTGGTCAAACCCTTGTTTCAAACCTTCTGGAATTTCCTAGAAAATTACATTGTTCAAACATCTCTGGAAATTTTATGGGAGGTTAATATGTTAGTCATAAAGCTCCTGTAAAAATTTCATAATTTTTGGTGTTGATTTGATACCCCAATTAAATCCCCAAAGTCTGCTGTCCAAAATTCAAAACTCAAATTGGTTTTCCACTGTTCCACGGCTCGGACCAGTCGGACTCGAGCCACTTGACTTGACTCAACCGCCTAACTGCACTGGGCGACTCGAGGCGCTGGCGCTTTCACTTGTGGACCGTTGGATTTGATCGAGCGGCCCACGACCACGCACTCTACGCCCGCGCGATCCTTTCTCGGCCATTGGATCAAAATCGGCGGCACCCTGTCGTCGTCCTCCTCGCGTCTCCCCGCGCTCTCTCTGTTGCGTCATGGCAGAGGGTGGGGCGCAGCGTCAAGTCACCTCCTCGCGATCGTCAGCGGACTCCTGCGTTGCATTTAATGCACATCGTGCGGCCGCCTCGGATGTCCTGAGTTTACACGCCCGTCGCCTCGGAGCCTCCCTTGACCCAGAGAACCGAGGACCTCCCGTCTGCGTTGCTCTCTTCCTCCCTTGCTACTTAAGCACCCGGGTCCTCTCCCTCGGCTTCCTTTAGCTTCTCAGCAACCCTTGAGAGCACCCACAGTCATTGTTCGGGCTCTAATCACCCTGAGCAGCTTCACCGCCATTGCCGCCGCGGAGCTTCACGGTGAAGACAGTGCTCCAGTGGCGCCCTCTCCTTTCTCTCTGCTCCAGCTTCTCTCTCTCACCTCTGTGGTGGTTAACCCTCTCCCAATTTTGGGTTTCCCCTGCAGGAGTGAGGTGAATCGGGGATTTTATAGCTCGCGGCCGCAAACGCCCCCTTTCGTCTCCACCTCCGGTGAGTGCTCCTCCCTTCGATTCCTTCCTCTGGTAGCATCAGTAGGAGGTGCGGAACCTATCCTGATGACGCGGTCTCGCTTAATTGGCTCAGGTCGCTCCCTCCGCGTCGTCGTCTCCACTGCCGGCAAGCCTCTCCGCCGCCAGTGCTCCTCCGACCTCCACTGTCCCTCCGCGACCTCCAGGTACGCTCCTGGTAGTCTTTGGACCCTCGGGCACCCGCTGGTTTAGTCGCTGCGGAGCTCCCCTTTGCTGTCATCGTTTCCCGTAGCATCGCCGCCGCTCCTCGCCGTCGCGCCGCCGCTGTGGACCCTCACCGGAGGTGTGAGTGGTCTTTGGCGTGATCATGGTGCTAATGTGCACCGTAGGTGCCCTTAGCCTGTGCACGAGATGGCGTGCATCGCTGGCTAGCCGCCGGTGAGCGCCTCGGTAGCTTTTGCCGGACGCTCCGTCGTCATTTTCGGTCTGGCGACGTGGCTCCTTGTGCGCCCTCCATTTCGTGGATGTGCGGCTTAGATCTCACCGCGTTTTGTTCTTTGTCCACTATGGACCGTCCGTTTCGCGATCTGTGGTTGAGATTCGCTCGGACATTTGTAGTTCACTGTGTGGGCGTGGTCGTGAGCCGTCCATCTCAAAATCAACGGCCCACGACCACCTCGTCTACGCGCGCGCGGAATCCAAACGCGTCGCGTTGGATTCAACGTGGACCGTTGGATCCACGATCGGCGGTCCCGTTCATCGTCCCTCGCGGCGTAGCGTGCGTTATCCCGTGGTTGTGTGCCGACGATCCAAGATCGGCGGCCCATAATCGCCACGTCGATTTGAGTATTATTAATTCTGGAGAGCTTTATTTTCCAAGCTGAAAAAGGCATTAAACTTTGGAAATTCATATCTTTTTATGTTAATTCATTTTAGATGATTCAGTTGTATTAATTCTGTTATACTCTAAACTTTAATCTAAAAATGTTTAGAAGATTAATATGACTCCAGAAAAGCATGAAATTAGATTTTAAACATTCTCAGCTTTATTAATTACAATGAAATTCCTGTTAAATTGAAAAATGCATAACAAATTCAATATAAATCCTTTTTAGTTAAACTCAACTTTGTTAATTCTGTTATTACCTATACTTTAATCTAAAAATACTTGTAATCATGTGTTAGTTGCAAAAATGTCCAGAATTAACTTTGACTTTGCATAGGCTTTAATTGTTTACTAGAAAACATTGCAACTTGTAAAATGCATAACTAATTCTCTGTAAATGATTTTGAGTGAATCCAAGTTTTTGGGTTCCTCTATTAATGAACTTGCTAGGAAAAATAGTTTTGAACATGTTACTGTTTCTAGGAGAAATAATCATGCATTATAATTTTGTTCAAGTTCTTGTCTTTGAAAAATTGTAGAAGTTGCAATGTAACTCCAAAAGAGTTGAAACCACTTCCATTAGTCTTAGAATGTCATTACCTATCTACCGTAAAAATTTCATGTCCAGAAGACCCCTAGAAAATATTTTGTGAACAGTAGCCCTTTTTAATTTAAACTGTTATTTTTCTGGCCGAATTGAGTTGTTTTGGTCATATCTTTTGCATCAAGGATCCAAATTGATTGATTCTTGTTGCTAAATTCATGATAAATCTTTATCTTGCTGCTGTAAAAATTTCAAGTCATTCGGAGAACTTTTGCTGTTGGGTCTTGTTGCTTTTCTTTATTCTTATCGACTCTTTATCGCCTTTTCGTTAGGGTTCGACATTTGTGGTAATCCGAGAACGATCCTCCGCAACAAAGTGACCCTCAACAGCCAGGCAAGCAGTTTGACCATGATTCATCCTATATTTGCAAGTCTATTATATTGTTTAAACTCTATGTATGCATTGCTACTTTGTTTTAATTATGGTTAGTGAATCCTATAGTTGCACAATCTGTAGGAATGCCATGTCTTTACTACCTTACGCCTAGGTTACTTGCTGTGGTTTGAGCTCGTTGGATGAGCTCATATCACTTAGTAGATTGCGACTTAAAATGCTTAGCAATGCTTAGATAACGGTAGAAATGGGCGGTTATCGACATTATGTCGATGACCTTGATCACACTAAAATTATTATTCCATTATGTCCATCTTGTGCTTTGTTAATTTGTAAATACAAAATCTGAAAATAAATGTGTGGATTGGACTTGGGCATATTGGATGGATGGTGTGGTTTTTGGATGTGGTGGTATGCCCGAGTCAACAAGGACCGAATTCTTGCGCCATTGATCCAAGCAATTATGCGTACTAACCACGCGAGGGCATATGGAACCCCTCTTGACTAAGTACTCTAGGAGGTGTTAATTATGAGCTGCTTTCGGTTGGTGTGTTTTAAATGAAAGCGTATATGTATAGTGTGGGAGGGAACATTAGCTTCGGCTAGGTCGTCTAATGTCTCTTTCTCCCGTGGGTTGTCTTGACTCGTAATTAGCATTATCCTTTGGAAATGTCTCGTAGGACTTAGCCGTGCGGCACACCTTGGAAGTGTGCGTAAAGGAAAGGCGATGCGGCGTGTGGATGCAGTGGTACACCTGCAGGGATAAAACTATTGAATAGCCTCGCCCTAGGTTATGGACACGCTTGGTTATTTCCGTAAGAATTAGACTACAACCTTTAATTAAAATTTGACATGGGTGGTATGAGCACGGGAGTTCATGCTATTGTTGTGGTGACTATTGGGTTAGTCACTTCGGGATTGTTGTGGTCATCTACTTATTGTTATTATCGTTGTCAAACTTGATGTTTGAATGTTAAAACAGATTTGACAACTCGCCTTTAAATGTATTACCTTATTACAAATAAATGTTGCTTTATGCTAAATGAGACATACAACCTCCACTTACATAAAGCTTGCATGTAGCATATGTTATAGGCTGTTATCTTACGTAAGTCTTGCGGAGTACTTTATGTACTCATCGCGCGTGGTTGTGGCATTTTGTGGCTATTGTTGCAGAGGAAGGGGTGAGTTCCAAGAGCCTCACTTTTGTGCTATGTGTTGCAGCTTCTTGACGACTAGCTTGGCGGTCGGTCGAGATGCCTAGGGGTTAAGGCACCTTGATTGGCTTTGTGTTATAGCCATCTTTATGGCACTTTTGCTTCATTGTTATCTTTTTTAGAATTGTTGCTATTTGGCCTAAGGGCCCTCTTTTGTAATAGCTATTCCATATTAACATTAACTTCGGTTTGTTGCTTATGTACTATGTGTTGTATGGAATTGATACATTCTTTTGTTGTGAGGTATGTATCTTGCATTGCAGGAAGTATACATCTCTCGAGACCGGTTTCTTTGGTTGATAATACTAGGGTCAATTGGATGACTAAGTATTATGAGCCTAATAAATCCGGGTGCTCACATATCCCTTCCTTTTTCCTGAAAATCATCTTGTCGAGTAGTTAGTAACTCATAAGATAATGAATGGAAAAAAGAGCAAGACTAAGAATTGAAGTCAAATTAATAACTTTATCCTAGCCCCCGACTATTTGCTTGATTTATTTAGATAAACTGAGTAAATAGTGTTAAATGGGTTTTCTGAAAAAGAGAGCGGTTTAGCTAACTTGTAGTTTTTCGATCACGATAATCTTGCACTAGTCGAAAGAGTAGGAACGAGTAGACACTAGGAAGTTCCTTCTAGTGGGCAGGACCACGTGCAGAGAGGAAAGGCTTCGACTAGGTGATGTTACCATCTCCGACCAGATTAATCAAATCAAGAACGGTCAACTTGAGTTAGATAAACGTCTGGAGTTCCTTAAAAATTTTGTTCAACTTATTTCAATGGACCCAGTAGGTTTTCTCTAGTAGCAAGAGTTAGAAAAAGAACAGCGCTAGAAAGTTCCTTCTAGTGGGCAGGACCACGTGCAGAGAGGAAAGTCTTCGGCTAGGTGTTGCAACTTCCTCCGACCAGTTAAAACAAACCGAGTTTATCGAAAGTAGTTGAGCAAAATTGAAAAGTGTACTTAGCTTAATTTATTTTTTAAAAAGATGAATGAAGAAATAAATTAAGGTACTAAGAGTTGGCTTGACATTATTTTGACCATGTTTTGAACCCAAGCTCTTTGTGTTGGTATTAAAAAGGGAGGAACAAATCGACTCTAGGAAGTTCCTTCTAGTGGTTGGGACCACGTGCAGAGAGGAGAGACTTCGACTAGGTGATGTTACCATCCTTTTGACCAGTGTAAAGATGGACTGGGTACTGGTCGTAGAAAGTCTTATGACCAGTGTATTGTTGTGTAAGAGTTCACGACTAGGAACTGGTCGAGGGTGGACCTTCAACCAGGGTATGATTGAAAGAATTGTCAAAGTGCTACTCAAAGTAAAACAATAAAGATAGAAAGAACCTGATACTTTATTGAATGGTTGGTTGCTTACACATAGAATTTGCGCAACTGGTCGATGTTCCAAGAATTAGAGAGAACCTGACCGTCTTCCATTGCCAGTCGTACCGAGCTTGGACGCATAACTTCGACCACCGTGTAAGGACCTTCCCACTTGGGGGAAAGTTTGTTTCGATTAGACTGGGATTGAATTTTCCTCTATACCAAGTCACCTACAGCAAGGCTGCAAGGTTGGACCTTACGATCGTAGTATTTGTGCGAGGGCTTCTTTGGTAGACCATTGAGCGGATTAAGGCTTGATTTCTCTTTTCTTGACGAGTTAATGTCACCCGCTTCGAAGTTGTTCTTAATTTGAGTCATTGAAACTCTCGATCCTTGTTGACCTGATCTTTAGTTCTGGCGGAAGCATGGCTCCGGCACCAAAGAATAAGAAAAAAGGTGTTTATTTGTTGTTCGAGCTAGCGGTCGTCTTGAATCGCCCATATCTTGATGGTAATTTTTGTACCCAAGCCCCCGAGCGCTTAACAAGCTGGTTGAAGACTCAAGTTTTAATTCCCTACATTATTTGTCCATTCGCTCGTTTGACTGCCCCATTGCTTTGGGGGTGGGCGACAGAGGCGTAACAGTGCTTGGTACCCAACTCGTCGTAAAATTCCTGAAAATTTGCGCTCAAAAATTGTTTACCATTATCTGTGAATATTCGACTTGGTACTCCAAACTGAGTAATCACGCTTCTCATCATGAACCATTTTGTGGCTTCTATTGTTATCTCGATCATAGGTTCGGCTTCGATCCATTTTGTGAACGTATCAATAGCCACAAAAATGAACTCGAAGCCTCTTGGAGCCCTTGGGAACGGTCCTAAGATATCGAGACCCCAGGTCACAAAAGGCCAAGATAGATGGATTGTTTGTAATGCCTGAGCTGGTTGGTGTATTTGCTTGCTATGAAACTGACATTGTACACATTTCTTAACCAACTCTTTGGCATCGTAGAGGGCTGTTGGCCAGTAAAATCCTTGTCGAAAGGCTTTTCCAACCAACGTTCTGTAAGAAGCATGTGTTCCACAGATGCCCCCGTGTATGTCGTGAAGGAGGTTTAGTCCTTCTCTCTGCGGTATGCATCGCATGAGTACCCCTTGAGTACCTCCTTTATAGAGGACTCCTTTGACCAAAGTATACATTTTGGCCTTTCGGGATAAACGATCTGCTTCGAGATCATCATCGGGTACAGAACCCGTCTGAAGATACTTGTAAATGGGATCCATCCAAGTATCCTCGTATTCTATTGAGGTTGTCTCAATAGGAGATGTCTCTAGTTTGTCCACTAGATACGGCTTCTGGAGTTGCTCCAAGAAGACCCCTTTTGGTACTTGTGATCGGGAAGAAGCTATCCGAGCAAGCTGGTCTGCGAGGAAATTATCCTTTCGAGGGATGAATTGTACCTCGAAACCGAAAAAAATGCTTTTCAAGCTTTTGAACCTTCGATAAGTACCGAGACATGGTCGGATTGGAGCACTGGTACTCTTTTCCAACCTGATTCATGACTAATTGAGAGTCTTCTCTCACGAGTAGTCGTCGAACCGCGAGCGCTTTCTTGGCTCGTATGCCGGCTAGTAAACCTTCGTACTCTGCCACGTTGTTAGTGGCCTAAAAGTTTAACTGTATGGCATACTTTAAGGTCTCTCCGTTAGGAGATTCCAGGATCACCCCAACCCCCGAGCCACTTAAAGTAAGTGACCCGTCAAAGTACATCGTCCACCTGTCATGGGTATCGTACTGGGGATCCTGAACAGGTTCAAGATTTGTCCATTCGGCGACAAAGTCTGCCAAGATCTGGGATTTAATGGTCGTTCGGGACACGAAATGGAGGTCAAACTCTCCAAGTTCTACTGACCATTTAGACATGCGTCTCGCTGCTTCCCTATTCTGGAGGATTACTCCCAAGGGAAACTCAGACGGCACAATTATCTTGTGCGCTTGAAAATAATGCCGTAGTTTCCTCGAAGACATGAGGAGGGCATAGAGAAGCTTTTGGACACGAGGGTGCGCTCCTTAGGTCGTGCAAAACTTCACTTACGTAGTACTTTGGTCGTTGAGCGTTTTCACGTTCTCGACTAATACTACTCCTTGCTGTGGTGTGGCGGCTAGATAAATTAAAAGCGTCTCTTCTGGTTTCGGAAAAAACAGAACAGGAGCACTCATAAGATATCTCTTAACATCCTCGAAGGCAGCGTTTGCCTTTTCCAACCACTCAAAACCTTCATGCTTCCTTAGAAGTTTGAAGAAAGGTAGTCCTTTTTCTCCCAATCGTGCTATGAAACGACTTAAAGCCGCCATACACCCTGTGAGCTTTTGGACTTCTTTCTTCGTGGTTGGAGAGCGCATGTGAACAATGGCTTTTATCTTTTTGGGATTTGCTTCGATCCCTCGTACAGAGACTAGGAATCCAAGCAATTTTCCCGAAGAGACTCCAAACACACACTTCTCAGGATTGAGTTTCAAGCGGTGTTTTCTGAGGTTGTCGAACGTCTCCTGCAAGTCCGAAACATGGTCAAGCCATTTGATGCTTTTTATGACTAGATCGTTAACATAGGCTTCCAAATTTCGGCCTAGCTGAGATGAAAAAGTCGATTGCATCAAGAATTGAAAAGAAGCGCTAGCATTTTTTAGACCAAATAACATTTTGACATAGTAAAATATACCAAATGGAGTAATAAATGCGGTCTTTTCTTCATCTTCTAGACACATATTAATCTGATGGTAGCCAGAATATGCATCTAGAAAACTTAATGTTTCACAACCAGCAGTAGAGTCAACCAACTGATCGATACGAGGTAAAGGGAAATCATCTTTTGGACAAGCTTTATTAAGATCAGTGAAGTCTTCTGTAGACTTCACTGATCTTAATAAAGCTTGTCCAAAAGACTTCCTAACCATTACAGGGTTGGCCAACCACTCTGGGTGGTCGACTTCTCTTATAAAGCCTGCTTTAGGTAGCTTATCCAATTCTGACATTATAGCATCTAGTCGATCAGGGGCAAATCTCCGTAATTTTTTTACGGGTACCTTGTCAGGCCATAGAGCTAGCCTGTGCTCGATCACTTCCCTAGGACTCCGGGCATGTCGGATGCCTGCCATGCGAAGACATCTGTGTTTGCTCGGAGGAAAGTGATGAGGGCGTCTTCCTATTTGGGGTCGAAAATATCCTCGATGTGAACAGTCTTCGAAGGTTCCTCCTAATCTAGAGGAACCTCTTTGACTTGGTCATTCGGCTTGGGCGCAGCTTTAGGCTTTGAGCTCTTGGTTGAAGGTTGTCCTTTTTCTACCCAAGCTGGTATCTGACCTACCATCTCGAGGGATCGACGGTCACACGTGTGCGCCATCTTCTTGTCACAATGAATTGTGATTACTCCTTTGGGACCTGGCATCTTAAGACATTGATACACATAATGAGTTGCCATTAAGAATTTTGCCAAAGCTGGTCGTCCGAGTATGGCGTTATATGCCGTATCAAAATCAATCACATCAAAGGAGATCTTCTCCGTCCTGCAATTACTTGGTGTTCCAAATGTTAAAGGAAGAGAAACTTGACCAATAGGTTTGGCCGAAGAGCCCGGTATAATACCATGAAATGAATATCTTGCCGGTCTTACCTTGGTCCTGGGTACTTGATCTCGTTCAGAGTATTCGTCAACAAAATGTTTCATGAGCTCCCACCATCAATCAATGCTCGATTTACTCGACAGTTGTTGATGGTGGGTTCAACCACGATCGGATAGTGACCTGGTCGAGTCGAAGGGATCGGGCAGTCAACCTTCTCGAAAGAGATGGTGACTTCCGACCACTTCGGTACTTTATTGACAAGAGGAGAGTCAATGGAGTTTACCTCGCGTTCGACTGTTTTAAGCTGTCGTCTTGACTCGTACGCCGATGAACCCCCAAAGATGTGCTCGATGGTGTGCTCGGGATCTTGAAACGGCATGTCCTCGTTGTCGTCCGACTGTGTACGACCACTGGCTTGCCCTACTTCTTCAAGGGTAGGAAGTGGCCCTTTGCTGTTGTAGTAGTCTTCGAGTTTTCGTTGGAAAACTCAGCAGTTGCGAAGGTCATGTCCTTCCTTTTTATGGAAAGGGCACCACCTAGGCTTATCATTCTTTCGTTCGGGGCGCTTACCTTTGCCTCAATCAGGGTGTTGTTTAGCAGTTCGTGGCTCCTTATTGCTTACGGCCACGACCTCCTTAGAAGCTTTGGCTTGAGGCTTTTGGCCCTTTGCCTTGTTCTTGGATTTCTTGGCCTTCTTATCCTTCTTTTTGCTACCTTCGCCAGTCTCCTGAGGGTGCTGGTCATTTTGATCGATGATTTTGGTCCACTCATTGCTTCATCGCCGATAGCGCATCGATCGGCCGTCTCGAAGAGTTTAGCTCTGATAACGGAGGGTTGAGCGATGTCCTCCGTGATCATACATTGCGGACTCCTGGCAAGCTCGATATGAGATGAGTCGAAACCTTAGGAATAGAGTTGCAAACCTGACTGAAACACCTGATGAATTGGCGTAGTGTTTCGTGGTCGTTTTGTCGCATTCTGTGTAGGTCGTCCTCCTTTTCAGGGCGATGGTAGGTGCCCTGAAAATTGGCCAGCAACAGATCGTAGAGATGTTGCTACGAGTAGATCGACTTGACTGGTTGGTTTAATAACCATGATCGGCGGACCCTTCAATCTGATCGGAAGGTAATTCACCATGGCGCTCTCCTCCTCCTGCTTTGCTTTCGAATAGCGGCGTGTAGATCTGAAGGAATTCGATGGGATTTTGAGACCCATCAAATTTCTCCATGTTCCTGGTCGAAACGCGGCTGTCAGAGCGCGCCGAGGTCGGCGAGAATGCCCGACATCCGGTAATTACGTCGTAATGCTTCCTTTGTAGAAAAGAGGGGTTGACATCGCTGGGTGATCGTACTCGACGATACCCAGCGAGGGGTGAATTTGACTTATGGTAAGTCTGGATCCTACGAGGGTAATACTCCTCGTATCTTGTCTGCTGTTGCAGACCTCTGGATCAGAGCGGTGAATGATTACCTTTTCTAGAAGCTTTGTGATCGTCAGGCGTTCGAGGAACTCTTTTCCGGTTTGGGGAGCGATGCACCTTGCGGCGATCCCCATGTGGTGAGTTATTCGAACAACTGGAAGCTGATGGAGTCGTACTGCTACGAGTTTCAGAATGATGTCGGCGGGGTCATTCGAGCTTGCTCATCGTACTCCGCAACCTTCGTGCGATCTCTTCAGCAAAGAGGTCATAGCCGGGTGCTCGGGCAAGTTCTCAAGATGGGTTCTCGAGCAGGTTGTTGATATGCTGAAGTTCCTGAGCTTCTTCCAATTGGTATTGAGTGCGCCCAGGCAAATTTCTCTGAGCTACGACTCGTTTCCGTCGGTTTGCTTTAGAAACATCCATACCTGATCCTTGAGCTTGCCTTAGTGAAGTACGATGATCTCGAGAATTTTCCGCACGCTCATCAGAGTATTGACTCTGGTCATTGTTGGAGGTGTCTTTGTCATTGCCACAAGCGGTCGTAGGGTGTGATCTTCGGGGAGCGTCCTCAGCCCTGTCTCTAGGAGAGTTATTGCTACCTGAGGGAAGGACGAAGACCTCCCGTTGATGATCTCCACTTGCGCTAGAGGCCTCCTCGCTTGAGGAGTCATTGAATGACACCATCTGGCGACTTGGAGCAAACCCCTCCAGGAAGGGGAATTCTGGGGTATAACCGTCTCTGTCAGCAAGCGAGTCCTGCGTTGGGATGGTCGAACTCGCGGGAAGAGCACGCTTGATCACATCCTTGCCTGGGCTAACCGGAGAGAGAGAATCACCAGATGCTGATGAAGATCCAGAATTACGACTTCCAAAAGTTTTCGTGCCAGGTCGGACTGTCTCAGGTAGACTTGGACATTTGGAGAGGGAATCCTCACCGTGCCCCCGAGTCTGCCTTGGGACAGCCCTCATTGTGGTCGGATTGACCCTTGCCCTCTGAGGAAGCTGGTTCCCCATCTGGACATATAGTTGTGAGGGATAATGATCCCTCCTCAACTCCATCGGTGGTAAAGTCTCCTGGAGAAAGATCTTCGGGGGCGACATCACCATCAGAGGATGCATCACTCGGCTCGTAGTTGAAACCGGCATCCATGTCGATATCTGCATAATTGGCCAAGTCAAACCAGTTCTCCTCATTCCACCCTCCTGCCATGAGAGCATGAGAATTGGATAGATGAAGGAAATCTGATGACTCGAAGTTCCCCACGGTCGGCGCCAACTGTCGGTGTTTTAGGACCGAACTTACGTAAAGATTGTTTGATTCAGGGGTTCCTCTAGGCTCAAAATCACACAGAGATGGAGACACGGGGATTTTTATACAGGTTCGGACCTTCTCCTGGGAAAATAACAACCTTACTCCTGTGTGTATGTATTGAGTATGCTGGATTACAGAATGGAATCGAAGACTAGAGTATTGTGTTTCTAATCTTTCTCTCTCTATCCCCCTTGCCCTGGTGATCCTCGCCTTTTATACCATCCCCAAGGTGCACCGTTGAATCTTCAGTATAAAGGTTATATTAACGCACCAGATCATGGAGCTGTTACCGGAGATTATTACGGGGGTTGTAACATCCCCACGTCGCCAGGCAATTATCATCACAACAAGGAGTTAAATCATGTTGTTATTCCAAGGAATAACAGTGTAATTAATTGCTCATATCCTTGGATACGACACATAAGATTCCCTAATCGACTAGGCCCACATCGATAAGCTCTACTCAAGGTTGAAGACGCATGAGATTGACTTCATCTCGCGTCTCCCCAAGACAGAGTCGATGGCTTTAGTGGTTGACCCATCTAAGGGTAGTTCTTCTGATTCTTTGGATTTTGGCTCATCTGGGTTTTCACTGTCTGCTTTACACTCTTTGAGCGATGAGCTGTTAGAGAAGCTACCTGAGGATGACTTAGCCCTCCTATCCACAAAATTCACGAGAGCCTACAACAAGGTGAGGAGCAGAAGAAGAGGTAGCCCTGTTACCTACTTTGAGTGTGATGGGCCAAACCACATTCGGTGCAAATGCCCCAAGCTGAAGGGTAAGGAGGAGAAGGACTTTCGGAGGCGTCCTCAAGCTCGGGATAAGAAAGCCAAGAATTCTAACTACAGGAAGTTCGTCAACCGGGTCCTTGCTGCTCTTGAGAATGTTGATATGAGCGATGTGGACTTGGGGATGAAGGATGACGACAATGATTCCCATGGCAAGAAGAAGGCCCAGGACTTTACCGGCATGTGCTTCATGGCCAAGAACAGCCACAACATGACTCCTCTAACGACGATGAGCTTTTCAGCGATCCTAACGAGGTATGCCCCTCACCAGATGAGATGAAATGTGCATTAGTTGTTGATGAACGAAATATGAAAAGACAAGTTAAAATAATTAAGAGACAGGATATCATGATTGACAACTTGAACCTAGAAGTGGTTAGGCTCAAATCCATTAATCCTGCTGATGATTGTGATTCTTGCTCTAGTTTTCATGATGAATTGACCAATGTGAAATCTGATCATTCCTCTATTGCAAACCAACTAAAAGGTGCCCTAGATGAACTAGAATCTCTCAAATCCAGTCCTAGTCATGTTTGCATGGATACTATTGCTCTAGATGCTATTCCTTCATCTTGCTCAAATTGTGCTTTGCTTGAATTGAAATTGGATAGTGATATGAAGGAATTGCTGAAATTTGATTCTAGTCATACTTGCTCTCATTGTGATGATAGTAAGATTAAAATGAAAGAAATGACTAAAATGATTCTTCATTCTAAGACTGCCTCATGTGAAAACTGTTATAAACTCACAGTTGAGAATGATACTTTGAATAAGACTCTAGAGGAGAAATCTAAAATTTAACAATCCATATCCGTGACTGCTTCCAAGAAAGTTGTTGATTCTGCTTCTTGTGCTTTTTGTACTAAAGTTAGGACAAATTTAGATGAGATACAAGAGGCGTTTAGAGTCAAATTCAAAGAGTAAGTGAGTAGGATTAAGAATGCTTCTTGTGTGTCTTGTGAAGCCTTAAAGGTTGAGGTAGCTCTTGTTAAAGAAAAGCTTGCTAGGACAATCAAGTCGAATAGGTGTGTCACCTGTAAGGACCTAGCCAAAGAAAATGATTACCTCAAAAAGACTCTTGAGAGATTTTCTAGCGGGAAGAAGAACCTTAACATGATCTTTAATCAATCTAAGGTGAGTGTGAAGAATTGTGTCCTAGGATTCAATTATTTAGAGAATTCTAAGAATCACCCACCTAAGGTTGTGAGAGCTGTTAAGAGTGGCTTGTTTGTGGTAGAACCCCCTGAGCCATCTAAGATAGTCTTTAGATCTGCAGGTTTTGCCCAAACTCTTTCTAGCTAGAAAGATGCTTCTATTTCAGAAGGTCAGACCTCTCAAAATGTCAAGTATCATTGCACTTTCTGCAAGAAGGATGACCACTTGGTTGAGTTCTGCTTCCATAGAGCTAAGAGTGAGAGAAAGGAGAGAGTGCGTGCTTTGAGATCCATTAGAGGAGTTCCTTCACCTGCGAGTGTCTCTAGAGATAGGCAGCCTGTCTTTCCTGCTAGACATAGGTCTAGGTTTGTAGATGACTTATTTGACTCTTTTGGGAGCTCTAGGCAGCCTGTTGGGTTAGGATTTCGTGAGGAGGGACTATGGGTAGCATCTAGACAGGGGGAGTATCGACCTTTTGGTAGGTCGATTCGGAGAGGTCTAGGTATTTCACGTGTGCATTCTTATGATTATCCCTATAACCATTTTACTGCTGTTTCTACTGCTGTTCCCAAGCATCATGTGACTCAGTACTGGATTCCTAAGTCTTTTATCACTAACCCCAGTACTGAGGCACCAATGTTCCCTACTTATGCCCTGTAGGTCCGTCGTGCGAGGAAGGAGGACATATGGCTTGTTGACTCTGAGTGTTCTCGACACATGACTGGAGATTCTAGATGGTTCTCCTCCCTCACATGTGCATCCGGCAACGAGTTGATCATATTTGGGGATGCTTCTCTACGGGACCGTGATGACCAAGAACACAGTCTTGGCGTCAACAACAACTTCATGCTTAAGGACGTCGCTTTGGTAAGTAAGTTGAGGTATAATTTGCTATCTATTTCTCAGCTTCTTGATGAGGGTCTGGAAGTGAGGTTCAAGAGTGGTGAGTGTAGAGTACTAGACTCCTCGGGTGAGCATGTTTTTGGGATCTCTAGATTTGAGAGGATCTTTAGTGCTGATTTCATTATCTCTTCTTCTTCTAGCCCTAGGTGTCTTGTGGCTTCAGACTCTCATGATCTAGTGTTGTGGCACCGTAGGCTTGGACATATAGGCTTCGACCATTTGACTAGAATCAGTAGCAAAGATTTGATTAGAGGTTTGCCTAAGCTTAAGAATGTGAGAGACCTTGTGTGCACTCCCAGTAGACATGGTAAGATGGTTTCTGCTTCTCATCCACCTCTTACTTTAGTGATGACTGATGGACCTGGTCAGCTCTTGCACTTAGACACGGTTGGCCCCTCTAGAGTTCAGTCTTCAGGAGGGAAGTGGTATGTGCTTGTGATTGTGGATGACTTCTCCAGGTATTCATGGGTATATTTTCTGGTTTCTAAGGATAAGGCTTTTGACTGTTTTAGAGAGTTGGCCCTTAGACTAGCTGTTGACCTTCCTAGAGCCTTGAGGACCATTAGAAGTGACAATGGCACAGAATTCAAGAATTCTTCCTTTGCCACTTTCTGCTCTGAGAGGGGTCTTGAGCACCAGTTCTCTTCACCTAGAGTTCCCCAGCAGAATGGGGTTGTAGAGAGGAAGAACAGGACCCTTGTAGAGATGGCTAGGACCATGCTAGATGAGCATAGCACACCTAGGAGGTTTTGGGCTGAGGCGATTTCTACTGCTTGTTATGTGTCCAACAGGGTGTTCTTGAGATCTGTCATAGGAAAGACTTCTTTTGAGTTTAGATTTAGTCATAGGCCCAAAGTCTCTTATTTCAAGATTTTTGGTTGCAAGTGCTTCATTCTTGGATATCTTGCTGATTCTCGTGGCTATCGTGTATTTAATTTGGATACTAACAAAATTGTTGAGACTTGTGAAGTCACTTTTGATGTGGCTAGTCCTAGTACTAGACCCGATGCTGCAGGTACACAGGTTCCTGATATTCGAGAAAGCATCTTCATCGACGATGACTCTGACATAGAGGATGAAGGTCCAATCCATCCTCCAGTCATCCCTGAGATGGTTGGAGAGCCTGCTTCTACTTCTCCAGCTTCAGCTGAGCAACCTCCTCCTATTTTCACTGGCGATTCGAGTGGCTCTGCTCCTACCTTCACAGCCCATGAGGTAGAGGCCACATCTGCACCAGGACCTCCTCTTCATATTCAGTGACAACACCTAACTGAGCAGATGGTTGGGGATCTCTATGAGCGAGTTACTCGCTCCAGGTTTATCTCTCTAGATTCTCATGCGCATTATGCTTTTGTTGCGTCTTTTGAACCCTGAGATGTCACCCATACTTTATCTGATTCCTCTTGGGTCAATGCCATGCATGAAGAGCTTGAAATTTTTGAAAGAAATCAAGTCTGGACCTTAGTTGAACCTCCACCTAATCACAATGTAATTGAAACAAAATGGATTTTCAAAAATAAGCAAAGTGAGGATAGGTTGGTAGTTCGCAACAAGGCTAGGCTTGTAGCTCAAGGATATTCCCAGGTAGAAGGCTTAGACTTTGAAGAGACCTTTGCTCCTGTAGCTAGATTAGAAGCCATTCGCATATTGCTAGCTTTCGTGACATCTAAGGGCTTTAAGCTTTTTCAAATGGATGTCAAGAGTGCTTTCTTTAACGGGTTCATAGAAGAAGAGGTCTATGTCAAGCAACCTCTTGGTTTTGAAAATCCCAAATTCCCAAACCATATGTTTAAGCTCTCCAAAGCCTTATATGGATTGAAGCAAGCCCCTAGAGCTTGGTACGATAAGCTTAAGAGTTTCTTGCTTAAAAATGATTTCAAAATGAGAATGGTAGATACAACCTTGTTCACTCTTAGGCATGGCAGTGATTTCTTATTGGTTCAGATTTATGTGGATGACATCATATTCAGTGGTTCTTCTCATGATTTGGTGTCCAGATTTTCAGATTCTATGAGCAGGAAATTCGAGATTAGTATGATGGGCGAACTAACTTTCTTCCTTGGTCTTCAAGTCAAGCAACTGAAAGAAGGTACCTTCATTCATCAAAGCAAGTACACAAAGGTCCTTCTTCGGCGCTTCGACATGGGAAGTAGCAAGCCAATGTCTACTCCCATTGCCACTTCTACCGTGCTGGATCCTAATGAGGATGGAGAGCCCGTGGACCAGAAGGAGTACCGCAGCATGATTGGCTCTCTCCTCTACCTCACGGCGTCGATTTGGACATCTGATTTCTTTGTGTGTGTCGTGTACTCAATTCAGGCTTCCCTCGTGCCTCACATCGTCAAGTAGTCGTCGCATCTTGGTACCTCCAGGACACTCTTGATTTTGGACTCTGGTATTCTTCTGATTCTGCTCTCTCCATTCGGGCTTTTTCTGATGCTGATTTTGTGGGGTGTAGAGTGGATAGGAAGAGTACTTCTGGCACTTGTCATTTCTTAGGCACATCTATCATCTCTTGGTCTTCTAGGAAGCAGTCCTCTGTTGCACAATCCACTGTCGAGGCAGAGTATGTAGCTGTAGCCAGTAGTTGCCCTCAGGTTCTCTAGATCTTGTCTACTCTGCGGGATTATGGGTTGTTTTTGGATAGTGTTCCTCTTTTCTGTGACAACACTAGTGCCATAAATATTGCCAAAAACCCAGTGCAGCACTCTAGGACCAAGCACATTGACATTCGATATCATTTCCTTAGAGACCATGTAGAGAAGGGTGATGTTGTGCTTCACTTTGTAGAGTCTGAGCAGCAGGTTGCGGATATTTTTACTAAGGCTCTTGATTCTTCTCGTTTTGCTTATTTGCGGGGAGAGTTGGGGGTTATTAGTCCTCTTGGCCTATTTTGAGGGGGAGTTTGATCTTTTGCATTCATTGTACCATATTGCATTTTTAAATCAGCATCTTGCATTATAATATAAGATTACGGAGCCTTGATTATTATCCTTATGTGATATGATTTCATGATTTATATCTTGCCATGTCTTGTGCTAGTTTGCTAAATTGATCATAGCTTTCCATGTGTAGCTTAGCTTTTGCCGTACTAGCTCTATTAAATGTGAAAAACTTGAATTAAATCATGACTTGTTGGATCTTGTGACTAGTTTTGCCATAGTGATCCTCTCATGATTCATACCATGTCAAATAGGCTAAGTTGAGTCTTGAATCTAATTTGAGTTTTAGATTCAGCTATGCTAGTTCCTAATTCAAAAAAAAAAAAGGATTTCTTCTGTGCGAAAAAACTTATCTCACCAATTCTTTCTCATAAGACGGCTTGCCATTGCACTAGGCATGAACTCAGGGGGAGTTTTGGATGACATAGACCACTCTCTTAAGCTTCTTGCTTGGGATGGTCGCGGCACGGCTTGAGATCTAGCACAAGGCTAAGAAAACAATTTGTGAAAATTGGTTGAAACTTAGAAGGCAGTTATGGATGGCTCCTAGTCCAGGACTTGCTTTGCTAAAATAAAACCAAAAATCAATTTTAGCAAGTGCTAAATGTGCTAAGTTTGCTTATTTCCAAGTGCTTGAACAAAATAATTCATCTTTGAACTCATAGCGCTCTAAATTGGCTAATTTTGCTTCTTGGTTTCATTTAGTTTATTGACATGGTTTGACTTATTTTTGGATACCTTTGTCTAAACTATGATCTTGAACACCTTATCATACTAAACGACCATTTAATCTCAGATTATTGCTCATTTGGCGTTAGCTTTGCTATATATGATTTGCCATGATATGAAATAGCTACGTCACATAATATCGCTTGGTGTAATACTTGTAGAGTCTTCTTGGATAATTTTTATGGCTCCCTTTGCTAATAAATAAATAAATTGCAGCCATTCCATGTCATTCATGCCCTATCTTCATCTTTGTACCTTGATGAATCCATTGTCAAAGGGGGAGAAATGGTAAAAATGAAGAAATAGGGAGAAAATGAAATTTTCAGGATGATCATAGTGAGAGGGAGCATCTCATTTGCATTTCTTGGTTCCTCACAATGATCAAAGGTCAAATTGAACAATTGTTCTTTCATATGGACCACAAGTGAGATTTATGTCACTTCTCTGGAAATTGAAGTTTTTTTGCCTTCTTTTGCCATGTCTCACTTGCTGAAACTATTCTGAAGCCAACTTGGTCATTTTCATAGCTTTCTCTTGCTTATGGACCAAGTTGAGCCTTTGCGCGAAAATGTCAAGTATTTTCATTTTCAAACATCAAACTTACATTTTTGGGATATTGCCAATGTGTTCATCAAGGGGGAGATTGTGGATGTCATGGGGACATGCTCATGATCTTAGGTGATGAGACAATTGGCAATAATGTTGAAGGTTTGTTGAAATCTGGAGTTTTCAGCAAGTGTTAGGAAAATCGGTAGTACCGGAGTGAAAGGAGCGGTACTACCGCCGAGCGGTAATACCGCAAGTATAGAGCGGTACTACCACAAGTCACTTGGTCCGAAAGTGTATTGAACGGTCAAATCTTGATCGGACGATCCATATCGAGTGGCACTATCGGACCGTCCGAACAGTGCCCAGATCGGACGGCTAAGACACGCGGTCCGAACGGCCAAATCAATTTGGAGCGTCCACGTGGCAGGGCGTTCGGTTCTAAGGCTTTTTGAGCATTTCAGAGGAGCGGTATGAGCACACATTGTATGGCGGTACTACCGCATCACGATTGTACCGTTGGTTTCACGGCAGAACGGAAAAACCAGAATGCATGTTTTGGAGTGTGGATTTTCTCCTGGGGCGGTATGACCACACTTTGGTTGGCGGTACTACCGCATATCGGTGTGACCGCTTGAGAGTGGTATAAAATTTCCAGAGGAGATGTTTTGGGAGATTTTGGGTTTCTCCGAGGAGCGGTAAGACCGCAGTGTTCTGCGCGGTATTACCTTAGGGCGGTAGTACTGAGGTTTTTATGGCAGTGTTACCGCTTATGTGGTGATTGTCGGCCATTTTGGAGTTTTGGCTTTGGGATAGGTCAAGTTCATGAGCTTTAGTGCATATGTGTTGCATGATGTATGTTTTGACTAACGTGGGTCAAGTTGTGAAGAACTTGTTCCCGGAATCAATTTCTTGGTCTATTACTGTGCAAGTTGCTTGGAGGCCAACGATGGTCAACGGCGAGGATGATCAGGACTAAGCTTGGAGAGCTGCGGTTCAGAATGATCGAGGATGCCGGGTGAAGTCAATGGACTCAAGCATGGTGCAGAATGGACAAGAATGACTGAATGGGCAGTTCAGTGCGACGGGTTGGATCAAGCGGTACGGGGATCGGAGCAAGTGCCATGGAGGTTTCGGTGGAAGCCGGACGAGAGAGACTTGCCGACATGATGAGAACCGTTGATCAACCTACACGTGGCGAAGCAGGTGATTGCTTCACCAAGTTTGGACTTGGTCTTCGGAGAAGGATCGAGAAAGGGTATTTTGGTAATTTCACCTAAATACCGCCTTGGTGACCTTGAGCTAAACCGCGGCGCAAGACGACGGAAGGAGAAGCGGTTTAGGTCAAGTGAAGATGAAGACGACGCTTTAAAATACGTGCGTGAGTTAAACCCGTTTGTTAGTGGGCTTAACGGGTGCCCAATGGGTATAGTCTTCTAGAAGCTAGCCTCCACTATAAATAGGAGAGGGTGCTGTCCAGCAGCCCTCAAGCACTTCATTGAGAGAAATCCTAGTTTGTTTTAGGGCTTTGGAGAGAAGGAAAGAGAGATTAGGGTTCTAGGGATTGATTGATCGTGTGCTCATGTATTGAGTTTTGTCCTCCAGGATGGATTGGTTGTAAACATCAATCCTCAACTTCAAATCAATCCAAGCAAGTTCCCAAAGATGAGTCTCCTTTGTTCTTGCCTTCTGTTTTGATGATTTGGAGTTTTTGATGATCCATCGCTTTTCTCTTGAATCTTTGTGGTGTTCTAACTTGCTGTGACATGTGGGAGTGCATCTAAGTCCAACTTGATCATTCGTTACCCACGAGCAAGAGTTAGATCATATTTTGCTTTTTGACTCTATTTTGAAGCAAACTTCGTTCAAATGGAAAAAGGTTGAAACTTTGACATGGATCTTCTCAATCTTTGATTGGAATAGGTTTTCAACCTCCTATAGAAGTTATGTTTCTAGTTTCATAGACTTCGGCCGAGTGAATCAAAAGTTGTGCCGATTTTGGATTTCATCTTCGCGCTGCTCCAGGACAATAGTAGTACCGCTCCATGCACTGCGGTAGTACCGCACTTACAACGGCGGTAGTACCGATTTCTGGGTCTTTGACACGTCTGTGTGTTTTTGGTCAGTGATCTTTGTTGCTGTGCTTTGGGGGTATGATTAGGATTCAATACAAGGTTTCCACTATACTTGTTCATTGATCTTCATGGCTCTCATAGCTATTGGAGTGATTTGCGAATTGAATCTAATCAAAGCGAAAAACTGTTAAAGCTCCTATTCACCACCCCTCTAGGCGCCTTCCCGGTCCTACACAAAGAACCGCGCATGACCTTCGGCCCTGGTGCACACCGATGCGCTCCGCAGGCACGAGTGTATAAACAGTCACCGCGCATGGCCTTCGGCCCCGGTGCACACCAATGCCCTCCACTGGCACGAGTGTATAAACAAAGACGACACGCATGACCTTTGGTCCCGGCGCACATCGATGCCCTTCGCATGCATGAGTGTTTAGACTAAGACGATGCGCAAGGCTAACCCTGGCACGGCATGGTCCCAGGACCAAAACGCACCAGGGGGGACGACGTCATCTTCGCCTCACCCTTGCAAGAAAAGCAGGGCTATCAGGGACTCCCACACCTGACCCTACCTTGCTCGGGTCCTGGTGATCCAGGACCGCCTCAGGTAGCCAGGACAAAAACAAGAGTTAGGGCTCCCCGAAGCCCTACCTAAAAATGTATGGGGGACGGCGCGAGGCTCCGCCTCCCCCTTGTAGCAAGAGTTAGGGCTCCCCAGATCCCTACCTAAAAACGTATGGGGGACGGCGCAAGGCTCCGCCTCCCCCACGTAGCAAGAGTTATGGCTCCCCGGAGCCCTACCTAAAAACATATGGGGGACGGCGCGAGGCTTCGCCTCCCCCTCTTAACAAGAGTTAGGGCTCCCCTGACGCAAAAGTCCTAGCACATTAAATGCAGTTGTGTCGCATTAAATGCTATCACTTCTGCAGTACCTGTTCCCCCTCTTGTCTCCTCCTCCCCTATCTACCCCCATCTCCTCCTCCACCTACCCTTAAACTCGTGTGCTTCTGAGTCTCTCAGCGACTCCCCCCGTCTCCTCTAGGCTATAAAAGCCTAAGCAGCCCTCCTTCACCTCCTTTTCCTCACCCCAACTCTCTTGCTCTCACCCAGTTTCTCTGTGCTGCAAGTTTCGCCACCGTCTGCTGAAGCAGTGCCATCGCCTCCTCGTCGCCAAGGAGCCCGCTGGAGCCTGTGCCGTCTTTGACCACCTCGCTGCCGTAGGATTCACCGGAGCGCCCGTGCCGTTCGCTGTCCTCCTCCTGTCTTCTCCGGTCTCTCTCTCTCTCTCTCTCTCTCTCTGTTTGTCCTGGTGAGTATCTCCGTGCCTTGTTCTCTTTTTGCTTCCATGACCATGTTGTGTAGTCATATCCCCTTTTGTATTCTTCGTGCAGCCATGTTGAGTAGTCGTACCCTTCGGAGGACCTCCCTTGACCTCCTCAGGACCTCCCTTGACGTCCTCCTCAGGACCTCACTTGACCTCCTCAGGATCTCCTCCTCAGGGCCTCCCCCCTCACCTTTCTTTTGGATCTAGTTTGATAGTCTTTGGTTTTTTGTTTGGATTTGTTGTATTCATTTGGCTCTTTTCACACGTGTAGATTCCGACTTCTCTGAAGAGTTCTTGGACCCAACGACCTCTACCGAAGCACCTCAACTCTTCAACGAAGGCAAGTCGTAAACCTTTGATCATGTCTTACCCAGTTTGTAAAATTATATTGTTTTATACCAATATGCATGGCTAATTGTATAAAAATGGTTTGGGAAATAGCTAAATACCTACTCGACAGTATGACTCCTTGAATACTTGTGAATAACATGTTGACATGTTCCCTTGGACACCATAGGTTGGGTAATCTTAGTTGGACATTTTGAGATACCAACATGGGTGTGTATATTGCTTAGACATGCTTTAGTTATGCGATGTCTCTCGATCACATAATTGAAGGACAATAAATTTGACTAAGTGAATATGGAATTGTGGCACGGCCACTGTTGTTAAAAGATGTTGTGCCCTGACTAGGGTGGTCATTTGGTCAGGACGAACCCAAAATGATTTTATACTCGGGCGGGTGATCGTGTAGTAAAAGGGGTGCAGAAAGCACATTGGGATGTGGTTGTCTCGCTTGAGTAGTCCCTAAGGACTTAACATTGCAAGCCATTGATCTGGGCCATACTGTGCAACCACAAGTTTATTTATGAGGTGGACCTGGCCAACTAATTAGCAATGCTTTGAGTCGGTTCCGTTTTGGTTGAGAATGGCGCAAGAGGGGGCTAGGAAGGCGAATCCTTAGCGAGCGAAACCGGGTCAAAACAGAGCTTTGTAAAGACTTTGTCTCGTGCTCTAGACTGCTCACCTAAGGTAGTGAGCAGGAGCATCGACATGTGCCCAACCAACTAGAGAGGTCGCGTCTTATGGGTCAAGCTGTACAACCTCTGCAGAGTGTAAAACTATTCGAATAGCCGTGTCCCCGGTTATGGACAATGCCTAGTGATTTCACGCAAAGGGTAGACTTTCTCATAATGTGGTCGTGGTTGGTTCCAAGTAGTCTGGGAAGTGAACATGGTGTTCATGAGTGGTCTGGGACGTGGGCAGGGTGTTCACGAGTTGTTTCAAAGAAACTTGATTACTTATATATTAATCTTTCAACTTGTGCTTTGCAATCTACCTACTGTATTTCCAGTCAAATTCTGCCTTCTGCAAAGTAACCATAAAGCTATCCTTGTCAAGCCTGGCATGAATACTATTTGCATACATTTTCCTACGACTTGCTGAGTACATTCAAAGTACTCACAGCTTTATGCTTCTAGTTGATCAGTCGCTGAAGAAGACCCAGGGAGCTCCGAGCTCTATGAAGAGGAGCCCTTCGAAGACCTTGCGAGCTAGGAGACGTCCTCCACTCGATTGCCTGCGGGCATGTCAAATGGCCTCCACGAGTGTTTGGTGTTCCGCTATGAGCTCTCTTTTGTTGTAAGCCCTGTGCGGCAGACCTTGTAAAACCTTGACCATAAGGTCTTTTGCTTCTATCAGTATTAATTTGTCTTCTTCGTCTATAGTTTGTTGCATGGTTTTGATTACATCGATGTTAAAATTGTGTGAGCTAGCTCGCCTCCCCCTCGTAGCAAGAGTCAGGGCTCCCTGGAGCCCTACCTAAAAACGTATGAGGGATGGCGCGAGGCTCAGCATCCCCCTCGTAGCAAGAGTTAGGGCTCCCCGGAGCCCTACCTAAAAACATATGGGGGACGGCGAGAGGCTCTGCCTCCCCCCTCGTAGCAAGAGTTAGGGTTCCCCGGAGCCCTACCTAAAAACGTATGGGGGACGGCGTGAGGCCTCGCCTCACCCTCGCAACAAAAGTTATGACATCCCCGATGTCCTACCAAAAAATGCAGGGGGGGCGAACGACAAGTTATTCTCAATCAACTCAATACAAGGTCCAGGCAATACGACCCGCACAATACAAACACATTACAAATACACCACAACAACACAAATTACAACATGGCCCAATCAAGCGTCTCAGTCATGAAATCCCATGGCTCCCCGCGCAATACCCAAGCAAGAAGCTCCTCGTCGGAGGGACCAGTTGCCATGAACTTCAAATACTCCCTCTCCGCTACCCAGTCGTCCGAGGTGTCAGACGAGCTCGACGATACCATGGGTGCGGCGGGCGGAGGCAGGGTTCCCTACGGCACCATCGCAACCCCCCGGCGCTCGCAAAAAGCTCGTATCTCCTCGCGTGCCCTCGTAGCCTTCTGTTCGCAGCCTTCTTCCAACACCGCCACTTAGCGCCGTGGCACACCAAGCCCCGGTAACACACCTTAAGACGCCATTTGGAGAGCAACCCCCGCTCGTCCTTTGAACCGCGCGAAGGGGCGCAAGTTTTCAACTACCATCTTTTAGGGCAAGGCCCTCGCCTGGCGATACGGCAGAACAAGATAGGCCCACTCTGAGAAAAACATAAGCTAACATAAAAACAACACGCGCAGTAGTAAAAGAGACAATAAAGCCATCATCCTCCTTCCATTTATAAGACGGTCCATTACAAAAGTCAGCCCTACCTAACGCAGCCCCAGTGAGTACAACCACACCAGAACAGAAGAAAACAAAAAAAACCCTAGGATTGAAATAAAATAACGCATCGCGAAGAAGAGTGGAGGGTCACACCTTGCCCCCGGTAGCAGCCCCCCACTTAGCCGTTTTTGCACCATTCGCCGAGCCCTTCCCCTTCTTCTTCTGCAAGAGGGCTACCCACAGTGACTCCATCATGGCATCCCGACCGCGCGGTGCCCAGAAGTTCTAGGCAAGGGCGTTGCTTGCCCTCCGCACATTCTTCTGGCCAGAAGCAACATCCGCCGTGGAAGCAACGAGCACGGAGCCAGTGTAACATCCCAAACAATGGTGTGTATTTCAAATGTAATAAAATGAGGATAAATTAAAACTTTTGATACCTCATGATGCCATTTGAAATTTTCTAGAAATTTTCCCCTAATGTTTCCTATTTTCAAAGGTCAATGTTTCTATTGATGGATGCTTTTGTCCTTAAAAACTCCATGATCAAATCTTGTGATAATTCTCTAGAAATATTTTTCCTAGCTTCTAGATCATCCTAGGAGCCTCTCTTAAAAATTTTATAATTTTTAGATTTTATTTGCTATTCCAAAAGAGCTAGTCAAACCAGTTTGAATTCTGGTCAAACCCCTAGGACAGCCTCTTGTGAATTTTCTAGAGAGCAATGCATTATATTAAAATTCCTAGAAAAATTATGCAAGGTTTTCCTCTGATCTAGCAAGCTTCCATAAAAATTTCAGAATTTTTGGAGCTTTGGAGCTACCTCCAAAAATTCCCTATCTTCTCAGCCTTTTTAAAACAAAACCTGAAATCACTATTCCTCGGACTCAGACCCGAGCCCAACTCAAACCCGACCGCACCACCTGGCTCGGTCTAACCCACTAACTGCACCATCGCATGCAGTCGTCCGATCATGCATCAATGGTCGCGATCGCGTACCGCTTCGGCCAGTTTGGAAAACTCTCGCGCAGCGTAGACCATTGGATCTCGATCCAACGGCTCGCGCCGACCCCGTTTCTCTCGATCTCGCGCTCGCGCTGTGTCTCTACGTTGCGGGCCCCACCCGTCAGTCGCGTCGTCAACCTCGCGCTGGCGCTCGCGCAGAACTCGCGCGCCACGCGCCCATGCTGCTCTGCCGCCTCCGTCAACGCCCAGCAACGCTGTGAATCCACCGCCCGCCCTGACCACTCCTGGAGCTTCATCGGTTCACGCCGCCTCCGCTCCGTCTGCAAACCAGGGATAATACCCTCTCTTTCGCCCGTTGGAAGCCATTCCTCCTCTTGGTGGCTGAGGAGGGAGGCGCTTGTGCGAGCTGCTCCCTAGGGTAAGCTTTCTCCACGTGGTTCCCCTTTCTTCCTCTTCCTTCATCGTATCCGTTTTTGCTAATGTGAGGCCTTGCCTTGACTTGTAGCATTTGGTCCGCCGTCGAGCTCCCTGCTGCTCTGGAGCGTGCACCCGACGCCGCCGCCGTGTGATATTTCGCCCTGGTGAGCCATTCTCCCGTTTTAGTGCGTCATCTCATGCCGTAGAACACCCTGATGATTTTCCCTAAATCAATTTTAACTCTCGATCTTAGGAATCGTCAGAATCAAACTTTTACCCATTATCGGCCGCTGGAGCCCCTTTCTTCTCCGGCGACGATACGGTGAGTCCCAGTTCAATTCCTTGCGCTGTGACCACCACCGAGACTCCCTCTAGCGATTCCAACATCTCTTTCTCTCTTTCTTTGCTCAGGTTGAGCTCCCCTCAGTAGCACCATCGCCGCCGCCGCTGTTCTCATCGCCGGCTCAACTCCGGCAGTCTCCCCACCTCCGGGTCATCGTGGTGAGTCCCTAGAGCCCCTCTAATGCTTATGCGCACGCTAGCTAGTTCTTTTAGCCTTCGGGTTACAACATGCACCGTAGCCGTAGCGTCGCCTCCGCCCCTCACCGTCGCACCGCCACGTCGGACCACCTCTGGCCTTGCCGCTGGTGCCGTCGGGTTCGCGAGGTAGCGGGCTTTCCATTTTGACCACCCGGTCGCGTTCGCGTTCTGGTTCACGGCGAGCCACCGGAAGCTTCATGACTACGCACGCCCCTCACGGAGACGTTCCGACCGCCATCAGGCGGGATTAGAGAAAATCTCAGTTAATTAAGAGCTAATGATTGCGTAGTTAATAAATGATGTCTTAAAGGAGTTAATGTGTGACTTACATGTGGGGCCTAGCACAGTAGAGGTTATCCAAATAACAGTTTAGTTCTGAGATTGACATGTGGGCCCGGGAACTTAAGTGCACAGTTGTGAATCCATGGACCAGCCATAGACCCTCGGTCCATGCACTATGCTGTGGATCGGGTGTATGACATGTGGACCCCACATGTCAGGCTGATTCGGAAATTAAAATGGAAAATAGAAAGTGGCACTGTTCATTAGGCCCCACTAGTCAGTCACTGTGGCTAAGTTAGTCTGGGTATAAAAAGTATGTTATGTTTATATAATTTCCGAAACGCTTTATTTTTTAACAGAAAATTGGTTTAACTTCAAAATTGCATAAGTAATTCATTCTAGCTCCAAAATTGATGATTCAAATTTTGTTAGTTTCCTTTTTAAATGTACTTTAATATAAAAATGGGTTGAATTATGTTACTATTTCAGAAAACACTTTTGGCACAATTACTTTAGATTTAGTAATATTGTTGCATTACAAATTGCTTTAACTTCAAAAATGCATAAGTATTTCTCTATAACTCCAAATAGAGTAAACTCAACTTTGTTGGAATCCTCTGTTAGTGTAGTTTATTGTAAAATAGGTTCTGAACATGTTGCTATCACTGAAAATCTGATTCTATATATGTCATGTGCACTACTTTCATAACTTTGAAAAATCATAGAAAATTCATCTTAGCTCCAAATGAGGTGAATCAAATTCCATTGTTCATCTCATGTGGTGCTCTGCCTAACATAAAAATTTCAAGTGCACCACTACTCTGGAAATTTTCACCAAAGTAATTATTTCGGATCAACAGTAACCGGTAGCAATTTAATTGGATTTTCAAGAAAACTAACATTCAAACTGTCATAACTTTTGCTTAGTACTTCCAAATAAATTGATTATTATTGCTAAATTCACCTAAAATCATTCTCTACCTTTTGTGAATTTTTAATGATTTTTGGATGAATTTGAATTTTTGGGTCTTTTCGGTATTATTCGTTCTTATTGTGCTTTCAACTTCTTTCGCTGGGTTCCAACGAAATTATTGATTGCGCGAGTGACCCCCTGCAGCAAGAAAGTTATTCCTATTGCATGGTTGCCCTTAAATTGTTATCCCGTGCCACAAAACATAAGTTATTAATATCGCTGGTGAATTAGAGCCCGGTGATTTAATTATGCTCTTTTATTGTCTTTCTGGTGTCATGCTTAGAAATGCTTAGCTCTGGTAGAATTGGCGGTTATCGACTTAGTCGATAACCTTGATCACACAAAATTATTATTATCATTATGCTCAGCACCTTGTGCTTTGTTACTTTGTAAAGTCAAAAACTGAAAACTGAAAATAAAATTGTTTCATGACGTGTGGGTACATTGGTACACCCCTGCAGGGTTCAAACTATTCGAATAGCCTCGTCCTAAGTTATGGACATGCTTGGTAAGGTCGTGCAAGAACTAGACTATAACATTTAATTAAAACTTGATGTGGGTGGTATGAATGGGGAATTCATGCTATTTGTTGTGGTGGCTATTGGGTTAGCCACTTCCAGGATGTCTTGTTATTATTGTTACTTGTATATTGCTGTTTTTGTCAAATAAAAACAGATTGTAAAACTGCTTTAAATCTGTTACATTATTGCAAGTGAAAACTTGCTTTATGCTGAAAATGAGTCTAGAGCCTCCTCCACTTAAATAAGCTTGCATGTAGCTATGTATAGGCCTGTTACCCTACACGTAAGTCTTGTGAGTACATTTTTGTACTCATTTGCTTTGCTTAATAAATTGTTGTAGAGGAGGAAGTTGATCCCTTTTGCGAGATGTGCGGTGGTTTCGACGACTAGGTTGGTGGCCCGGTTGGTTGCCTTGTGGGTTAAAGGCACACTAATTGGCTTTTGTTTATCGCCATCTTATGGCACCTTGCTTCCGCTATTATTTAAGACTCTTTTGTTGTTATTTGGCCGGTCGGTCCCTTTTGTAATAACTCTATATTGTATGTCTTTTGAATTGCTTAGTTGTACTTCGGTTCTATGTGTTGAATGAAATTGATGCTTAATTTTTGTATGGGGTATGTGTACTGCAATTCTGGGAAGTACATATACGCCAAGAGTCGAGATATTTGATTTGTAATGCTAGGACCATCTTGATGGTTAAGTATTACAAGTTAAATATCCCGGGTTCTCACAGCCAGCACCAAGGCCATCAACATGCCCGCAACCAGCTCGCTGCAGAGAGACGAGGGTGGCCATCCATGCTACCTTCGCGCAATGATTGCCGTAGGCACAGGCAGCCAGGAGGAACACATCGCCAGGACGGTGGAGACGATCCAGGGTTAAGTCCACCTCGTCCACAATGTGCCTCCGAGGGGGAGGAATGACACCGAGCTCAGTCACAACACCCTCCATCCGCTCCATCGCATTCCAGGTAGTCCTCGACATAGTGGCCGAAAGCTCCCATTCTGCCGCAATCTCCGCCTCAAGGATGGAGCGGACACCCCACAACGACACCACCTCATCTTGCAAGGTGCATTGCTGTCGTCCAGCTCAGCAACCCTTGCTTCCAGCCCTCTCGCCTTCTCCGCCAAAGCCAATCGCTCCGTGGCAAGCGACTCGCTCCGTGCGTACTCCGCGTTAATCCGTTCCTGGATCTTTGTGTAGCCACCCTGGATATCCCCCTCGAGCATGCGCGATAGCATCAAGGACTGCCAAAAAAACACACTCCGTCAGCACGGCACAACTAGCATGAAACAATAGGCACATCCAGACTGATCTTTATCGCATTAGCCTCGATGGACCGGAACATCTTCTCCGCAGGCATTCGCCGGAGGAGCTCCGACAAGCAGGGTGGGGCGACCAAGTGAGCCACCTCCTCGCAGACAGCGGCTGCCCCGGCGCTGACCTTTAAGTCCGTGGTGCACAGCGGACCCACGTCCGCGGTGCCCATAGCTCCGGATGCCCCAGCTGCATCGCCTCACACGGCGCCCGACGCACCGCCCGATGTCCCAGCTCCTGAACCGTCCTGGGGCATCTCATTGCCGGAGGCTGCCCCACCGCCACTACCCCCCTCGACGACCGGCACTGCACACACGAGACCAAATCTGTCGAGCGCAAAACAAAACAAGGAAAAGCGGGGAGTCGAAGCTTACGGATCGGGTCTTCGACAAAGGTGGGCTCCTCGACAAGAGTATCCTCGGTACCCCGCCCATACACTTGCAAGGGTGTCCCAAATGACACATCTTCCAGGGGCAAGCTCGCTACCCCGAACGAGCTAGCAACCCCTTCAGTGGCTTATCATGCAGCGGCGGTAGAAGACTCGCCGATGAGCTCGACGAGCTGCTTGCTTCCTGCGGCGCCTCGGGAGCTTGGGCCACCTTCTTCGAGGCAGGAACTGTCACAACCTCCCTAGCGTAGCCAGGGCAATTTGAGCCACCTGCTCCAACAGCCCACAGGGGCACCGCACTGATTGGCCCATCATCTTCCAACTCCTCCAGGCTATGAACCCATTTCTTCTTCCCTACGTCGGGGTCCTGACGCTCCACCAAGCGAATGGTAGGGTCCGCGTACGCACGATTCAAGCGTGGGTCACACACCGCTAAGCCACGCTTCGAATGCTCCTCCCCAGTATAGGGACCCAAAAGCTGCTCCGCGGCACGCTCGGCCGCGTCAATGGATAGCACTATAGGACTGCCAGACACCGAAGTACACAAAACAGAAAACATAAGCGCCAGAGTAGGTACCTTTGCGACCCCCTAACTGTAGAGGGGGCATCCCATCCTTCGTCGCATTAACCTTCATGTTCCAGCCCTACGCCAAGGGCCACAACCGAAGGGCGTAGAACTCTTCCACGAGGTCTCGCGTTGACATCCTTCGCGCCGTGGACAGCAGCACCTGGAGCAGCGCCACCTCCCTCGAGGACAGGTCAATTGCCGGGGAGGGCATAAGATGAATAGGGCCCCCGCAGGAGCGAAGACCGGCGTCGGGAGCCCATTTGTGGTAGAACCACCTCCAAGTCCAGTCTATTTCCCACCTGTTCTGGGAGGCTAGAGCGAGCAAGTGCTGAAAGAAGGCGCGCCTTCAGCTGAAAGTTGACACTCCCAAAATTCAGCGTCTCACCGGTGACCTTCTTCTTTTTCGATTGGCATCGACCATCATGGAGATACGCGAAGAGTTGCGCTTCCCCATCCTTCGCACCTACAGAGTGAAGCACCCACTCAAAAACGCCGAGCTTGACGATGGAGTTGGGCGTCAGCTGGGCCAAGTCTACCCCGTACATTTGAAGAACCTAGACCATCGACCCAACGCACGGTAGGCGAAGACCTGCGTCCAGGAATGCCACGAACATGATCGTCTCGTCTTCCCGGGGCATCGGCACGACCTCTTGTCCAGGGGCACGCACATCGCCCAAATCTGCCAACTTCCCCTCCTCTTTGAGGGCCTGTAGCACCAGTGAGGTCACGGTGGAGCGCCCTAAATCATCAGTATAAGTCACCACACCACCTCAATCCTTGGCCCGCCTCGTCATCATAAGGCGCAGAATACTCCGAACAAAGCGGCAAAGTGTAGACGAAGGAGCAAGCCGAGGGAGCGAAGCGAGAAAGCAAAGACTGAGTTTGACAGGATAAGGACCGAGTTAGCCCCATGCCACCTATTTATAGGCGGGCGCTCTTGTAGCCATGCAAGACACGAAAACCGATGAGCCACGCCCCAACCACAACCTGACACGTGGCAAACCAACAGCGCACCAAGCAAACAAGTATTATGCCGCATAGGAACCAACAGACGGCATTAACGCACGTGCCGCCAGGCGTGGCGCCCGAGGCATCGCGAAAAGGCACGCCCATTTACAGCGTGCGGCGGTTGACAACGCTGCACGCTACCCAGCGGGCCACCACCTCGACCAAGACGTCGCGGAGGGTCGCACTGAAGAACTCTTCACCAGGCCGAAGGGGACGGTGTACCTGTACCCTCCGAGAAGAAGGGCGCGGTTTCAGCCATGATGAAGCAAGACCTCGACTGCGAGGGGCTTGTCATAGGTGTGGCCCACCGGCCCCCATGACTAGGCGAACACCATGAGAGCGCCTGCCGCACCAAAGACCACCGGAGGGCCGAAGGCTCCCCGAGGGGCCCCGAAGGCATACGAAGGGTCCCCAAGGGGGCCCGAAGGAACGCGAAGGGTCCCCGAGGGGATCCGAAGGCATACAAAGGGTCCCCGAGGGGTCCCGAAGGTACATGAAGGGTCCAGAAGGACTGAAGGGAGCCGAAGGATCCCGAAGGGTCCAAAGGACCTGAGGGGTCTGGAGCCACGGAGCCCCCACTAAAGGACCACAATACTGCTGAACCAGGTGCTCCAGCTGGACAGACCGAGTCTAGGAAGGTCTACCGTGAGCTAAAAGCTACACCTAGGGGTAGAAAAAAACCCCTGTAACCCCTACTAGTATAGGGTCCTGTAGAGGGTAAGATAGTAATACCATGTACTCCGGAAAAAAAAGCTATAAATAGCCACCTTTACCCATGTAAAAGAGGAGGAAAAAATTGAATAAGCAATCCATACTCGTTCACTTCCTGGCAATCTGTCCCCTCTCTGATGACCCTTCGAACACTTCCGTGTATTCTAAGGGTCCCTTTTTATCTACTGTTTAATCTTTTTTTCAAAAAAGGAAAATAAAAAGTAGCTTGAGGATGCTGCATGCCGTGCAAGTCGCCGTCGCATATGGCCAAACAGAATCTGTTGAGCCAAGTTTTTCTTAGCACGGGTATATTTTGTCCACGGCAGCCTTTTCCATCCAGCGAAATCGTGAATACGGAGAAATTTTCGGCCAGAGTTGAAATCACTGAAGATTTATTTGAACGGATTAATTAAGCGAACAGGGCATCACGCTTTCAGGGGTCGCTTTGATCATGTCATTCCGGCCCAACCTGCCCGCCCCTTCACTTGCTCCATTTGTCCAGCTCGATACTGAACGAAGGAGGAGACTATCTTGCTCCGGCCAGCCCATGCAAGCTAGTAAAATTTGAGGGGAAGCAAATGGTCTAGTTGTTCCATCTGCCGAGGCCTCCTTTTGGTTCGGGGTTCTTCACATAATGGGCCTAGCCTGTTGGTTGTCTTGATAACATCCCAAATTAAACTGGCCGATGAACCATGGGCCGAGAGAAACATTGAAATGTACTTAATGGTACTTCAAACTATGTAATAAACTGGGCTATGCAGAGAACCAAAGAGTTTTTCTTTTCCATTATTAAAAAATTGGATTGTCCTTGGTCCAGGCTGAAACGGGTGTATCCTCGATTCTTCGCCTGCGAGCTGCGACATTGTTGTGGCTGTACTTGCTTCTGGACTCTTTTACGGCCGCACTCCTCTAACAATCTCCCATTGGACTGCTTGGTGGTCCAGTCAAGCCGCACTCCCGCATGGGCCGGTAGGGCCTCAGATAATCTTGGTGGGTCTAGACTCTTGGGCTATGTATTTGATCATCTATTGGTTTTCGCTTTTCACGTATGAGGTGCCTTGGAGCTAGCATATATGCAGCACCACCACCAACTTAAATCTGGAAGTAAGCAGTGCGGTAGCGACCATAAAACATGACAGTGAATTTGGGTTAGAGAGCACATGACAGTGAATTTGGGTTAGAGAGCATAATGCAGACACACACGGTTAAGACACACCACACTTACACCACACACGTACACACGCTACGAATTTATCGGCGGTATCCAAGGACTCATAGAGCACACTTTCTCACTAAACACGTACATATGTGTGTACTTCTAAAATCGGTCAACACCAACTTCGAGCATTGTACGAAAAACCAGACCTACCAATGAACTGGACAAGTCACTGGTACAAGGTTCGCTGGTTCGACCGATCGGTGAAACGGCGGTTCAAGAATACTATTGTCGGTGATCTAGAACCAATCTTACGTATGATTGTTTGATTCGGGGGGCCTCCAAGACTAAAGTTACGCAGAGAATGACACAGAGATTTTATACATGTTCAAGCCCTCTCCAGAGAGAATAATAACCCTACTCTTGTGTGGTTGTATTGAGTGTGCTGATTACAATCAAGAGAAAGACTAAAGCTCATGCTCCAGATTTCTCTATCTGTCCTTCTGCCTTCTGACTTCAGCCTTTATATAGTGTATGAAGAGGTGGAAGTTTCTCCAAATGAAGAGACGCCTCAATATTCCAAATGATAAACCGTTTGATGGTGATTGTCGTCAAGGACGTGTCACCCCTCATGTCGTCATGCAGTATTGTCAGAGACAGTGATGATTCATGCGGTTACTCACAGAGAATAACAGCGTAAATTAAATACCCCATGTGCAAAACACGGCGCATAAGACTCCCTAACCGACTGGGCCCACATGCCTGTAAACTCCATCGATAAAGAAGTAGTCGTAACTAACTAGGTTGTGGATATACTCACGACCACAAGGTGCTCGTAGATAAGTCTCACAACCTTAGGCCAGTCGTAGAACTTACAATTAGAGACTAGTCGTAGAAGATGCTTACGACCAAGGACTAGTCGTAAAAGAGGCTTACGACTAGGGGGTGGTCGTAGTAGGGCTTACTACCACTCGATTAAGCTCCTCCCTTATGAATGGTAAGGGGTATATCTATAGGTAATATACGAATATTGCTATTTATAATAATAATTATAGATGAATAATTAAATGGGGACTATTAGATCCTCGTCATCTAGCCTCTAGCTTCAAGTGAAAGTAATTTACTTGAAAAAGGAGTCGTAGAAGATCTTACGACCATAAGGTGGTCGTAGAATAATGGTCGAAGTAAAGTCTTTCTAACTGGTATTTCATTTGACTAGAAATAGACTTGGTCAAGAAGGTAATTTCGCTTGAGATGTAAAGACAGACTCTGTTTTCTCGAACAGATAAATTAAAGAATTTCAATCGACTCTCTCAAATATGTATGTTAGAGCGGTTCCCAAAGAGGTGGCAACTCTTGAGCTCCCACGATCTCTTAACTCAAGCGTGCGGCTATAAAATTCCACCGCGGGCGTGATTCTAGGGTTCTTCGAACGCCTAACGATTGACAAGCTCCTAGGGGAGGTGATCGTTCACCACTCCAACCCAGCAATCTGCAACAACAGATGGAATACGAGGAGTATTATGTAACATCCCAAAATCCTAATCTTGGGATTAAGTAATATAAAATGCATTAGGAAAATTTTCCTTGAACATTTGCATTTAAACTTTGCCTTTTTGAAAATATTGTGTTGTTTTTAAAACTAAAATTAGTACACCATTAGGTGCTAAAAAGGAAATAGAGGAAGTAAAATAAAACTTTTAAGTAAGAGAATTGTTTTGGGCCTTTTGTCCCAGGAACCCTTCAACCAAAATTTCTATATGAAATTTTGTTTAGAGAAATTCTCAAGACCTCTTAGGATCAGCACCTTTTTTGAATTTTGTAGAAATTCATGAAAGGTTTTAGCCTCTGAAAATTTTACTGTAGGAACTACTTGAGTCCAGTAGCCTACACAAAAAAATTTCAAAATTTTTGGACTTCGTTTAGGTAGTGAATTAAATCGGTAAAGAAATCAGCTGATAATTCAAAATCCTAAAGCATGTACTATTCATTGGGCTCGAGTCAACACCCACATGGCTAAACCCAACCAATTCCACTAGCGGACCAGGTCCGAAGAGCGCATGTGTTCTCGACCGTTGGATTTGGAAGCCAACCACTCAAATTCAATGGGCCGTTCGGACCGTCCGAACCCCACAACCAATAGGAACCGTTGGATTTAAAACCTAGCGTTTAGATCAAATGAGATGATTAGAGCGCTCCACTTAAACGCGCGCACCGTTGGATCTGTTTTGAACACTCGAGATGAATTGGGCCGTTCGGACCGTCCGAACAGCACCTTCATCTCAACCGTTAGTTAGGAAATGAACGCACCAGATGAATTAGGCCGTTCGGACCATCCGAACAGCACAATCCATCGTGGCCGTCCATTTCTGATCTGACCGTCACGACTTGATCTTCACTTACCGATTCGATTTGAGTCGCTAACTAGTGGGCCCCGTGCGCAGGACTCGTTGTCCACCTCGCGCTCTGCCGCGCCAGTGCAGCACAGTGAGGACTCCGCCGCCCACCTTTTTTGACCTCGATGCCCACGGTTTTTGCTGCAGCTCTGCTACTCTGGTCGCGTCACATTCAACGCCACACCCATGCCTGCCCGCGCCAAACTCGGAGCTGCCTGTACAACATTGGATTGCTCCGCCTCTGTTGCCATGGCTTCCCGAGCCTTTCTTGCTCTTCTTCGTCGCTCAGTCTATATAAAGGCCACCCTGAGCTTCGCAATACCTTTTCCAAGCTCATGCGCACACCCATTCCTCATTTCATCCACCCACTTGAACCCTAGAGCCCCAAGAGCAAAAACCCTAATTTCACCGTACGCCATCGTCTTCGTCTCCGGCGCCGTGAAGGGTTTTGTATCTTTTCTTTCGCGTCATATCGCGTCACTTAACATCCTGAGCTTTTCCCCTCAAACAATTTAGCTTTTGATCCACATGAGCTTCTATTTGGGGCTTTCTTCTTCGTCTCCGGCCAGAACCACAGCGAAGACCTCACCGACGATTCAGTGCATCTCGAGTCAATTCATTGCACCTGGAGCATCGCCAAGACACCCTGAAGCTTATACGACCATTGGACTTGAAGCTCCTCCACCTCATCGTCTTCTCCATGCACGGCCAACTTCGTCGCTGCACTTCACCGTCGACAACGCACCACAGACCTCCTCAGCTACTCCGTGTCGTTCCGGTAGACTCTAATTAGTCTCTAGTTGCTTATGTGCGCATTAGTTTGCCAAGAGTTTCGCTCGTTTACCTTGTCATAGTTTGCTGTAATTATCCCTCCGCTCACCGTGGCAAGGCCACCGCGTTAAGCCACCTCGAGCCCCGCCCGTCGGTGCAAGAAAAGCATTAGTGTGTAGAACCCATTCCAAGCACCCATTTGCCCCGCCGAGCCCCACAACGCCGGCGATTAGCGCGGCCGTGAAGCACCACCGCGCGGCACAGTGTTGTTAACACTATAGCTCGTCATTTAGGGTTAGCAAAGTGTTTAACTATTTAGTTAGAGCTAATTAGTCACTTACATGTGGGACCGAGCAGTTAAGTTAACTCCAAATCGTTAACTCGCTTGAGTCTATGACATGTGGACCCCACAGCTTAAGTGCACAGAACAACCCCATAAGCTGTCTCACTGATAGTAGGCCCTACCTGTCGGTTTAACCAGAAACCCAATGGGAAATAGAAAGTATGCTTTCAGTTATAAGCTGGAATATGTTTTCCTTGTTGGAAGGCATAACCGCCAATGTAACAGACGCGAGAATACGCTTTCTCCGTTAGAAAACGTATTTTTCCATTTATTCTGGATTTACCAAACCGAGTGTAGTAAAAGCTTAATAACTTTTGCTATACAACTCCAAATTTAGTGAGACCAGTCCCTAAATTCATCTAAAATTATAATCTATCTAAATATGTAAAAATATTTTATTTGTGTTGCTGTTGTTTTTGTTGAATATTATTTTGATTCTTGCTTGACTCCTTTTAGACATCGATTATTCGGGTTATTCTTGCAACGATCAATCCGTTATACCTCCAGAACAGCAAGAGCAAGGCAAGCACCCCCTTTGATCATATTGATCCCAGTATTTTACTTATTGTACTTTATTTTTTTTGCAAATCCTATTATGCATGCGTGTATGTTTGTATGAAAATGCTATTCTCGGGAAATTGGTAGTTGTAAATCCTACTTGCTGCATATGCCTTCTTGAAATATTGATCTCTTACTGTTGTAACATTTAGAATATAGGTTAGATAATATGTCATGTTAATTGGGAATTTTCGAGTGCAGTCATTGCACAAATGCAACTAGAGCAATAGAATTTCTGAAAATGGATAAAAGGACAATATGATACTTTGTGAGTTTGGGATTATTTTGAAAAATGTCCAGAGGAGTTACCTCTGTTATTTTTTTTAAAATGACATGAAAACTTTAGTCTTTAGACACGGGCAAGTTATTGTTGTATTCTGAAAAAGTGGAGATTGAAACTCACTAGTAGATAGGGTGGAGATCTTGCCCGTAGTCGGTTAAGGACTGAAGCCAGCAAATCTGGGACTAAGACCTAATCGTACAACCGTATGTGCTATTATGGGATGGTCGTAGCTAACTAAGTTATCGAAATCTTAGCCTTGCATGATAGTAGGCAGAAGTAGTGTTCGCATTTCCGGGGTATTGGTAATGCCAACATAACTGCGAATGCCTCGCTTCGACAGGTTTCCATTCGGGCAAAGTGAGGGACTTGCTCAACGAGGTCTGTCCGGCGAGTAAGGCTCCTCATCCGATGTGTTTACTTGTTACTATCAGTGTTACTAATGTTATTTTTCCCGACGGATGAGGATAATGATTCGCAGGGCTAGTGCAAGGTTAGGACTAGGTAATGTAAAGGATGCGTCGCGAACTCTAGGTTGCTTACCTTCGGCAGTGAGCAACGATATAGAGATATTCCAAGCAACTAGAGTACCGCGTACTATGGGTAAAGTTGTACACCTCTGCAGAGCAATAAACTATTCGAATAGCCGCGCTCGCGATCATGAGCATGCTTAGTGCGGCTGGTATGGCGGTAGTTTTTGTTTTCAAACTGTTTTGTCACAAAATGTCGGGGTAATGACATGGGGTTTTACTTTGTTGAGTTAACTGTCATGTCTATGGCTTTGTTGCTATGTCTATAGCCCAATTTGTTATTTCAATGGCTATTTTGCTATTTCTATAGCAGTGTTGCCATGTCTATGGTTGAACCGAATCTGTCAGTGCCATTTCTATGGAAAAACCTGTTTATATTTTTGCTTACAACCGGGGAAGGTTGTAAGTGCTTGTTGTTACTTGTTCAGTTATAATATTTACTGTTCTTTTATAAACTGCTCTTTTAAATACCGTTGCAAATTATTACTTATGATTATTGCAAATAAAATTGGCTTTGAGCAAATGAACTTGTATAGTAGAGCCATTCACTTGTTAGCCTTGCATATAATTTTTGCGATACACTACAAGTCTTGCTGAGTACACAAGTACTCAATCTTGCTGCTGTTGTTGCTTTAGATTTTGCAAATGATCCAACGCCTGACGACGAGTTTTTTGTGCCTGGCACCGAAGGGTTCGGTGACGGGTCTACTTAGGTCTTGCTTCCAAGTCGGTTGCTTGAGGGATCAGTGGGCACACTGCTGGACTTTTGCTACTACTACTTAATTTCCGCTGCTACTTTGTTTCTCTGATAACTGTCTATTTGGCCAGTCGGCTATGGTTGTAATAGTCTTGTAATAACTTAAGTAGACTACACCCTTTTGCTTTATATTAGCATGTGAATGTATGATTGTGATGCCAAATGTTGTGAATGTGTGTGCTAGCCTTTATTCCTGGGACTAGCACATTATACACATAAGATTCACAGGTATTCCACTGGGGTCCGACAAAACAGTATCGAGCCATCTCGACTATAGGACAAGCCCTAGGTAGAATGGTTAATAGATTATGACTTAGAGAAAAAATTGCAATCTAATTTAACCATAGGAATGGTTCTGAAAATTTAGAATTTTTTTGCTAAACTTATCCCTCTTAGCATTCTTTTCTTACCTAAAGTCTCTTTTTGATCATCTCCTCTCATCTGGTTCAAAATAGTTCTATTTTTGAGAGATGGGATGCTCTCTGAAAATAACAGTCCCTAATCAACTTTTAGGACTTTAAAAACTGAGCCAAAGTGTGGTCAAAACATCCCCCACAAAATCCTTTTTGAAGTTTTGTCTTCGAACTACTAAGGATATCACCTTAGATCTCTCTTTTCATAAAATTTCAGAATATGTTGCTTGCTGAAATTTTTGTAATGTACTATCTAATTAAACCTTCCTACCTTCATTTGGAGTTATTTTGAGTGAAAATATAAAGGTCTACTCATGTAAGGACCAAGGGGTAGAAATACATGTTTAACAAGCCTAAGGGATTAGTAAGTGAACCTAGGAATGGTTAAAAATGTGTGCTGAAAATTCTTTCCCAACTGCTGTCTTTCTTAACCATGACTTTGGTCATTTGGTCTTTAACTCATCTTCTCTTTATAATTGTGTAGATGGTCAACTAGTGGGAGCCTCAGTACCGCACGAGTGCCTTTAAGGAAGGCACGTTGCAGCATACTCTTTGGGTGATGTTGCAGCACATCGAGTGGCCTCACACTCCGCAGTACATAGTCTACAGTGCACCGGCGAGTACAGACTCCACTGAGTATCTCACCCAAGTGCTCATCCAGGGGAGGAACTTCGGTGACCCAGCTTTCCGTTGCTACGGGAGAGGCTCTACTATTAGGATATCCCTGCTTGACGCGGCTTATGTTGCTATCGTTCGACTGCGACACGAGCTGCCAGCGCTGAGGGAGCATTTCTTTCACTTCCCAGCCCAAGCTGCGGATCAGGAGGAGCCTGCCTACCAGGTAGAGGGGAGACAGTTCCTTAACCCTCACCTGCACCTCGTAGGCCTAGTGAGGTCACTTGACGGATATCTCCGTCGAGTGTCTCGCGAGCTTCTGGAGGCCCGTTGGAGGATCTACACACTGGAGGACAGTATTGCTCCTATGGTAGCCCAGGGTTTCTTCTCCCGGGAGCTGCTATACGGGGAGGATGCAGTGTTGGCACCTGATGAGGAGCTACCCCTGCCCATTGTTCGCCTGCAGCCCTGTACTCGACGTCCTCGTATGTCGGTGACCGGACATCGCCGTCGGGTGATGGCTCTCTACGCGGATGCAGTAGCTCCTACACAGTCGTTGCAGCGTTTTCGCCACCGCCTTGCTGGACTTGAGGACACTAAGCCCTAGAGTACTCATTCCTCCGCTGCCCCCAAGTCTTCCGGAGCTGCCCAGCGCGACTAGATGGGCTAGAATACCGCAGTCTGTTCAGAGCTCACTTGTAGGTCTTTAAGTGAGCACTTTTGGACATTTTGTAGACTTAGACTGAGGTGGGACCTCGCTGTACTTTTGTTGTATTATGCTACTTGTTGTGTTCCGTTTGCCCTCTTTTGTATTTTGGAACAATGGGCATATATGCCATGTAATGTTTAACTAGTATGTTAATATTCATGTGTGCTGCCCTAAGTTTTAAAAATATGCATGCTACCAGTTGCACTAAGCTACATTAGTTTGGGATGAAGTTGCTTACTGACCCACTTAACTTATGCTTTTTCCCTTGTATCATGCGAACAATTGTTTACTCTACCTATTGTTTTGATCAGGATGCCAGTAACCCGCTCTGTTCGCCAACTCATGGCAACAAGAACCCCCTCTGGATCTCAGCCCCTAGAGAATGAGATTCCTATACCATCTTTGCCTAATCCTCAACACTCGACTGCAGCAACAAAACAAACAGACCATCCTCATTTTGCTGCTACCGCAGACCCAGAAGTTCTGCCACCGCCACCCACCATGGCTCAAGTGCTCGCCATGATTAATCAAGGGCGGCAAACCAACACTCTTTTACTTTAGCAGTTGGTTCAGAACAATGCAGCCCTTGGCACTTTCGTTGGAGGAAATGGGACTGCGAACAACTAGCCCTCATCCAGTGAAGAATCTAGACCTACCATTATGTGTTAATGGGGTTTTGGTGATTAATGACAAATCTAATTGTGAGACTAACACTTTCATTGTTATACATATTGTGTAGTCTTATTTGGATATAAAGGTAATAACCATGAAGGCATGCATGTGGTTAATGATAAATCCAAAGCAGTATGATTTCATAATGATGAATCTATTTGTAAGACTAACACTCTTATTGTTATATCATGTTTAGTCTCGTTTGGATATAAAGAATACAAAGTAGAATGAACAAAGAGGTTTGTATTTATATATCTTGTTGCATTCCTCGGATCCAAAATATATGTTGAACTCCACCAAAAGTCTAACTTGAATATGTGCATATGTTTCCATTACACATTTGTGTATGCACACATTTAGGGGGAGCTCAATATATGTTTTGTGGTTTCATTAGTATTGATCCATAGTTCCTTGTCCATATATAATTGGGATCTTTACTTTGAAGCATGTCCTTTGAATATATTTAACTTGCATAGTTAATTTATTCATATGAGTATATGAGACTTGTGTAGTTCATATATTCTTGAATGTATTTAACTTGTGTAGTTAATATATTCATATGAGTATATATATAACTTGTGTAGTTCAGATATACTCATATCCTTGAATATATTTAACTTGTGTAGTTAATATATTCATGTGAGTATATATAACTTGTGTAGTTTATATATGCTCATATTCTTGAATATATATAACTTATGTAGTTAGTATATTCAAGTATGTATATAAGACTTGTGTAGTCTATATACACTTATATGTGAGTATAACATAACTTGTGTAGTTTATGTGTGCTCACATATTCTTTGAATATGTTTAACTTATGTAGTTAATATATTCATATGAGTATATGAGACTTATGTAGTTTATGTATGCTCATGCATTCATGAGTACATACGACTTGTGTAGTTCAGTATACACTCATGTTGAGTATATATAACTTATGTAGTGCTTATATACTCATACCTATTTACATTCAATTATTTGTTATTGAAGTGGTTATCATCAATTACCAATGAGGGAAAGATTGTGGTATCTTGTCCCGCCATTATGAGTTAATGGTATGTTGTGGTAATTAATGATAATCATATTGTGGAACTAACGTTTCTCCTTGAGTTGGATGAATAGGTTGAGTTCCATGTGGTTGACGACTTGGGATGACATCATGTGTTGATTGTCATCAAGTCAAGTCAAGAGGAGAATGCATCATGTGTTGATGCATATCGAGAAGATCATCATGTGTTGATGATATCGAAGTGAAGAGCTTGAGTAAAGGATGCACATCATGTGTTGATGCGCATCAAGTTCAAGATAAGAAGAAATCATCGTGTGTCGATGATGTTCAAGATAAGGAGATGATCATGTGTTGATCATCAAGTCAAGTGAAGACCCATCATGAGTTGATGGAGGTCAAGTGAAGAATGCATCATGTGTTGATGCATATCAAGACTCGGGATGGTAGATGTCATCATGTGTTGATGAGCATCAAGTCAAGATCCCGAAGTGAAGCTTCATCATGTGTTGATGAAGATCAAGTAAGGATGCATCATGAGTTGATGCATATCAAGTCAAGAACCGGAGTTGAAGCAAGGATGTGCGCCATCAAGCTTCAAGTGTTTGCGCAAGGCAAAGGTATGACTAGCTAGGGCTAAGGATTTGTTCCTAGTCTTTACCGGTCTTGGTGTTTGGTTGGATGACCGGATTTCTAGTATAGGTTGCCGTACTATTAAGAGGGGTCTTTGACTAGTAGCTTGAGTTTGTCATGTGTTGATAGCTCATTGTGTTTGCTCTAGCTCACTTTAACATGTTGCCAATATTTGCGAATGTGTTTTGCAAATAGTTGTGGCTCATGGTTAATCCTTGTAGCATGTGACTTAAGTTTGCGAATGCGTTTTGCAAATGGTGTAAGTCCATGTACCTTATTCCTTGTGGTGTGATTCTAAAAGTGTGCAAATGTGTTTTGCAACTTGTTGAGAATCTCACTTGAATCCTTGTTTGCATCAAGCGTCAATTTCGCAAATGTGTTTTGCAAATTGAGTTGAAGCGGTGCAATTGGTGGGATATTCTAAAAGTGTGCAAATGTGTTTTGCAACTTGTTGAGAATCTTACCTTTGAACCCTTGTTTGCATTTGCATCAAATTGGCGAATGTGTTTTGCAATTTGAGTTGAAGCGAATCTGTCTGTGTTTTCTCAGAAAATCGGATGAACCGACGTGTTGTGAGCTAAGACGATCGGATGCGGTCATACCGGCGCAGTATCTGTGGTACGACCAAGAATCGTTGAGCATGCGTTGCTCTGGTTGAGGAGCGGTAGTACCGGCGTGTACTAAGCGGTACGACCGTAGTCCGGTTGTTCCGATTATTTCGTGGCGGTTCAAGTTTTCCAGAGAAGATGCATTTGTTGCTCATCTTTCGGTTTTGAGAAACCCTTGGAGCGGTAGTACCGACGTGTGTTGGGCGGTACGACCGCGATGCGGTTCGACCGCTTTCTTGGTGCGGTTGTAAAATTCCAGAACAGTTGTTCGTGGGACTTAGCCGCATTTGGCGCTCCTTTGTGGAGCGGTACGACCGCAGGTGTTTGTGCGGTTGTACCGATTGTTGCGGTACGATCGGGCCTTAGTTGGCGGTCGTTCCGATTGGTGACCAACGGCTAGTTTTATAGCCGTTGGAGGAAGGGCGGTACGACCGGCCCCATAACGGCGGTCGTTCCGATTTCCCTGATTTTTCAGCAGACTTTGTCCCAACGGCTAGTTTGTGTGTGTGGGCTATAAATACCCACCTTGGCCGTGTGAGGGAGAGTTGCTGGTGCCCCTTTGAGTTCTATTGAGCTAGTGCAAGCCTCTCATACTCTTTTGTGCATGTGTTGCACTTAGTGAGGTTAGAGAGCAAACCCTAAGTGCATGTGTTGCCTTAGGTTGTGGATTTCAGATCCATAGAGCTTTGACACTTGATTGGTTCAAGTGAGAGTTAGAGTCTTGTTACTCTTGGTGTTTGCCGACACCTAGACGGCGTGAGGCGTCGTGGCGCCGTGAGCTTCTCAAAGAAGATTGTGAGAAGACCCAGGCGGTTTGTGAGTGGTGTGGTGCTCGCCATCTCCGGAGTGGAGGAAAGAGCAACCCAAGTGGAGCGAGGTGTTTGATCCTCGGAGGAAGGCTTAATTGTGGAGCCGCCCAATTAGTTTGGGTTTCCCTCAACGTGGATTATGGGAGACCGCAAGTCTCCGACCACCACGTAAAACATAATCGTGTCATTGTGGTTTGCATTCTTGAGTTTTACTATATTGCAATTTATATACCTTGTATTAAATTGCTTATTCATTGTGTATGAATGCTTATATTGCTTAGTGCCATTCACCTTGCTAGAATTGATTGATTACAAGTCATATGCTTAATTGTTATATTTGTCAATAGACTTGTATTGTTGGTGCACTTAGGGGAACCTAGTTGATTTAGGCTTTAATTGTGCAAAACCGTATTTGTATTAGCTTCCGCATTAGAAATCGGTTTTAGAGCCTAAGAAGTTTTTTTTAAAAACGCCTATTCACCCCCCCTCTAGTCGGCCACCTCGATCTTACAAGTGGTATCAGAGCTTGGTCTCTCATTTATTAGACTTAACCGTCTAGAGAGTAAAGGATGGCGACTAGTAAAATTGTGCACCTTGGTGAAGCACCTAAATTTGATGGCACAAATTATGCTCATTGGAAAATCCGCATGTCATGTTATTTTAAGGCCATGGGCCTAAATATATGGTGGATTGTAGATGTTGGCTTTTCTCCTCCATTGGATCAACATGCTCCAACAAATGAGGAAGAGAAATGCTTACATCTCGACGCCAAGCAACTAACGCTTTATTTAGTGCTTTGAGTGTAGATGTGTTTGATGCCGTATGTGATCTCAAAAATGTTCATAAGATGTGGACCTATCTTCAAGAATATTATGAAAGGTCCATTTCAACAAATGAGGATTGCATACAAGAGTGGACGCCGGAGAAGAATGCTCAATCTCAAACTCCGACGATGAAGAGTCCACAAGCTCCTCCACTTCAACTCCTAGCTCCGACAATGATGATATATCAACTCCATCAACATCGCCTCATTGCTTTATGGCAAAAGGTAAAAAGAAGGTATATAATGATGATGATGATAATGATGAGCCTTCTTATGATGAGTTGATAAATATGCTAGAAGAACAAAATGCTTTTATGGGAAAGGAGGTTTCAAAATTCAAAGTTTTGAAGAAAGAATTGAACTTGCTTCAAAATAATTATGATGTTCTAAAGAATGAACATGAAACCCTCCTTCTTAAAAATTATACTAGCTCTAAAGTGAATATAGGGATTACATGTGATCTATTAGATGATTTGCCTTGTATTGCTCCTACTCCTTGCAATTTATCTAAAATTAATGTATCCACTTCTTGTGATGATTTAATTGATATGCCTTGTTGCTCAAAATTAGATGTACCTATTTCCTCTATACTTGTTGAGACTAACCTTGTAGAGGAAAACAAAAGCTCAAGGCCCAAGTCTCAAGTTTGAAGAATGACTTGGATAGAAGCTATAAAGGAAGGCTACTCTCGATGAAATATTGAGCAAGCAAATATGCTTACAAGATAAGAGTGGCATTGGATTTACTCCCAAGAAGAAAAAGGAAAATAGCAAAATGAGGCACAATGCAAGACACACGAAGAATATTAAGTGCCTTAATTGTCATGAGAAGGGTCACATTGCCTCCGTATGCCCTAACAAGAAGAATGACAAAGGAGGACTTGGTCTCACCGCCAAGAAGAAGGTGAAGAGCATTCCAAAGCAAGATAGAAAACAAGTCAACAATATCAAGTGCTTTGGATGCAAGAAGAATGGTCACATTGCCTCGGTGTGTCCAAATCAAAAGGATGTCAAGTCAAGACATTCAAAGAAGAGGCAAGCCGGAATTGAGCAAGATAAGAAGACATCAAGGGGAAGCAAAAGTCCAACTTGCTACAATTGCCGGGAGAAAGGACATTTTAGTAAGGAATGTCCCAAAGGTATCACTCCTAAGCCTATCATCTATAATGATCATTATTTGCTTAGGAAGGATAGAAATGGCAATGTGTTTGCTAGGAATGTTAGTTTACATAAAACTAATGCTAGGACCATTTGGGTGCCCAAAAGTGTTGTGACTAACATTCATGGACCCAACCAAGTATTGGGTACCAAAATGCGCTTAAATGTTAAATAGGTACTTGGAGAAGCATTGGAGGTTTGGCTCACACATAAAGAGATGAATTCCATCATATGCAAAATAAGGAGCCAAGCTTGGGGAAGATCAATTCATATCATAAACCAATGCTATCTCGGTAACAAGTATTTACATTGAAGTATCTAGCCCTTATACCTTGTGTAGGTTGCATTCATGTAAAATCTTAAAAAGGGTTGTTCTTGCTCTTGTGCTAATTCGTTGTTATTAATTTCTTGAGCAAGAAAGAAGTGGCACATTAAGGGGGAGTGCTAAATCATGATCATGTATATCACATCCCTAAGTGTGCCCAAATTAATTAAGTGCTAGTAATGGTTTTCAAAATGAGCCATTTAGCCAAAAGTCAAAATCTTGAAATTATTAGTATATACTTTGAAAAACTAGTTGCAAAATGTATACAAATGATTTCCAAATGTTTCGCAAAGGTTTTGGCTCAAGAAAAACCTATTTCAAATGAAAATGAGTTTCTAGCCAAAATTGTAGATCATAGTATCTTGTTTTTGACCAAAACTAGATTTTTGTGTAAAATCTATTCTAGAAAGAATTTGACATTTGTCCCAAAAGGAAAAACCTAGAGTTGGCCATTCTAAACAATTTTGGTATTCAAAAGTTTCTCAAAAGGCCAACCTAGAAAAAGTTATTTGGTTTTGAAATTCATCCAAAATCCAAGGCTGACCTAAGTGGTCACTTTCTAGCACTTAAGTGAGTTTTGCCATATGAACCAAAACTATTCACATGAAAAGGTCCATAATGGTATTTATAACTCATACATGAAATTTGATGCCTTAATTTCTTCATTTGCTCAAATTTGGTTCTTTTGGAGAAGTTTCTCAAAAATGAGCTTTATTGCGAAAATTCAAAAGACTAATTCATAAAAACTATATTCATTGAAGTTTACTATCTCCAATCTAATGCATAAGGATCCTAAGTAACATTTATTTGAATATTAAAACAAAGGATCATTTGCAAAATTCTCATTTCCTTGATCTATTCCCGAAGCTCCAGGAAAATCGGAACGACCGGCGTTGTTCTCGCGGTACAACCGATTTTCGGTACGACCGGCCTTTGAACGGCGGTTCGTCCGAACATCGGTATAACCGGCCTTTGAACTGCGGTAGTACCGATTTTGCTGCTTTCTGATCAATTGATTCCATTTCAATTCTATTCAATTCTAAATCTTTTGATCGCCTCCCTCATGTCAAGATTGATCCTTGTTATCCTTGCAAGCTACCCACTCATGCTTTGTTGACTCCAAATACCATTTTGATCCTTGTGATATGTTTATCATTCAAGTGGTATTCCTTTAAGTGGTAGCACCTTTTGATCATCTTGATCAGGCATGGAATTCATATTACTTATGTTTACAAGTGGTATTCTTCAAATGATATCATCTTGTCTTTATAAGTAGTATTCTTTCTAGTGATATCCTTCAAGTGGTATACTTCTTATACCCACCTACAAGTGATATCTATTTCAATCCTTGCCAATCAATTCTTTTCAAACCAAGCTCTCTCCGATACCTCCAATTCATGATATATCTTTTTCATGTGGTATCTCTCCGATACGTTCATTTCATGATATATCTTTTCAAGTGGTATCTATCTAAGTCTTATCTCTCCAAGTGGTACCAAGTATCTACAAGTGGAATTAATTATATTTGGTATCATCTTTTCTCTCAAGTGAATTCTCTATTTCTCTCTTCTCTTTGGATGCTTTCTTTGAAGATCTTTGCAAGAGAAGTTCAAGCACCTTGAGATTTCAAATCTTGTCGACGCATGTTCTCTACAAGTGATTTCAACATATGGATTTACAAGTGACATCTACGAGTATTATTTACAAGTGGTATCTACATGTATTACCAACAAGTGGTACCGTCGACTCATGGTATCTACAAGTGATGTTTAAGGATTATCTTACAAGTGGATACACATAAAGACATTGGGGGAAAATGCTTTTGTGCTTAATGTCAAAAGAGAGAGATTTTGAATGCAAATCAAAGATCAAGTGGAAGAGGTTAAAGTCATCAAGAGTTTTGGATGGACATATTTCAAAAAGATGACAAAGAGGGAGATAATTGGATAAAGGAAGCTTTTGTGTGTCAAAAGCAAAGATATTGGATTGAACAAAGAGAAAACCTTTGTGTGTCAAAGGAGAAGAATGTCCAAAAGGAACCTTTGTGTAAGGGGGAGTTTTCCTAAAAAGTTTTTGAAAACCTAATTGAAGAATGTTTTGATTTTTAAAATGGGTATATCATTATATGGGAAAACCAATTTGAAAAGACACCCTTAAGGCTTCGATTTATTTTGGATTCATTGTTGTTCTATGCCAAAAAGGGAAAATAAAACTCGTTTTATTGCCTAGCTCATAAGTTTTGCAAAGACTCTCCTTTTGCTTAAGATTTGTTTCGGTTTTTGGTGCTTAATGCCAAAAGGGGGAGAATTTGTATGAGCTACATTTGGATGTTAATTTGTATGAGCTTTATTTGTTATTCTCTTGATCTCTTGTGTTGCCTAAAAGGGGGAGAATCACGGGGGAGAATCTTGTGGTGCCAAAAGTGGGAGTTTACCAAGATTCTCTTGTCATTTCAATGCATGCATATAGTCAAATAGCTTAATTGATTATCTTTTGTTGACTTATATCCAAATGTTGTCATTTATATAGGATTTGTCATCAATCACCAAAAAGGGGGAGATTGAAGAATCTAGACCTACCATTATGTGTTAATGGGGTTTTGGTGATTAATGACAAATCTAATTGTGAGACTAACACTTTCATTGTTATACATATTGTGTAGTCTTATTTGGATATAAAGGTAATAACCATGAAGGCATGCATGTGGTTAATGATAAATCCAAACAGGTATGATTTCATAATGATGAATCTATTTGTAAGACTAACACTCTTATTGTTATATCATGTTTAGTCTCGTTTGGATATAAAGAATACAAAGTAGAATGAACAAAGAGGTTTGTATTTATATATCTTGTTGCATTCCTCGGATCCAAAATATATGTTGAACTCCACCAAAAGTCTAACTTGAATATGTGCATATGTTTCCATTACACATTTGTGTATGCACACATTTAGGGGGAGCTCAATATATGTTTTGTGGTTTCATTAGTATTGATCCATAGTTCCTTGTCCATATATAATTGGGATCTTTACTTTGAAGCATGTCCTTTGAATATATTTAACTTGCATAGTTAATTTATTCATATGAGTATATGAGACTTGTGTAGTTCATATATTCTTGAATGTATTTAACTTGTGTAGTTAATATATTCATATGAGTATATATATAACTTGTGTAGTTCAGATATACTCATATCCTTGAATATATTTAACTTGTGTAGTTAATATATTCATGTGAGTATATATAACTTGTGTAGTTTATATATGCTCATATTCTTGAATATATATAACTTATGTAGTTAGTATATTCAAGTATGTATATAAAACTTGTGTAGTCTATATACACTTATATGTGAGTATAACATAACTTGTGTAGTTTATGTGTGCTCACATATTCTTTGAATATGTTTAACTTATGTAGTTAATATATTCATATGAGTATATGAGACTTATGTAGTTTATGTATGCTCATGCATTCATGAGTACATACGACTTGTGTAGTTCAGATATACACTCATGTTGAGTATATATAACTTATGTAGTGCTTATATACTCATACCTATTTACATTCAATTATTTGTTATTGAAGTGGTTATCATCAATTACCAATGAGGAAAGATTGTGGTATCTTGTCCCGCCATTATGAGTTAATGGTATGTTGTGGTAATTAATGATAATCATATTGTGGAACTAACGTTTCTCCTTGAGTTGGATGAATAGGTTGAGTTCCATGTGGTTGACGACTTGGGATGACATCATGTGTTGATTGTCATCAAGTCAAGTCAAGAGGAGAATGCATCATGTGTTGATGCATATCGAGAAGATCATCATGTGTTGATGATATCGAAGTGAAGAGCTTGAGTAAAGGATGCACATCATGTGTTGATGCGCATCAAGTTCAAGACAAGAAGAAATCATCGTGTGTCGATGATGTTCAAGATAAGGAGATGATCATGTGTTGATCATCAAGTCAAGTGAAGACCCATCATGAGTTGATGGAGGTCAAGTGAAGAATGCATCATGTGTTGATGCATATCAAGACTCGGGATGGTAGATGTCATCATGTGTTGATGAGCATCAAGTCAAGATCCGAAGTGAAGCTTCATCATGTGTTGATGAAGATCAAGTAAGGATGCATCATGAGTTGATGCATATCAAGTCAAGAACCGGAGTTGAAGCAAGGATGTGCGTCATCAAGCTTCAAGTGTTTGCACAAGGCAAAGGTATGACTAGCTAGGGCTAAGGATTTGTTCCTAGTCTTTACCGGTCTTGGTGTTTGGTTGGATGACCGGATTTCTAGTATAGGTTGCCGTACTATTAAGAGGGTCTTTGACTAGTAGCTTGAGTTTGTCATGTGTTGATAGCTCATTGTGTTTGCTCTAGCTCACTTTAACATGTTGCCAATATTTGCGAATGTGTTTTGCAAATAGTTGTGGCTCATGGTTAATCCTTGTAGCATGTGACTTAAGTTTGCGAATCGTTTTGCAAATGGTGTAAGTCCATGTACCTTATTCCTTGTGGTGTGATTCTAAAAGTGTGCAAATGTGTTTTGCAACTTGTTGAGAATCTCACTTGAATCCTTGTTGTATCATGGCGTCAATTTCGCAAATGTGTTTTGCAAATTGAGTTGAAGCGAAGTGCAATTGGTGGGATATTCTAAAAGTGTGCAAATGTGTTTTGCAACTTGTTGAGAATCTTACCTTTGAACCCTTGTTTGCATTGCGCATCAAATTGGCGAATGTGTTTTGCAATTTGAGTTGAAGCGAATGCAATCTGTGTTTTCTCAGGAAAATCGGATGAACAAGCGTGTTGTGAGCGATACGACGGGATGCGGTCATACCGGCGCTTATCTGTGATACGACCAAGAATAGCTATTGAGCATGCGTTGCTCTGGTTGAGGAGCGGTAGTACCGGCGTGTACTAAGCGGTACGACCGTAGTCCGGTTGTTCCGATTATTTCGTGGCGGTTCAAGTTTTCCAGAGAAGATGCATTTGTTGCTCATCTTTCGGTTTTGAGAAACCCTTGGAGCGGTAGTACCGACGTGTGTTGGCGATACGACGCGATCGCGTTCGACCGCTTTCTTGGTGCGGTTGTAAAATTCGAAACGCTTGTTCGTGGGACTTAGCCGCATTTGGCGCTCCTTTGTGGAGCGATGCGACCGCAGTGTTTGTGCGGTTGTACCGATTGTTCTTGTCGATCGGGCCTTAGTTGGCGGTCGTTCGATTGGTGACCAACGGCTAGTTTTATAGCCGTTGGAGGAAGGCGATCTGGCACGACCGCCCCATAACGGCGTCGTTCGATTTCCACGATTTTTCAATGAGACTTTGTCCCAACGGCTAGTTTGTGTGTGTGGGCTATAAATACCCACCTTGGCCGTGTGAGGGAGAGTTCTTGGTGCCCCTTTGAGTTCTATTGAGCTAGTGCAAGCCTCTCATACTCTTTTGTGCATGTGTTGCACTTAGTGAGGTTAGAGAGCAAACCCTAAGTGCATGTGTTGCCTTAGGTTGTGGATTTCAGATCCATAGAGCTTTGACACTTGATTGGTTCAAGTGAGAGTTAGAGTCTTGTTACTCTTGGTGTTTGCCGACACCTAGGCGGCGTGGGGTCGTCGTGGTGGTGAGCTTCTCAAAGAAGATTGTGAGAAGACAGGCGGTTTGTGAGTGGCGTGGTGCTCGCCATCTCCGGAGTGGAGGAAAGAGCAACCCAAGTGGAGCGAGGTGTTTGATCCTCGGAGGAAGGCTTAATTGTGGAGCCGGCCCAATTAGTTTGGGTTTCTCAACGTGGATTATGGGAGACCAGCAAGTCTCCGACCACCACTGTAAAACATAATCGTGTCATTGTGGTTTGCATTCTTGAGCTTTACTATATTGCAATTTATATACCTTGTATTAAATTGCTTATTCATTGTGTATGAATGCTTATATTGCTTAGTGCCATTCACCTTGCTAGAATTGATTGATTACAAGTCATATGCTTAATTGTTATATTTGTCAATAGACTTGTATTGTTGGTGCACTTAGGGGAACCTAGTTGATTTAGGCTTTAATTGTGCAAAACCGTATTTGTATTAGCTTCCGCATTAGAAATCGGTTTTAGAGCCTAAGAAGTTTTTTAAAAAACGCCTATTCACCCCCCCTCTAGTCGGCCACCTCGATCTTACATCCAGGATGGGCGAGTTTCTGCGAACTCGGCCACCTACTTTCACATCAACGTCGACCCTCTCGACGCTGATGATTGGCTTCGTGCAGTGGAGAGCAAGCTGATCATTGCACAGTGCACCGATAAAGAGAAAGTGATGTACGCATCCTACCAGTTTCAAGGTGCAGCAGCTGCCTGGTGGGAGAATCATCATGCCATGCTTCCAGAAGGCCAGACTCTTACTTGGGCCGCCTTCAAAGAGGCATTCCTTCAAGCATCATGGATATTAAGAGACGAGTGTTCAATGAACTTCGGCAAGGGAACCAGAACGTGATGGATTTCTTGCACCGTTTCAACTACCTTGCCCGCTATGCAACCTCTGAGATACCTACAGGGGGAAGAAAGATTGCACTTTTCCGGGAACGACTTAGGGACGAGATGAAATGGTCACTCGCTGCCCATGATGTCTCCAGCTTCCAGGATTTGATCAACAAAGCTATTCGAGTTGAAGATAGCACTCAAGCAGTTGTTGAGAGCCGTAAGCGCAAGTCGCTTGCACAGAACTAGCAGTAGTCAGCCGAGACCTCGGAACTAGCAGCCGTCTAATGCTCGCCCTCCTGCACCATCGTCTTAGAAGTCTCAAGCACCAGCCCCTCGTCTGCAACAAGTCACGGTTCAACACTATAACTGCCAAAATCAGCAATCCGGTACTCAAAATCCGGCAGCCAACGTCATTTGCTTCAACTGCAATGAGCGCGGACATTATGCCAACAAGTGTCCTGTAACATCCCAAATGTATAATTAGGGTTAATCAAGTATAATTATATGTGTAGAAATTAAAACTTTTTCTCACATCTTGAAAAACCCTAAAATCTTATGTAATTCTTGTCCAAGAGTTGTGTAATCCAAAAACACAAAGCTCTTGTTGACCAAAAATCAAACTCATTCTCCAATTATCTTAAATCTTGTGTCAAACATTCGGAATATATTTTCCTTGGTCCCAGAACTGATATGGGACCCCTCTGAAAAATATCACGAGTTGTAAAACTAGTTTGATAAATTTTGGAGGTAAAACAATCCTTTAAACAACCTTAATGAATTTCCTGAGAAAAATGCATTGCATAATAACCTCTGGAAATTTTATGCAAGGTTGATCTCATTGTCAGCAAGCTCCAGTTAAAATTTCATCAAATTTGGAGTTCATTTGCTATCTCAAATAATTCTAGTAAGTTTCAGCTGTTAAAAACTAAATTTAAAAGCCTCCATGTTCCTTGGGCTAGCCATATTCAAAGTTGGTCCAGCCCAACCATGTCTGCACCTCGTGAGACCTCATCTCCACCTTGATCGGTGCAGTAGTTGGATTTACATCCAACCGCCACGACCTCCTCATGATCAACACCGCAAGGACCTCCCGCCTCATGAGGTCATTGCCGTTGGATCAAAGATCCACGGTCATGACCTCCCCTGTGTGTTAAACCTCAAAGACCTCCTCGAGCTGTTAAACCATCGCAGCGAGGTCATCCCATTTGTTGAGGTCGAGCCGTTGGATCAAATCCCACCACGACCTCCTCCTCAACATACTCAACAGGTCATCCCATCTACGTGAGGTCATAGCCCTTGGATCCAAGATCCATGGCCCTGACCTCCCCTCACTGTTAAACTAAACAAATCTCCCACCTAACCAAGGTCGTAGCCATTGGATCAAATCCAACAGCTCACGACCTCCCTGCGTTATCCAGCGCTCACAACCTCCCCCATCTTTTGTTGTGCACCGTTAGATTAAAATCTACGGTCACGACCTCCTTTTTGTCTCATGCGCACCAGACCTCCCCAGCGCACGTGAGATCGTAGCCCTTAGATCTAAATCTAAAGGCCATGACCTCCCTTGTGCGTTGCGCAAGCTCAGGACCTCCACCTCCTTTGATCGGAATCCTTAGATCTAAATCTAACGGTCCTGACCTCCCTTGCCTGTTGCGCATCATATCAGACCTCCCCATCAGGTCAGTGCCCTTGGATTTAAATCCAAAGGCCATGACCTCCCCTCATGTCTTTGTGATCGCGTGCGGTTAAGTCCTCACTGGAGGTCCACACCGTTGGATGGAGATCCAACGCTTCGGACCTCCTGTCCCTTTTCCCCACGTGCGTTTTCTCGATTCAGGAAATCGGAGGGCCACGACCTCCCCATCCTTGATCGTGTGGCTGGGACCTCCTCCCAGCCACTTAAAACATAACGGTTCAAAAATTGGATCCGATGGTTAGGACCTCCCCAGGTCTTATCCAACGGTCGTAAGGACCTCCCCTGTTCTTCTCCTTCCTCTGGCGCGCATGCGTGCTCTGAGCGGTGGAGTTAATGCGCGCCAGGCCTCTGCACCTTTAATGACTCTTTGTTGACCAAGATTTAATGCGTGGTCAGCTTTCATCTTCAGTCAAGACACCGCCCTTGTCAACTTTATGTCATGTCCACCCCATGGACCAACCTGTGGGCTAAGCTCACCATGGAGCTTAGCCCCACTCCTAACCTTCACCTCGGGCTATAAGTGTCCTCGAGCTCCCGTTGGCTTCCTTTACACACTTGGAGCTGTCATACCGATGTTTGGTGAGCTCCTAACTCACTCACCTCCTCTCTAGTGGCCGCCATTGTTGAAGTCCTTGGAGCTTCTCGGTAGCTCAGAGTTCGATGGCTCCCTCTTTCAAACCTTGCTCACTTTGTGCTCCCCAAACCTCTGAAATAACCCCGACTTATTTTGTTTGGGCATTTTTCAGAGGTGGACAAAGTGAGCTTGGAGCTGGTGCCGTGAGTCAGCGAGGCCGTTGTCTTCCCAACTCGGTCATCACCTCCACGACCTCCCGGCAAAGACCTTAGGACCTCCTGTACCTCTGTTAGTCCTTTAGTTCTTGGCACCCGCTGAATGCATGTCGCGGAGCTTTAGTTTTGCACACGCTGATTGTCGCGCATGAGCTCCATTTTGCATTTTCGTAGTTGGCCGTCTTTGGTCATCTTTTGACCTCTCGGCTCGACGGCGTTCAAGGCCGCCGCCGTTGAGAGAAGGACCATTGCGCGCACGGTTATTGCGGACCTAAGCGGTATCATTGGACCTCACCGGCGGGCTCTACATCGCCGGCGAGGATCACTTCTTCACGCCGGGATTTTGTCGGACGTCCCGAGTGTGTCATTGTCGTTTTAGGACATAAATTCACCGTTTAAATGCCCAATCATTGCAATCATGGGGTTAGCGTTAAATGCCATTAACTCCGTCTCTTGCGCATTTAAAACCTCCCTCGCGGACCTCCTCATGGTCCCGGCGCATTTATCTTTGTCCTAGTGCGGCTTGTGAGTTAAGTATTTGGAGTGCAGGACGCCCGGACCTCCTCCGAGGAGATCTGGAGCGTCCAAGACCTCCCTTGCGCAATCGTAGCCGTCCAGACCTCCCTGGAGGCCTGTGACGTTTAGACCTCCCTTAGGACCTCCCCGAGGCCATCTCAGCCGTTCATGACCTCCCCGGGTAGATCTTGACCGTCAAGGTCCTCCTCGGACGATCTGAACCATCGAGGACCTCCCTTGGAACATCTGGACCGTCCAGGACCTCCCCTGTGAGGTCCTGACGATGTAGATTTTCCTCAGGGAGATCTTGATAGTTTAGATCTTCCTTTGGAAGATCTCACCGTTGAGGACCTCCCCTTTAGATCTGGTCCGTTCCGGACCTCTTTTCCATGTTGTGGTCCGTTGGATTTCCCATCTACGGCCACGACCTCCCCCTCACCTCGCGCATGTGAGTTGCTAAGAGGTCCAGGACCTCTGGACCTTCACGTGCGCGTGTGTGATGTTCTCCTGGTAGATCTTGAGCCGTTGGATTTAAGATCTGTGGCTCACGTCCTCCCATGCCCTTGTGAGTTTTAGAAATTCCAGTGAGGTCTTAGTTAAAATGAAATAAGGTATAGACTTTAGAATTTCATATCTCTTTCATTTTAATTCCAAATGAGGTCATTCAAATTGTGTTAGCTCTGTTTTGAACTTGACTTTAATCCAAAAATGATTGTAAGTTGAGTTCAGCTCCAGAGCACAGTTTGCCATTAGATTTTAAAACCAACTTTAAAATGTGCACTTAAATCAATGCTTAACTTGTAAAATACATAACTAATGCTCTATAGACTATTTTTGGGTGAGACCAACTTTGTTGGTTTCCTCTCTTAGTGAACTCACTGTGAAAATTAGTTTTGAGCATGTTGCTGTTAGGAAAATGAGGACTTGTGCATTATAATTTTGTTCAAGTTCTTGTTTTTGAAAGATTATAGAAAGTGCAATATAGCTCCAAATGAGGTGAACTCAATTGTGTTATTCATCTCATGAGGTGCTGGTTTTACAGTTAAAATTTCAGCTTCACTTCTATTCTAGAAAATTTTGCGATGAACAGTAACATATTTCTAATTAATAGGCTGAGCAGAATTGTTTTGCTCATATCTTTTGCATTGAGAATCCAAATCCATTGGTTCTTGTTGCAAAATTTCCTAGAAATCACCCTCTTGTTGCTGTAGAAAATTCAGAGAATTTGGAGTTCGTTTGTTGTGCTGTCTTTGTTGTGTTTAAATCGTTCTTATCGGTTCTTTCTCGCTTTTCGTTAGGCTTCGACATTTGTGGTGATCCCGAGAGTGACCCTCCGCAACAAAGTGACCACCAGCAACAAGGCAAGCAGTTTGATCATTTCCATCATTGTCCCATTACTTTAAAGCTTAATATATCGTTTTACTTCTATGTATGCATGCTACTTTGTGTTAAATGTCGCTAGCAAGCCTATAGTTGCATAATCTGTAGGAATTGTTTATCCTCTACTACCATGAGCCTAGGTTACTTGCTGTGGTGGGAGCTCGTTGGATGAGCTCTTATCACTTAGTAGTTTCGATTTAAATTGCTTAGACATGCTTAGTTATCGGTAGAATGGGCGATCATCGACTTAGTCGATGGTCTTGATCACTCAAAACTGATTATTACTCTTATATGTCCAGCACTTGTGCTTTGATTAATTTGTAAAATCAAAACTGAAAATAAAAGATTGATTTAGACTTGGGCATATTGGATGGATGGCGTGGTTTTTGGATGTGGTGGTATGCTGGGTCCCTAAGGACCGAGTACTTGGGTCACTAAGTTGCGATTTTATGTACTAACCACACGAGGGCATATGGAACCCTCTTGACTAAGTACTTTGGCGGTGTTAATTGGGGTCGCTTTCGGTTGGTGTGTTTTAAAGATAAAATGTGTGTGTGATGTGGGAGGGAGCATTAGCTTCGGGAAGGTTGTGTGATGTCTCCTTCTCCCGTGGGTTGTGCGACTCGAATTAGCATTGTCTATTGGAAATGTCTCGTAGGACTTAGCCGTGCGGCATACCAAAGGTAGTGTGCCTAATGGAAAGGCGGTGCGACGTGTGGGTGCAAGTGGTACACCCGCAGGATAAAACTATTCAATAGCCTCGCCCTAGGTTATGGACATGCTTGGTAAGGTCGTTCAAGACTAGACTACAACCTTTAATTAAAACTTGACATGGTTGGTATGAACGGGAGTTCATGCTATTGTTGTGGTGACTTGGGTTAGTCACTTCGAGATTGTTCTTGTTGTTGTTATTATGTTATTATCGCGTTGTTATTTCAACAATTAAAAATGCTTTGTCAAATTGCTTTCAATCTACTATATTATTGCAAATAAATGTTGCTTTATGCTAAAATGAGTCCAAAGCCTCATCCACTTAAATAAAGCTTGCATGTAGCTAAATTATAGTTCTCATTATCTTACACGTCGGTCTTGCGAGTACAATAAACAAGTTATTGTACTCATTTGTTTTGCTTAACAACTTTGTTGCAGAGGAGGTAGAGCCCAAAGGGCTTTACTTTTTGAGTTGTGCGGTGGTTGGGAGAGCGACTAGCTTGGCGGTCCTGTCGATTGCCTTGTGGGCTAAAGGCACACTGGTTGGTCTCTTATTTTGGGCCATCTTTATGGCACTTTTGCTTCATTGTTATCTTTTGTAACTATTGTTATTTGGCCTAAGGGCCTCTCTTTTGTAATATCTATTCCATATTAATGTTAACTTCTGGTTTGTTGCTTATGTACTATGTGTTGTATGGAATTGATACATCCTTTTGTTGTGAGGTATGTATCGCATTCAGGAAGTATACATCTCTCGAGATTGGGTTTATTTGGTTGATAATACTAGGGTCAATTGGATGACTAAGTATTATGAGCCTAATAAACGTCGTGGTCTCACAAAAGTTGGTATCAGAGCCGTTATGACCGTAGTAACGCAAGCTTGGTCGTCCTTAGGATATTTTGAAAACCTATTTTCAAAGCATCAAATGAGTTTTGAAAGCTTAGGTAAATTCTCGGATTTTATTCCTTACCTATCTTAGCTTTCTCTTTCACCCCACTCTAATTTGAGTTTTAAAAGTTGTTTTCCTCTCTTCCTTCTACAAAATAGTTGTTATCGATTAACACTGGGTTTTGGGAGAACCAATGAGATTGGCAAATTGAAGTGTGAGCTGCCCCTACAAGGTTTTGAAGTTCGAGTCGGTGATTCGACAAGGAGCTTGGATGCTAAATCTGGACAGCAAGCATCAAATTTCCGGACAGCAGTCTCAAAGGTGTCTAATTAGGATAGATAATGAGAGGTTAATCAACTAAAACTTGTGGGAATAAAAGGGTAAGATGTGATACTAGTTAGCTAAGTATCTAACACTTATTTCGCTGATTTAACCTTGCTCTTTAGTAGCATTAGCTCTCACCTTACAATCTGATTTTTGATCTTCTCGACCAATTACTCGCTCATTCAATACGGGTTAGTTGAGTTGAGAAGTTGAGCCTTGCTTTTGGTGTTTCTTGGCTGTTTTAGGGTCTTTTAGAAGCTTTTTAAAGTTTAAATAACCGCTGAGTTTGGCTTTCGCTTGGGGTGATATTCCATTCCCTAGTCGATCGCTTTTGCTTTCTTTAAGGCTTTGTTTTGGGTCTAGTTGCTAACCAAATTTCATTGTAACAGATGGCGGGACCTTTTCGTAGCGGCCAAGGCGATCGGCTGGTCCGGACGAGGAGCTTCCTCCTCCTCCGACCATGGCCGAGGTTCTTCTTCGATTGAGCGCAACCGCTGCGGATGAGGAGAGTTCTATCGACGCCATCGCGCGCAACACCATCTGACTTACCGGAGCTTCAGGATCCGGGCGTGGAACGCCCATCACCGCGTGGAGGACTCGCGGAGTTTCTTCGTACTCAGCCCCCTACCTTTTCGCCCGAGGACCCTTTGGATGCGGACGATTGGCTTCGTCTTGTGGAGCGAAGCCGCATCGCGCAGTGCCAGGAGCACGAGAAGGCGCTGTTTGCATCGCACCAGCTGGAGGGTGCAGCTTTGTCATGGTGGGAGAGCTTTCTCGCCATGCAGCCCGTGGATCACACCGTCTCTTGGGAGGAGTTCCGTCTTTGCCTTCCGACGGGCTCACATCCCTCGCGGCTTGATGGAGATCAAGAAGGGAGTTTCTTGCGCTCAAGCAAGGCGAGCTCACCATGGAGTATGTCTACGAGTTCAACCATCTAGCTCGTTATGCTCCCGAGGATGTGGCCACCGATATGGCTAAGGTGCCAAGTTCAGCGTGGCTTGTCCGAGGAGTCAAGGACAAGCTATCCATTGTCGACTTTCCTGATTTTCAGACCTTGGTCGACAAGGCCATTGTCGTGAGCATGCGGCTCGAGAGCTTATGGACTCGCAAGCGCAAGTGGAGGCCCATAAGTCATCCAGGGCGCTTCCTCCGCCCCGCCGGCGCGATCTCAGGGTACCACTCTCACTCTTGGCCCCGAGGTCACCTGTTCCTCGTTTCATCCATCGCAGTCGTGTCTCGATCCGTGCACTGCGAAGTCAACAGAGCGCCCGCAACCCGGCTGCCGGGTCACATGTTTTCATGCAACCGAAAGGGCATTATGCTAACCAATGCCCTAAGAAAGCAGAGCGACCCTCGCCCTAATGGAGGACGCGCGGAGAGGTGGTGCTCCAGACCGAAGATCGCCCCGCTACCCAAGGCGTGGGTAGTGGTCGCGTCACGCCATCACCACAGAGGAGGCTCAGAGGCACCCGACGCCGTGCTAGGTACACTTTCGTTAACTCTCATCCCGCCATCGTTTTGTTTGATTCAGAGCATCTCATTCATTTGTTTCGAAGTCTTTTGCTGCTTTGTTGGAGAGCTTCTTTTCTCTCCATTGTCGGCCCCGCTACTCATTCGCTCTCTGGTTCGGAGTTGAGAGTGAATCTGAGTGTAGGATGTTCCTATCGAGATCGAAGGGTAGGTTTCTTAGCAAACCTTATCCTTCTCCATTCAGCGAGTCTTGATGTGATTCTTGGCATGGATTGGTTGTCCCAAAGACATGGGGCAAATCGATTCGCCAGAAGCTCATCTCTATCTAGTCCTCCCGTGGCGAGGTGTTCACTTTTCATTGAAGTCGCTAGATCCGCATCTCTTCGCTGAAGCGAAGCCCGCTCTAGATATTAGCGAAGTCCCAACAGTTTGTGACTTCGTTGATGTCTTTCCCGCAGATCTTCGGGGATGCCACCCGTTCGAGACCTCGAGTTTGTCATTGAGTTGGCTCTGGTACGCCCCTATCTCAAAGAGGCCTTATCGGATGCCACCGAACGAGTTGGTGGAATTGAAGAAGCGATTAAGTGAGCTGCAAGAGAAGGGTTTCATTCGCCTAGCTCATCTCCTTGGGGTTGTCCAAAGAATCTTCGTAAGAAGAAGGATGGTACTTTGCGATGTGCGTCGATTACCGCCACTTAATGAAGTGACAGAAAGAACAAGTATCCATTGCCCGCATTGACGATCTCTTGATCAATTGACTGGAGCTCGAGTTTTCTCCAAGATTGATTTGAGTGGGATATCATCAGTTCGATTCGACCGAGGATATTCAAAGACGGCGTTCTCTACTCGCCACGGCTTATGCGAGTACACCGTCATGTCATTCGCTTAACCAATGCTCTGCCTTTGTTCATGAATCTCATGAATTCGGTATTCATGGAGTATTTGGATAAGTTTGTCGTGGTCTTCATCGATGATATCCTTATCTACTCCAAGAACGATGAGGAACATGCCGAGCATCCGAAGCTTGTGTTAGGCAAGCTACGTGAGCACCGGTATGACGCAAGTTCAACAAGTCGCGATACAGTTGAAGGAAGTGGCCTCTTAGGCCATATTCTTTCAGCGGAGGCGAGCCGCTGATCCTAGCAAGGTCAGCGATGTTCTTTCATGGAGTCAACTCCGCTTCGGTCACCGATGCGGAGTTTTCTCGGTTTAGCGGGATATTATCGCCGCTTATCGAGAACTTCTCCAAGATCGCTGGCCGATGACGGAGTTGCTCAAGAAGGACAAGAAGTTCGTGTGGTCCGCTGGGTGTGAGGAAAGTTTCCAAATACTCAAAAGCGTTTGACCACCGCTCCCGTTCTTGTTCTTCCCGATATCCATCGAAGCTTCGATATCTTTATGCGATGCTTCTCGTCGAGGCCTCGGTTGTGTCCTTATGCAAGAAGGCAAGGTAGTGGCCTATGCATCAAGGCAATTGAGACCTCATGAACTCAACTACCCTACTCATGACTTGGAGTTGGCTTCGTGATTCATGCACTTAAGATTTGGCGACATTACCTAATCAGAATCGCTAGAAGTGTATTCGGATCACAAGAGCCTCAAGTACTTGTTCACCCAACCTGACCTAAACCTCGTGCAAAGGAGATGGTTGGAGTTGATCAGGATTATGACATGGGTATACACTACCATCCGGGCAAGGCTAATGTCGCTGGCGCGCTTTAGTCGCAAGCGCATTGCCATGCCTTGTTGTCCAGGAGCTTCAGCCGCTCTTCGGAAGAGTTTCACGTCTCAACTTGGGTTTAGTTGAGCGTGGTTCTCTTCTTTGCCTTGGTTGTGCAACCAACCTTGGTGGATCGGATCAAGTCCGCCAGCCAGATGGATGTTGGAGTGAGCCACATTAAGGCAAATGTCAAGAACGGAACGACCAAGTGCTTCTCGAGGATGAGCATGGCGTCGTGAGGTTGAACGGCGCCTTGTGGTTCCAAAGGACATGGAGTTGCGAATTTAATCCTCCCGAAGCCCATGATTCGCCTTTATCCATTCATCCCGGCCACAAAGATGTATCAAGATCTCCGCCAGAGATTTTGGTGGACCCGAATGAAGAGGGAGATGCGCGGTTCATTGCCGAAAAGCGACGTGTGTCGCCGTGTCAAGGTCGAGCATCGGCGCCCCGCGGATCGCTTCACTTTTGCCGCCTCGAGTGGAAGTGGGATTCGATCGAATGGACTTCATCACCGGTCTACCCACATCCTCAAGAAGAATGATGCCATTTGGGTCGCCATCGATCGATTGACTAAGGTGGCACATTTCCTTCCGCCAAGACCGAACTTCGTAGGTCTTTTGGCGGAGCTCTACATCGCCGCGATCGTGAGTTTGCACGGTGTGTCAAGACGATCGTGTCGGATCGTGGATCCTTTTCACGCCTCGCTTTTGGCATAGCTTGCAAGAGGCTATGGGCACTGTTTGCTTTCAAGACGATTTCACCCCAAACCGATGGTCGACCGAGAGGGTCAACCAAGTTTTGGAAGACATGCTTCGTGCTTGTGTCCTTTCATATGGGAAGCATTGGGAGAAATGCTTGCCATTCGCCGAAGTTTTCTTATAACAATGTTTTCAAAGCCGTCTCGGCATGGCACCATTTGAGGCCTTATACGGAGAAAGTGTAGAACCTCGTTGAACTGGTCGAGACCGGTGAGAGACCTCTTTGGCCCGGACTCAATCAATGAGGCCGAGCGCCAAGTCCAAATTTTATTCGTGGAGCTGCGCATGCTCAATCTCGCAAAAGAGCTATGCGGACCGCCGCCGACGTGAGTTACGTTTTGAGCCTAATGACTTTGTTTATCTCAAAGTCTCTCCTTTGAAGGGCCATCAACGTTTCAAGGCCAAGGGCAGTTAGCTCCTCGATATGTCGGTCCCTACCGCGTTATCGAGAAGAAGGAGCTGTTGCCTATAAGTTGGAGTTGCCACCTGCACTTGAGGGTACATGATGTTTTCCATGTGTCCCACCTTAAGAAGTGCCTCCGTGTTCCAACCGAGGAAGCTCGGTTGGAAACCCTCGATGTCCAACCCGATTTGACCTATCGCGAGCACCTGCTCACAGACTCGATGAGTCCGAACGAAGGACAAGGAATAAGACCATCAAGTTCCTTAAAGTTCAAATGGTCAAACCATTTCGAGGATGAGGCTACTTGGGAAAGAGAAGATCGTCTCAAGTGCGGACTATCCATCTTTCTTTATCGAGTGAGCCAAATCTCGACGAGATTTCTGTAAGGGGAGAGATTTTGTAACATCCCAAATGTATAATTAGGGTTAATCAAGTATAATTATATGTGTAGAAATTAAAACTTTTTCTCACATCTTGAAAAACCCTAAAATCTTATGTAATTCTTGTCCAAGAGTTGTGTAATCCAAAACACAAAGCTCTTGTTGACCAAAAATCAAACTCATTCTCCAATTATCTTAAATCTTGTGTCAAACATTCGAATATATTTTCCTTGGTCCCAAAACTGATATGGGACCCTCTGAAAAATATCACGAGTTGTAAAACTAGTTTGATAAATTTTGGAGGTAAAACAATCCTTTAAACAACCTTAATGAATTTCCTGAGAAAAATGCATTGCATAATAACCTCTGGAAATTTTATGCAAGGTTGATCTCATTGTCAGCAAGCTCCAGTTAAAATTTCATCAAATTTGGAGTTCATTTGCTATCTCAAATAATTTCGTAAGTTTCAGCTGTTAAAACTAAATTTAAAAGCCTCCATTGCTCCTTGGCTAGCCATATTCAAAGTTGGTCCAGCCCAACCATGTCCGCACCTCAGCAGACCTCATCTCCATTTGATCGTCATGGCCGCTGGATTTACATCCAACCGCCACGACCTCCTCATGGTCAACACCGCAAGGACCTCCCACCTCATGAGGTCATTGCCGCTGGATCAAAGATCCACTGGCCATGACCTCCTCTGTGTTAAACCTCAAAGACCTCCTCGAGCTGTTAAACCATCGCAATGAGGTCATCCCATTTGTTGAGGTCGAGCTGCTGGATCAAATCCAATGCCACGACCTCCTCCTCAACATACTCGGTCAAAGTCATCCCATCTCACGTGAGGTCATAGCCCTTGGATCCAAGATCCATGGCCCCGACCTCCCTCACCTGCTAAACTAAACAAACCTCCCATTCCTAACCAAGGTCGAGCCATTGATCAAATCCAACACTCACGACCTCCTGCTATCCAATCTCACAACCTCCCCATCTTTTGTTGTGCACCGTTAGATTAAAATCTACGGTCACGGCCTTTTTGTCTCATGCGCACAGACCTCCCAACAAGACGTGAGATCGTAGCCCTTAGATCTAAATCTAAAGGCCATGACCTCCCTTGTGCGCTGCGCAAGCTCAGACCTCCACCTCCTTTGATCGGAACCTTAGATCTAAATCTAACGGTCCCGACCTCCCTTGCTCGTTGCGCATCATATCGAGACCTCCCCATCGGTCAAGTGTTCTTGATTTAAATCCAAAGGCCATGACCTCCCCTCATGTCTTTGTGATCGCGTGCGTTAAGTCCTCACCGGAGGTCCACACCGCTGGATGGAGATCCAACGCTGGACCTCTGCCCCTTTTCCCCACGCATGCTCGATGAATGAAATCGGAGGGCCACGACCTCCCCATCTTGATCGTGTGGCTGGGACCTCCCACCACTTAAAACATAACGGTTCAAAAATTGATCCGATGGTTAGGACCTCCCTGTGTCTTATCCAAAGGTCATAAGGACCTCCTCGTTCTTCTCCTTCCTCTGGCGCGTCGTGCTCTGAGCGGTGGAGTCTTGCGCCAGCCTCTGCACCTTTAATGACTCTTTGTTGACCGCATTTAATGCAGTCACTTTCCGCTTCTTCAGTCGGCAAGACCACCCCCCTTGTCAACTTTATGTCATGTCCACCCCATGGACCAACCCGTGGGCTAAGCTCACCATGGAGCTTAGCCCCAGCTCATAACCTTCACCTCAGGCTATAAGTGTCCACTCGAGCTCCCCGTTGGCTTCCTTTACACATTTGGAGCTGTCATACTGTGATGTTTGGTGAGCTCCTAACTCACTCACCTCCTCTCTAGTGGCTGCCATTGTTGAAGTCCTTGGAGCTTCTCGGTAGCTCAGGAGTTCCAGTGGCTCCCCTCTTTCAAACCTTGCTCACTTTGTGCTCCCCAAACCTCCTGAAATAACCCTAACTTATTTTGTTTGGGCATTTTTTCAGAGGTGGACAAAGCTGAGCTTGGAGCTGGTGCCGTGAGCTGCGAGGCTTCGTTGTCTTCCCCAACTCCGGTCATCACCTCCACGACCTCCTCAAAGACCTTAGGACCTCCAGTATCTCCTGTTAGTCCTTTAGTTGCTCGCACCCGCTTGAATGCATGTCGCGGAGCTTTAGTTTTGGCACACGCTTGATTGTCGCGCGGAGCTCCATTTTGCATTTTCGTAGGTTGGCCGTCTTGGTCATCTTTTGACCTTCCGGCTCGACGGCGCTCAAGGCCGCCGCCGTTGAGAAGGACCATTGAGTGCGCACGGTTATTGCGGACCGCGGTATCATTGACCTCACCGGCGGGCTCTACATCGCCGCGAGATCACTTCTTCACGCTCGGGATTTTGTCGGACGCCCCGAGCTTTGTCATTGTCGTTTTAGGACATAAATTCACCGCTTTAAATGCCCAATCATTGCAATCATGGGGTTAGCGTTAAATGCCATTAACTTTGTCTCTTGTGCGCATTTAAAACCTCCCTCTAGCGGACCTCCTCATGGTCCCATGGCATTCTCTCATGTCCTAGTGCGCGTCTTGAGTTAAAATGGAGTCAGGGCGCCGAGACCTCCTCCGAGGAGATCTGGGCGCCCAAGACCTCCCTTGCGCAATCGTAGCCGTCGGACCTCCCTCGAGGCTGTGACGTTTAGACCTCCCTTAGGACCTCCCGAGGCCATCTCGGCCGCTCATGACCTCCCGGGTAGATCTTGACCGTCAAGGTCCTCTCTCGAACGATCTCGAACCATCGAGGACCTCCTTGGAACATCTGGACCGGCCCAGACCTCCTGTGAGGTCCTGACGATGTAGATTTTCCTCGAGGGAGATCTTGATAGTTTAGATCTTCCTTTGGAAGATCTCACCGCTGAGGACCTCCCTTTAGATCGGGTCCGTTCGGACCTCTTTTCCATGTTGTGGTCCGTTGATTTCCCATCTACGACCCACGACCTCCCCTCACCTCGCATGTGAGTTGCTAAGAGGTCCAGGACCTCTGGACCTTCACGTGCTGCAGTGTGATGTTCTCTGGGAGATCTTGAGCCGTTGGATTTAAGATCTGTGGCTCACGTCCTCCCATGCCCTTGTGAGTTTTAGAAATTCCAGTGAGGTCTTAGTTAAAATGAAATAAGGTATAGACTTTAGAATTTCATATCTCTTTCATTTTAATTCCAAATGAGGTCATTCAAATTGTGTTAGCTCTGTTTTGAACTTGACTTTAATCCAAAAATGATTGTAAGTTGAGTTCAGCTCCAGAGCACAGTTTGCCATTAGATTTTAAAACCAACTTTAAAATGTGCACTTAAATCAATGCTTAACTTGTAAAATACATAACTAATGCTCTATAGACTATTTTGGGTGAGACCAACTTTGTTGGTTTCCTCTCTTAGTGAACTCACTGTGAAAATTAGTTTTGAGCATGTTGCTGTTAGGAAAATGAGGACTTGTGCATTATAATTTTGTTCAAGTTCTTGTTTTTGAAAGATTATAGAAAGTGCAATATAGCTCCAAATGAGGTGAACTCAATTGTGTTATTCATCTCATGAGGTGCTGGTTTTACAGTAAAATTTCAGCTTCACTTCTATTCTAGAAAATTTTGCGATGAACAGTAACATATTTCTAATTAATAGGCTGAGCAGAATTGTTTTGCTCATATCTTTTGCATTGAGAATCCAAATCCATTGGTTCTTGTTGCAAAATTTCCTAAAATCACCCTCTTGTTGCTGTAGAAAATTCAGAGAATTTGGAGTTCGTTTGTTGTGCTGTCTTTGTTGTGTTTCGTCGTTCTTATCGGTTCTTTCTCGCTTTTCCGTTAGGCTTCGACATTTGTGGTGATCCCGAGAGTGACCCTCCGCAACAAAGTGACCACCAGCAACAAGGCAAGCAGTTTGATCATTTCCATCATTGTCCCATTACTTTAAAGCTTAATATATCGTTTTACTTCTATGTATGCATGCTACTTTGTGTTAAATGTCGCTAGCAAGCCTATAGTTGCATAATCTGTAGGAATTGTTTATCCTCTACTACCATGAGCCTAGGTTACTTGCTGTGGTGGGAGCTCGTTGGATGAGCTCTTATCACTTAGTAGTTTCGATTTAAATTGCTTAGACATGCTTAGTTATCGGTAGAAATGGGCGATCATCGACTTAGTCGATGGTCTTGATCACTCAAAACTGATTATTACTCTTATATGTCCAGCACTTGTGCTTTGATTAATTTGTAAAATCAAAAACTGAAAATAAAAGATTGATTTAGACTTGGGCATATTGGATGGATGGCGTGGTTTTTGGATGTGGTGGTATGCCCGGGTCCCTAAGGACCGAGTACTTGGGTCACTAA